>NC_061164.1:44882872-44887872 GCF_022113875.1 Hydra vulgaris
TATATACATATATATATACATATATATATACATATATATATATATATATACATATATATATATACATATATATATACATATATATATATACATATATATATATATATATATATACATATATATATATATATACATATATATATATACATATATATATATATATACATATATATATATACATATATATATATATATATATATATTACATATATATATATATATATACATATATATATATATATATATAGATAAATTACTTGCTGAAAACTATAGACCTATTTCACTAACATCTGTTGCCTGTAAAATCTTTGAAAAACTTGTAAAGAAAAAAATTTTAAAGCACATTAACGATAATAAAATGCTCTCTGCAAATCAACATGGCTTCCTTTATCATAAATCATGCGTAACTAACCTAATAGAAACTTTTGATATCATTTCGTCCTCCATAGCATCTCACCAATTTATTGATGTAATCTATCTTGACTTTGCCAAAGCGTTTGACTCTGTACCTCACAACAGACTTTTGTTAAAATTAAGATCTTTCGGAATAAACGGCAAACTCCTACAATGGATTAAATCTTTTTTAGTGGGCAGAAAGCAACGCGTTACAATTAACAATACCAGCTCTGCATGGGTTGATGTTCTCAGTGGTGTTCCTCAAGGTTCTGTTCTCGGCCCGCTCCTCTTCATTCTCTACACAAATGATCTCGCAAAACTCACTGAAACTTCTGAGATATTTGCCGATGATACTAAACTTTTTTCTAAAACCTTATCGCAATCTAATTTTGTTGATCTGCAGGATCGTCTACGCTTGGTATACGAGTGGTCAAACACTTGGTTACTTAAGCTAAACACTTCAAAATGCTGCGTCATTCATTACGGTCGAAACAACCCCCATTACAATTACTTTCTTCAAAATAACCAAGGAATCAACCAATCTCTAAGAAGCTCTACTAAAGAACGTGATTTAGGAGTCATTTTTACATCTAACCTCAAGTGGAGCGCTCATATTCAAACAGTTGTCTCTAAGTCCTTACAAATTCTCGGTATGCTGAAAAAGACATTCACTTTCATTGATGAAAAAATGGCTCTCAAATTATATAAAGTATTTATAAGACCACATCTTGAATATGGAGTGTCCATTTGGGCTCCTTTTTTAAAAGCTGATATGGCTTTGGTTGAATCTGTTCAACGCAAAGCTACAAAATGGGCTTACAGCTTGAGGCATCTTCAATACTGCGAAAGGCTAAAAAGATTAAACCTACCATCACTTGAGTTTCGACGCCTTCGATGCGATTTAATCCAAATTTTTAAATTAATACATCGTTTTGATATAGTTAATGATAAATATCTACCAAAATATATTAACTCCGTGTCTCGTGGTCACCATTCTAAAATAAGGCGTGAGTATGTTCTAAACTGTCTTCCAAGATATAATCATTTGTATAATAGATCAGCAAAATACTGGAACAATCTACCAGAGCAAATAACTTTGTACTCCACTGTACTTTCTTTCAAAAATAGACTAGACTCCTGGTTGTGGAAAAAGTTTGGAACAAATATTTATAAAACTGGTTGTTTATAGTGGGGTGTTTCCCCTGCTCGCTGTATGTGTACATTCTATGTAAATTTACGGCTACAACTATAATAATAATAATAATAATATATATATATATATATTTATGAATATTTTAATATATATATATATACACATATGTATATATATATATATATATATATATATATATATATATATATATACATATGTATATATATATATATTTATATATATATATATATATATATATATATATATATATATATATATATATATATATATATATATATATATATATTTACATTTATATAGGCTGATCAAGCTGACCATGCCCTCCACATTATTTTACAAGCAATTGATACCAAGGTAATTATATTTTTGGTAATTCTATGTTGTTTGCACATTATTATTTTTATTTTAATGAAAAAAATTAGGATAACCCTAATAATAGGATAAAATTAAGAGTCTAAAAACTAATGCTCCATAAACTCTTAACTCCATATGCTATATTATAAGCTATATAAGCTTTATGATAAACCTTGTAATAAATTATTAACCATAGTAGTTTATTATATGGTTTAACCATGTAACCTTATTTATATATGATAGTTCATATAAGCATATACAATAAACCATGATGAACAAATGATTTCATGTGAAATATTTTAAAAACAATCATTTCAAACTAACTTTTAGATATTTTTTTTTGTCATTTTTTAAAATAAAATTATTTATTTAGAGACAACATTTGGCATGCTTTGAATCTTGGGTTCTATATCACTCTCTTTCTATCATGATACAACATACTTTTCTTGGTTTTGAGTTAGAACTTTTCAATACACATGAATTTCATTATGTTTATTGGTAAGTAATTTATCAGAGATTTTTTGGGTTCATTATTATTATATTTTTATATTTATTCATTTTTTATTTATATGTAAGTGCTATATGCAAAGAACATGATTGTTTAAGAAACTTTTGGAGAAACAAATTAAAATGGTTTTTATGGTATAAATAATAATTATTTGATTGCTTGTATGTACAGATTACTTGGCATGAACTAATAAAAAATGAAATATTTAAAAAAGCTTATTTTCATAGGCAATTGTAAAAACATAATTTATGAAAAAAAAGTTTTGTTAAAAAATTCTTATTTCCACACAAAAACATTGCGTGTATAAAATCTACTTACACAATGTTTTTGTGTGCAATCTACCTATACATACAGCTTATAATTGGCATCTTATATATTAGCTTTATGTATTTGCTTACTTTAAAAGAAATTTTTAGAGGTCTAATGTTAGCTATAAAATATAAAATTACAATAAATAAAAAATTTACATAAATTCAAAATATGTTAAAATATAAAATTTTATTTAAAATATTTTATATTTTAAAATATTTTATATTTTAAAATATTTTATATTTTAAAATATTTTATATTTTAAAATATTTTATATTTTAAAATATTTATATTTTAAAATATTTTATATTTTAAGATATTTTATATTTTAAAATATTTTATATTTTAAAGGTTTAAAGTATAAAATATCAAAAATTTATATTAAGGTTTATCAAAATAAAATTTTTGATATAAACTTTTGTGCAGAAAATAATCTCTCTGTATTTGTTTGTGAGACTGGCAAACATGTGACTACTCTGTGTAACTTTTTTATTTATTCTGGATATTATTTCCTCAAACATAATTCAATCAAACATAGATCACTACATACAAATGAAATTTGTATGTAGTGATCTTTAAAATTAATTTTGGTTACGCCTTTTTTTCTATAGGTATAAAACTCTTTTTTAAACTTGTCTTAATCTCTACCAGAATTGATTTAAATGAAATTTTGTGTCGTTTCGGATGTTTTGGCTTATGCTTGTTTCTTGACTTTCATCAGATATATATTTTTTTATGTTAATTCACCTATCCAAGACTATGAAGGCTGCTAAAGTTGAGGAGGCTGTATTTAGTAACGGTTACAACCCTCTCCCAACCATAAATTCGAAACAAGAACCTTAACAAACAAGGCCGCTGCAGGGAGAAACAAGTTGAGCATGGTGTTACCAGGGACATGATGACATCATTCCTTGTTAAAAAGAAAAGCTCTGCAGTCGTATTTACATCTCTCCGTTAAGCCTAATGGAGCTTTTGACTAAAATTTCAAATACTTCTATGTAAAGAAATGAAGAGAACTTTATTTAAATTTGTTTTAATAAAACTAATACTAAAATAAAACATTTATGTTTAAAAAATTATATTAAAATTTTTTTTTGTTAATGATATTTTCGACTAACGCTTTGTTAAGTTTAACTAAGAGGGAATACAGAAGGGTGGCTCCATTTCTGGCTCCAGGGGTGGCTTCAAAGCGTTGCAAGTAATAGCACAAAGATTTTTTTTTTCCATACTTTTTTCTTTGCAATAGAAAATTAATGTGTCATTTTATAATCTAGAATTGAAATTATTTAAAATTTTAGTTATTAAAAATAAAAGTTTTAAAATGTTATTATTTTATTACATTTGATTCAAAGTTGAATAAATGAATAATAGCTGGAGCAGAATGGTTCTAAGTCTAGTAAACTAATCATTTTGTCATGTGGTGGAGTCAAACTTTGGGATTATTTTTTTTTGATTTAGGATGGCTCCATCATAAATTATTCATATATTTAATTCAAAATTGAATAATTAAAAAATGTTTGAAATTTAGTTATCAGTTTTAATCTTTAAAAGAATTTAATAATTATATTTTAATTTTTTTTTTTTTATATTCACCTCCCCAAGACTAAGGGGGCACATTTTTGGCATAATAAAGTTTTATTCTTTTAGTGTTTCAGTCATTTTTGGGTGGACACTTTTCTTTGTTTTTATTTTTAAATATTTAATTTTTTTTATATTTCTTTATATAAATCTTATTTTTTTTTTTAATGTCTTCAGATTTTTTATGCAATATATAAATTTATAAAACAATGATTTTTCTTCAGCTGTTAAATATTTTGTTGATTTTTGAGTTAGTGTTTATTCCAATTTGATTTCTTGTTAATCTTATTAGCAATATGTGGTTTCTTTTTCTGGTTTTGATTTGTAAGTTCATAAACAAGTTTATAAGTTTCAGTTTATAAACAAATTTTTGATTATTTATCCATAGGGCATTAGTTTACATTTGACTTCATTGAATTTATTTCCCCTGGGTATTAGGGTGTTCCAAGAAAATCTAAAAGTCACTAATCTGAAGATCACAATCAGTGCAGTGGAAGTCATTGCTTTCACAATAAATTGGGTGGTGCTTAAATTTATACTTAGACTTTACAAAAAACAATTCCAAAAAACAAACAAAAAACAATTTTTACTTTGTAATGTTTTTATAAACATTTATATCTAAATTTTTTTTTGTATAAATAAATTTAAACATAATGTTTAGGTACTTAGATTACCTGTTTG
>NC_061164.1:44890372-44920372 GCF_022113875.1 Hydra vulgaris
ATCCAGAAGTGTTCTTTGACAATGAAAAAGTTAGATTTTGTTAACTTTATTTTTTTATCTAATATTTTAAAACATAAAATTTAAATGTGATGTTTGTAAAAATAAAAAATTATTTTTTGAATGAACCATAACATTACAATTTAAAAAAAAATTACCTTAGATTCGATTTGAGCGACGTTTCATGACTTTTCAATCTATTGATACCCACCAGTCTGTACAGTATAAAGACTACAAAGATGTTACATCTCTTCCTGATGACCAATTTTGTTCCGTGAGTTTTTTATTAACGATTATTTTTTAACCATAAAATTTTACGTAATCCATCTAATTTATTTGCTACTAATAAATAATGTTAATTTAAACACTACTAGTTAATTTATAATATATGATGTTTAGTAGGGAGTGGGGGGGGGATGGGGGGTTAGATTAGTGACCTTAGATTTACAATCAAACTGCATAACCATATTAAAAGCTTTTTTTTTAAAATTCACTAAATGATAGCTAAGCATGTTGACTATTAATGCAATAATATTCTGTTAATACAATAATATTCAAATAACCTGCTATATTTTTTTGCTGAGATGGGTTATTTTTCCCATCTCACTCTAACAGTAGGGCTATGCATAGCCCATCTCACTCTAATATTTTGATGTATTATGAAAATAAGCAATTGTATCATTTATTTTAATATCTATAAAATCAAGTTCTTATCTTGTTTATAACTAATGCATACAAAGTAAAAAGATAAATCAAACACAAAAATCTTCTTCTTCAAAAAAAGTCAAATTTTAAGAAGGCTTTTATGATGTATTGAACTAATACTCAAATTTACATATTTTTGAAATGTGCCCTTCTTGGTACATTAATATATTTTGCAGGATTTCTAGTTTCTATTTTTTGGCTCTGATAGCAGCAATGGCTGCCTTTATTGAGTCTTCTGACCAGTTTTCTCTTCCAATTTTTCTCTTTTAAGCATTATACAAATGAACAAATAAAAATAAGTTGGTAATATAAATACTTCAGTTAATGTGTACATCAAAAATGGGTGAAATGAACTTCCAGACCAAATCAACCTGGCTACATCTGCCCATCTCACCCAACATTTAATTTACTTATTTAAAAGTAATTGATTCATAAGTATTTAAGCTAAATAAATAACATTTGAGAGATAAAAAGCTGCATAATATAAAAAATCTTCTTCAAGTCACAATCAAATGTCAAATATGCAAAAAAAACAAAAAAAAACATTTGAGAGACCTTAGATGCTGCATAATATGAAAAATCTTATTTAAGTGTCAATATTTGATTGTCAAATATTTTGCATATTTGACAATCAAATGTCAAATATGCAAAATACTTATAGAGAGCCTTGCTTGAGGCTAGTGTTACATTAAACAGTTTTTGTTTGTCTCACATACGTGTTTACAAATGTTTTGGGTCTCTAGCCCAACTCACCAAAATAGCCCTTCTCAGCCACTGCTCCCCTAATAATAAACTAATTTAATCCGATTATTATTAATTTAATAAGAGTAAAACCTTATCAAATTTGACAGGATTTTAAATAGATTATTATTTTGTGAATTTCTTATGTATTATTTTAAATTCTGGTTTTATACAGAACCTGTATAAAACCGTCTGAGGCAATTTAATAGGCATTTGACAGTTTGTTTCAGAATATAAAAAGTCAACAAGTTTTGAAACTCATTTTATTTCAATATTTTATAGTTCTAAATAATTAAAAGTTAATGTTATACTAAAATGTTTTTTTAAAAACTTGTTTAATGTGCATAAACTCAACATTTATTATTAATTTATCTCAGAAATGTCATATTAAAAATATATGCTATATTGAAATATGTTTTATTAGTAATATATTTATTATTCATTTATATGAAACAAAATCAAATATGTTTGCACTTTTTGTTTTTCATATATAAAAGTTTAAGAGAAATTAGTTTAAGGTATATGTGATATTTGTTTTTCATGGTGCAGAGTTCCCAACTTTATTTGAAATCAATGATGCATTACCAAAGAGCAATGGATATTCTTCAATATATTGAACAAATTGATGTTGAGGTAAAAAATTAAAAATGTAATATACTGTATAATTTAAAGATTCAAACAAACTTTTTTATGAATATATTGAATTTTTTTTCTTTAAATAAAATTTACAACAGCAACAGTTGAGGATAACAAATCTTCTTAACACCTTTACACACCCCTACATTTTTACACACTACTGTCAGGAAAACACTCCTCTTCATGCTTTCCATGTCAGGAAAACATGAAGATGAATGAGAGTTTTCAGGTTTTGCTGTTACTAAGCTTGTTCTAAGCAAAAAGTGAAGAATTTTTTTTCAAGACAGGCCTAAAATGTATAAAGTAATATAAATGTAATGTATAAAGTATATCATTAATGTTTTAAAAAGTATGATGTTGTTAATGTAGTTAAGAAAGTAAAGATAGAACCTAGCAGTTACTCCTAAAGGTTAAACATATCCTAAACATATCCATTCAGTGCCATAGCAAGCTTTGTTTAAGGCTAAACATAATTTTTGCCCTTACCCCCCCCCCCTCCCATCCTTAAAGAGGAAAGGGTATTTTTCAATGTCTATTAAATTGGCCTATAACTTACTGAAAACTGTAAGTTTGTGAATAAAAAGATGAATATTTACAATATTTTACATTTTTTTCTTGGTTTAACAATGTTTTTGATTAACGAAAGGTAAAAAGTAAAGAATTATAATGCTAAATTTGAACTATTTAAAAATATAGTTAGCAATAAAAAATAAAGAACTAATCATTTTAATGTCATAAATTTTGCTTCTATAGGTAAATACACCTCTAAATACACCGCTAAAGGCACCTCTCTAAGACTTGCTTTTAAGACTAAAGTTTCACTTGACTTACTAGAGTACTGTTGACACTATAAATTAATAAATTAAAAAACATTGCTAAACTGTAAAATAGTATGCCTTATTTTTCAAGCAATACTGCCTAGTGGATGAATTGAATGTATTTTATAAGTATTATACCAATCAAATTATTATATTTTTATTTTTATTGAATATTCAGATCAAATGTGTTTTATAATGTCATTTTTAGATAAGCTATTATAATCTCACACAGTTAGTGCATTTACAACATGTACCTTTTATAAAAAAAATTTTAAATACACTTTTTACACATTAAAATCTTGCTATCTTTTTAAAAATTTGCACATAAAAATGGTTTTCTTTGTTTCTTTAATACAACAAAAATAAAATTTGTTAATCTAAAAAAGATTTTAATCTTTGTTTTTTGTGAATATTTTACATTGTAGTTGAGAAATATGTTATAAACAAGCTCAAAAAGCAAGCATATATTGAAAGCATCTACTTTTTGTTGTTTTATAAAATTGAAATGCTTAAAAGTATAAAAATATAAAAACTTGTGCAGTTTATTGCTTTTTTAAAGCGCGATTCTTAAATGCATAAACTTGAGTATAAATTTGGATTTAAAGTAACATTAGTATAATAAAATTATAATTTGAATTGAAATTATTGAATATATTTGATATTGCATATACTCTTATATTTTAATGATAAAAAGTAAAAACAGTAAAAAATGTTAATAACTTCATAACTGATCATAAAGGTTTTCAAACATCATCAAAATATTTCTTTGGTTTCAAAAACATAGGTTCATGAGCAATTTTTTATCTTGTACATTTATATGACTGTTTTTTACTTTTGTTTTTAGTTTTTGTCTTTAGCAACACCTTAGCAACACCTTAGTTACAATAATCTCTAGAGGATAAGCAAGCAGTTTTTTATCTTGTATGCTCATTTGAAAATAAATCTTGGTATTACTTAGAAAGATGCAAATGGATAATTTGGTTAAAAAAAAAAAACAGGATCTCTCTAAAAGACAACTCATCACATCTGTAAGCTGTTTTAAAGGCAATTTTCTTACAAGAAAGAAGCTTTAAATAGCTTTTTATATCTTTATAGTTTGCTTCAAAACCTTCCTCAGATAAATTGCCAAGACCTTATTGACTCATTAAGAATAATTAATTCAGCTGAAGGATGATATGAAGAGTGTGGTTAATTTGTGCAGATGACATTTTTGTAGTAATATTAAGTGCACCATTAATACATAACTCTTAAAATTTGTTTGATTTTAATTTTACATTGACAAGAAACTATACAATGTATTACACTGATTTGAGAATGTAATAGTAATATGCTATCTTTAAATATAGGATTGCATAGATCTTTTATAGGAATTATAAATTATTCAGAAAAAATCTACAGCCTTGTGATCCTGCAATTAGATAGAATTGTGATCCTGCAATTAGATGTTGCAACACATATCTAATTGCAGTTCGGAATTTTCTTCGGAATTTTTGCCAAACTTACAACACTTTTCGTTTTATTTGTGTTTAAGGTATCTATTGTTTCCATATGGGTTTTAAAAAGTACATTACCAACACAACCAAAAGTCTTATTATTTTGTGTATTAACTCTATATAAATGGTAACCTAATAACTGGTTAACATTCAACTCTGGACTTTCATTAGTGATAAAGTTGTTTACATAATTGACAAGTTCCTGTTTACTCTTCTTTTTCATCATATCACCGAGTTCTGTTAAAAATTTTCTTTGTTTTGAAAAACACGGTTCTGTTATGTAAGCCTCCTCTACTTCATAACTTTTGATGCTTGTGAAAGTATAAATACATTTTTCTTGAAATTTTTTTCTTACAGGCGGTTGTAATGTTTCCATGCTTTTTCACACACATTTCCAAACTCCTGTGAATTAACTGATAGTCCTAAGTTTTTGAAAAGTATTTATTTGGCTGGATATGTTATTGAGTTGGACTTAATAGCTTAGTCAGCTTTAAAAAATTGTGTGAAAAAATCTTTTTCAGTGATGTTTTTTACTTTTTAATTCTCCTCCATTACATTAATTTTTTAGTTTACTTATGCTAAAACACAAATAAAATAAAATCAAATAAATAAATTAATGTCAACTTTTTAAAATTATTTAAATAAAAAAGTGCCAACTTGCCTCAGTATTCTTTAGAATATTTAAAAAAAAGAAATATTAAATATTTTTATAAAGTATGTTATCACTTTAGATAAAACCTATGATTTAATCTGGTTTTTTGTTAAAAAAACGAAACAAATTTTTAAAAAAAAAAACAAACAAAAGAAATTTACAACAAAATTAACCTTAGTTAAGTTTGAATGAACTAAAAAAAACAATGTAAATAAAATAAATTACACATTTCATTTCAGTCTTTCCAAAAAGTCCTCAATGAATTTTTATAATCAATTAGTTATGATTCTATTTTCAAAACTTTGCCTTCCGGATCCACTGCGCTATAGTTCCATATAAATTTGTATAAGTTAACAGGCTTGGACAAAAATGGCATGCAATTAAATGCTATTGCTGAACACGTAAATGATTTTTTTTCTTGACATTTTGTCTACTAATCTTTAGATGTTTTGATGATTTCAGAAATGCTTTAAAAATAGAAAGGCTAAACTTAAAGCTAAACTTTAACTAAGAAGAAAATTTAATTGAAAAAAAAATCGAAAAAACAGTTCCTTACAAAAAAAAAAAAAATTACAAGCACTAAAATAAAACTCAAAATTCAAACTCAGAGCAAAAATTACTTTTTTGTTACATTTTTAATTTTTTGAAATAAATTACTTTAAAACATATTTTTAAAATTTTTTATTAAAGTTATGCAAAATGCTTTTACAGACGTAACAAATTACTTCTAATGATTGTTTCATAACTGAGCAAATTTTATTTAAATTATTGAAAAATTGTTATATTATTGTTATAATATTTTTAATTTGTAAAAGATTTATTTTTCCCTAAAAGTTGAAAAAAAAAAAGAAAGGTGTTTAAAAAAATAACTTTGTTATCTTAATTTATAAAATCATATTATGTATGTTATATGAATTAAAAAAATAAAGTATAATATTCTTTAATAATTTAAACATAATGCAATTTAAATAAAATATACTGCCAACAGACAATTTAATTTAATTTTAATTTGAGCATTACAATCAATTTGTTACTTTATTCATAAGTATTTCACATAATAAATTTAAAAATTATTATAAAAGATTTGAATTAATGAAAAATAAAAAAAATTGAAAATTAAAAAGTAAAAAAAAAAGAAATCTTGAAAAAAAATTTATATATATCATTTTTTGTTAATTTACACAAATTTTATTTTAAGCAGTCATTAAAATTCATCTTAAAGTCCTCATGTAAAATGAAAGTTTTAAAAATGCTCAAGGATTAAAAGTTATTCATAATGTAACAATTTTTTTTATTACATTTAAATTGTTAAAACATCAAAACAGTTGTGGTCATTTACAGTGTATAAATGCAGGCCATTCCTGCTTAAGCCTGAATTAACAGTAACTAAACGAACAAATTTACCTTGGAAAATATTTTGATTTTTTATAAATATTTAATTTTAATTATATAAGCTAAAAGTTAGTTTAGTGTTGTAGACGTTACTATTAAATCAAATAGGTTCAAATCATGGCACTGGGGATCTTGTCTTAAAGTTTAGGTCAATTTTAATGTCAATTCCAAATAAAGTTAAATAAAAGTTTTTCTATATTTAAAACTTAAAAAACAAAAACAAAATGTCACAACACAAAACTAAATAGCCTTTTTCCTTTTATATATATATATATATATATATATATATATATATATATATATATATATATATATATATATATATATATATATATATATATATATTTGCATGTATATTTGTATAAAAGTTTTGTCAGAGCACCCCAGAATGTAATTTTGAACAATTAACAGATGTTTTGGAAGTAGATTAAAAAATTTATCCTCTAGCAATTGAAAAAAATGAACTTATTCTCTACTCTATACTTCATACTTCAATCAAATTTTTTAAAAAAATAATCAAGTATTATTAAGGCTTGTGTCAGACGAATTGATGTTGAGAATGGCATTTTTATATTGTAACATAAAAAACATTTGTATTTGTTTATAACAATATTATAAAATCAAATAAGAGCCTCATAAAAATAAATTTCAAACTTAAAGTTTAGATTGTATTTCTAAAGTTGAAGTTTAACTTTACAACTGTAACATAACTTTACAACCTAACTTTTTTAACCCTGTCAATGTTTAATGTCTTAGTTGTAATTAAAAAGTAGTAAACTGTATATAACCTCATATATAACCCTATATAGTATAATCTAATATATAACCCTATATGAGTTATAACTTATTTCTTAGCGCATCAGCCTTTTCTGTCAAGGTTCGTGTTTTGGAGTTATAGAGTTAAGAGAAGGTTGTAACCACAACAAAAGTGGCCTCCTCAACTTTAGTGGCCTTCCCTGCCTTGGGGAGGTGAATTAACATATATAAAAATATATATATATATATTTATATGTCATATATAACCCTATATAACTTATAAATAAATAAATATATTATAAGTAAATAATTTAATTCATACTTTATAACTTGAGTTGTTTTACTTAAATTTATACTTTATTTGTTTTACTTTTTTTAATTCATACTTTATAACTTAAGTTGTTTTACTTAAATTTTTACTTTATTTGTTTTACTTAAAAAGATTTAAATAAATTTTATTTACATTCATGTTATATATATATATTATATATAATTATATATATATATATATATATATATATATATATATATATATATATATATATATATATATATATATATATATATATATATATATATATATATATATATATATAAATATATATATATATATATATATATATATATATATATATATATATATATATATATATATATATATATATATATATCATTTATTTACTTCATATTATATTTATATTTTTTCGTTTATTTTTATAGGGTGAAAGGTTAATGAAAATAGCAAAAACAAATTTTGTTGTCATGAAACTTATTTCTTCTGGTCACAAACAAGCATCAATTGTGAGTGTCTAGTTATTATTTAATAAATTTATTTTTTATTTTTGGATTATCTTTTGTTTTATAATTAATTTTTCAAAAGAATGTATTTTAATACAATTTTAAATGTTTTCTGTAAGATACATAAATATATTAAAGTTAATTATTAAACACAAGTATATTAGAATGTATAAATTTATTTGATGATTCAATCATGTTTTATATTTTAGAAATCACCTATATGGGACTTTAAATATCACCAGAGTTACCCTTTGATTCGACTAGTTTGATTTTAGACGACAAGACTGTTAGAAATTTATATATTTTTACAAAGCATTTATAAAAATATAAAATGTTTTGGTTTTTATTTTTTGTTGTTGTTGAGTTTATTGTGTTTTATAAAAAATTTTAATTAACTTGATTGTTATTTATAAGAGCAAGTGACACAATAAAAATGCAAAGATTTATAGCCAGGGACAATTCCAGACCTGTTTTAGTATTGCGAGAGGGTATGGGGGTCCAGAAAATATTTATGATTTTATGTATATTATATATTTATATATGTATATATATACATATTTGAATATATATAATATATATATGTATATATATATATATATTTATATAGACATATGTGAATATATATAATATAATATATATATATATATATATATATATATATATATATATATATATATATATATATATATATATATATATATATATAATGTATATATATTATATTATATATATTCACATATGTCTATATAAACATATATATATATATATATATATATATACATATATATATTATATATATATGTTTATATAGATACATATATA
Organism: Hydra vulgaris; assembly: GCF_022113875.1. Classification (NCBI taxonomy): domain Eukaryota; kingdom Metazoa; phylum Cnidaria; class Hydrozoa; order Anthoathecata; family Hydridae; genus Hydra; species Hydra vulgaris. The sequence continues at coordinate 44,899,183 of NC_061164.1, forward strand.
TATAATATATATATTATATATATATGTATCTATATAAAGACATGATATCTTTAAAACTCTTAATATCTTTTAATTGACTTATTCATTATATATCTTTTTTAGTATTTTTAAAAATGATATAAAAAACAACTCAAAAATAAAAAAAATAAAAAAATAATAAAAAAAAAAAATCAAAAGAAAAAATGGTTTTAAAAAAGATTTTTTGTCGAAAGCGCACTAAAACTAAAGGTATTTGTAATTTTATAAAGTTTTAAGTTTTTTTCTTTTTTAACTTTTTTCTTTATTAACTATTTAACTTTCACTATTTTTCTTACACTCTTATATTCTTATTTACTTTGATATAACTTACTTTTATTAACTTATTTCTTACATTCTTATTTACTTTGTTTTCTCAGTTTTGTTTGGTGCTTGCTTATTCAGTTTTTTTACTGATTACTTAATTGACTAATTTGAAATTTGACATTTTTTAATTTTTTATTTTATCTGAAATTTTTTCTAAAAAGATAACAGATTATAGTTTTTTAAGACTTTAAAAAATTTAAAAAATTTTTAAAATATTTCTTACAGCTAATGAAGATCGTCATGTTTCTGCACACAATGCTGAGCATAACAGTATATACTGTGTAAGTTCTGGATATCACTTATTACTGTATATATATATTTTTTACAAATTTCTATTTCTATGATTGATACTACTACTTACAAATTTTGATTTTTAACTACTACTACTACTTACAAATTTTAATTTTTAACTACTACTACTACTAACAAATTTAAATTTTTTAATCTTTTTATTTTATTTTAAGAGCAATTTCATTAAAACTTCAAAGTATAACATTGTTACCTTTCTTCCACTGAATTTGTTTGAGCAGTTTCGAAAAGCAGCAAATCTCTACTTTCTTTTTCAAATAATTATAATGGTATGATTTTTTTTCTTTTTCAAATAATTGATTTCTTTTTTTCATCATAATAATATTAGAACTGTTTCTCATTTAGAATAGAAAGCTTAAAAAAAGAAACAAATTTTTATTTTGATTCATATGTTTTGAGATAATTTGTACATATGTTAAGTTGATAATTTGTACATATGTTTAACTTGTGTGTATGTTTTAGATAACTTGTGTGTATGTTTGAGATAACCTGTGTGTATATGTTTGAGGTAACTTTCATATATAAGGATAACATTAAAATTCTTTGATTATTCTAGTATTATAATAAAGAAAGTCTTGCAAAATTTTGCAATAATGACAGGCAAATATTGTGATTCTATTGTGGTTCTCAGTAAATACATTTTTTTTTTAAATGGCCTAGAAAAATTAAAACATAAAATATTTAATAAAATTTATTTTTAGAGAAATAACAATTTTTTCAAAATTTCTGCTAGAAAGGAAACAAGTAATATATAAGCAATATAGTATTATAAGTAATAAAATATTATAAGTAATAATAAATTGCTGGAATAGCAATTGTTAAAAGTTCTTTTTGTAAAAAGACTTTCCATAACTGCCTTCAATTATGCACAAGTTTTCTTGTTTTATAAGTTTTTATAGCTTTTTTGAATGCTTTTAATTTCTCCATCATTAAATTGCTTTGGAGTTTTAGAGTATTCAGATCTAAGATCTCTCTGCTACTTACATGGAATTGCCTTTATGGAGATAATGATAGACTTTGCTTTATATTTATCTTTAAATCCTTTCTTTTTTCTACTTCCAGCTTCTTATTCAATTGATTGCAAAATAAATCCAACCAAGGATCAAGAAATTGCTTGATAATGAATTGTCAACATGTGAGGATAAAGGATTTTGAAGAAAAATTTTCAAAACTTTTTTTTCAATTTAATATTTTTTTACTCCTTTTAATCTAATAACAAATACTTATTATTATCAAACTACAACATGTTTTTTGTGCGCAGAAAATTTAAAATTTTAAGTTGTTTTTGAGTAATTAACAAATAAAGGAATTTCATTGTGTTGAACCAATAAACTCTTAGTTAAGTTTGTGTTTAAGTTTTGTTCCCAAAACTTAAACGCATAAATAAAAATTAAAAAAATTAAAGAAAGTATGAAAAAAAGTATAATAATGTTGTTATGGGAACAGCAAATAACATTTACCTTGTAAATGATATAGCAATAGTAATGGAAGTAGTAATTGTGTTTATATAGACAGCAGTAGTAATATACATTTTTTTGTGTGTATAAATTAAATGTTTGTATGATTAGAAATGTATGTTTTAGTCAATTCCCAAAATCACTGCTTTAAATCCTGCTTCTACAGCTGTTCCACTTGCTCTTGTTCTTCTTGCTACCATGATTAAAGATGGATTTGATGATTATGGAAGGCATAAAAGTGACAGTCAAATTAATAATAAAATAGCCAATGTTTTGGAACCAGACGGCCTAAAAAAGAAAAAATGGCAAGATGTTTCTACTGGAGATATAATTAAAGTCGAAGATGATGAATCTATTCCTGTATGTTTATATTAAGTCAATATTTTATTTTTAAAAATTTGGAAAATTATTAGCAATAAAAATATGGTTGCAATAAAAAGATTTAAAGATTTAAGTTAATTTAAAGGGACAAAAATGTCTCTGTTAATCTTTTGTTCTTTAAGCATTGTTTCTTTGCAATCAATGTTTAGTAAAAACAAAGTTTTATAAATATATATATATATATATATATATATATATATATATATATATATATATATATATATATATATATATATATATATATATATATATATATATATATATATATATAAATCACTTTTATATTGTTTTGCATGCTTTTTGTTTTTCTTTTGTGTTTAAACTTATCTTTATAAAAATAATTTTTAAAAATTACATTTTTTATTGCTTTCTGATTACTTTGCACCAAAGATGTCATACCAAAATAGCCATCTGCCATGGCTTCAGTTTATTTTAGTTTATTTGGTAAAGTATTTCCTGAATAAATTTTAGGCTGATGTTTTGCTTATATCAACACAAAATCCTAGCGGACTATGTTTTATAGAAACTGCAGATTTAGATGGGTAAGATTTTTTTATTTATTTTCAATGGTGTAATTATAATAATTATAATGATAATATTTATAAAAATAATTATAATAATGATAGAAATAATATATATATATATATATATATATATATATATATATATATATATATATATATATATATATATATATATATATATATATATATATTTGTTATTTACCTACCAAAAACAGACAGGGCCACAACAGTTGAAAAGCCTACTTTATAGTGCTTACAACCCTCTATCAACTCTTTAACTAAACACAAAAACCTTGAAGCAAGTTTTGTCAAAAAACTAGACCAACAACATGATACACAGTTTTCAACCAACAACATGATACACAGTTTGCAACCAACAACATGATGCACAGTTTTCAACCAACAACATGATACACAGTTTGCAACCAACAACATGATGCACAGTTTGCAACCAACAACATGATGCACAGTTTGGCTGTGAAGGACGTACATAGACATACATACAAGTTTTAATCTTGCAAGTTCTTACTTAATTTCTGACTATTGTGAATGTTAATACCCAAATGAATTAATGCTTGCATAGCAGAGATGCAGAGTCTCAAAATGGACTTCACATTCCTGCAGGATGAAAGTCACAAATAGATTACTTGTTCCTGGTTTTCATGAGCTCTAAAAATACTTATGGGGACTACTTATGGGGAAAAAAAGATTTTTACATTAAATGAACAATCAATTTTTGAAGCCGGAGTTTAATGGTGGCTAGTACTCCAGGACTCGGGGCTTAAAAACAATAAGTTCCTAGTCATTGAATGTTATGAATTTTTTTCTTATAACAGATTATAAGTCAACCAACATATTTAAAACTACTAGACACCAGAGACAGGGTAAAATAGAGATGGAAAGCCGGAGTCCTTTTGGGACTCCCCATCTCTGCTGCACAGTTCAATAGCGCTTTGCCAAGGACTTTTATCTTCTGTTGAAATGAAAAATGAAAACCAAGTCAAGAAAAAAAAATGTCAACCATTTTAAATGTCAACCAAATTTTAACTTCTGTTAAAGCTGCATTAAAGCCATGCTTTTCTCAACAAAAAAAAAAATGTTTTTACCTTTATTTTTTGCACAGTTACAAGGATTGGAATCTTAAAATGTGGTAATGTTTTATTTTCTCAAGCAAAACAAAATTTAAACAGTTTGCAGCGCACAAAGTCAGTTTTCACTATCCACCAAATTCATGCTTCAATCCTCAATATCGTCTACATCTTCTGTTAAGTAATATACAGCATATATGATTTGGGCTGCTACCAAAGGTTGTGCTGGGTTATATAATTTACAACAAAGTGAGACTGTCAATTCTGTAAATTTTCTGGAAACTTTGAAGAAAAATATGCCTATTTAGATTCAAATTAGTTAGTTTAAAATTTTTATGCACAATGAGGCAATTTTTGCCAAACTTTTGCCAAGTAAAAATTGTCAAAAAATGTCCAAGAAAAATGATTAATACTTTTTCTCCTCGGACAAACAATTATAAACCCCAAAAAAAAACCCCATTTTAAACCCCAATAAAAACTGTTGTATAAAATTAAAAGCAAAATTTTGTAAACAGAACCCAAGCAAACCTTGAAAACCTTGTGTCTTAAAATCACCCCCAAATATTGTGAGGCTGTTGTTGCCTCAATGCTGCAAAGAATGCTGTTCTAATAATTTGAGAAACCTAAACTAAGTACTAAAGCATGTTTTATAGTGTGACTTATATTTCTTTATGTTAATGTATGTTATTTTTTGAATTAAAAGATTTATATACATTATAAAAATGTTTTTTTGCTATAAGTATTGTGTGGTTGGAGCTTTTTGATCATAGCTGAATATAAATTTTTTTAAATGTATATATATATATATATATATATATGCAGTCCTCAGCAGGAGTAAATGAGTACACGAGCTGTGGATGGCCTGTCTAGAACTGAGTTGGCAAGCAATAAGCATATTTTACGGGTTTTTTTGACATTTTGATAAAAAAGCTTATGAATAAAATAAAATTGATTACTTTTTAGTAATAGTTTTTTAAGTTTTACAATGAAATGTTTTGTATCATATCATCAGAAAAACTTCTTTCTGATATTTATTCAAGCATCGTATCTAGGGCCCTGCGAATCGTCATTTTTAGTTTTGAATTGAAACTTGAATTAAAGTGGATCTGGATTCGCGAATCGAATCATGAATCGAATCAGTAGTATGAGGAAATTTAAGTTTAAGCTTTCAAAAAAAAAACTTTAAAATTTTTTTTTTGCGCTGATTTTCAGCGTTTGTATGTATGGAAGAAATTTTCAGCGTTTGTATGTATGGAAGCAGTATTATAATTACTTTTGATTATAGTTACTTTACTCTGGCTAAGATAAATAAAAACATTTTAATAGCAGCTTAGCGTTGGATATCTGAAAAAACAACAGCACTCACAAAATAAATAGAGATTCAAAAAACTCGAATCATTTTTTTTACTTGAATCTCGAATCGAAGCAACACTTGATTTGCGAATCAAATCAATTTGTAGGGCCCTAATCGTAACGTTTTCTAAAAATCATATTGACCAAGCCCTCTCTCTTTATCCATCAGCCAATATTGTTGTTGTTGGTGACTTTAATGCTCATCACACTGAATGGCTTAGCTTTAGTGTCAGTAACTCTGCAGGCATTAAGGCTCACAACTTTTGCCTTTCTTAATCTCTAACTCAAATAGTCAACTTTCCAAATCATTTTCTAGACAACCCAAATCATTTACCTTCTCTACTCAACTTATGTCTTGTTTCTTATCCTAGTCAGTGCTCAGTTTTTCCACATTTACCCTTAGGTGCTTCTGATCACAGTTTGATCTCTCTAAAACTATTATCTCATTCTTTTTTATCATCTAAATCCTCCTTTTATCGTGCCTCTTACAACTACTGCTGACTGGGACTCTTTCCGTGATTTACTTTGTGATGGCACTTGGGTAGAAATCTTTTTTCTCTTCCTGTTGACAAATGTGCCTCTTACATAACTTTGTGGATTCAGGCTGGCATGAAATCTTTTATTCCCTTTTGACGATTTCAGGTCAAGCCTCACTCTTCTCCATGGTTTTCCTCATTTCATGCTGCTGCGATTGCCAATCAAAGCCGTTATCTACCATATCTATTAGCAAAACAATTCTCCAGAAAACAGACGCCTGTTTATTAATGCTAGAAACCATTGTAAAAAGGTTTTGCATGACGTTAAAGCCGCTATTCTCAGGTCATAAAATCTCATATTTCATCACAAAAATTATGCTTTTGTGACTTCTGGAGAATTTTCACAGACATTGTCACCTCACCTAAAGACAAAGCTGAATTGTTTGCTAAGAACTTTTTATCCATATCATCTCTTGATTCCACTAGTTGCATTCTACCTGATATAACCGACAAACAGGTTGATCCATTGCTAGACATTTGTATCACTTCAGCTTCTGCATGTTAAGTGATTTCCTGCTTAGGATTTTCTACTGCTTGTGGTCTGGACTACATACCTGTTATAGTCTTGCAGAAATGTTCTCTAGAGCTGTTGTCTATACTTTCAAAACTGTTTTACAAGTCCTTATCAGAGTCTTGTTTTTCAGCCTGCTGGAAAGCGGTATCTGTTATCCCTATTTTCAAAAATTCTGGAGAGCGATCTGATTTGTCTAACTACTGTCCCATTAGTCTTCTTCTTATCATAAGCAAGGTTTTCGAGTCTTTAATTAACAAACACTTAACCTCTCATCTTGAATCTAATAACCTACTTTCGATTATCAATATGGATTTTGATCTTCTTGTTCTACAGCTGATTTGCTAACAGTAATAACCGATAAGTTTTATAGTGCCTTAGATAAAGGTGGAGAGGTTGAGGCCATCGCTCTTGACATTTCTAAAGCTTTTGATAAAGTTTGGCATGCTGGTCTTCTTCATAAGCTTTCTTCTTATGGTGTATCTGGTAACATCTTTAAGGTTATTGAATCCTTCCTTTTCAATTGTAGTATAAAAGTTAAAGAAGCAAACACTCTCTGATAAGAAGCAAACACTCTCTGATTGCTTGTAGGGGGCATTTGAGCTTGAAAAGGATCTCACTTCTGCTACAGCATACGGCCCATAGTGGCTGGTGAACTTTTCAGAATAATCTAATAATTTTCAGAATAATATAATTCAGAATAATCTCAATTTTTTTCAGCCAATCGTTGTCGCAATAATTTAGATCTTCCTATATTTATGAATGGTAATGTACTCAATGAGTCATGTACCCTTCATCTTCTAGGGTTAACTCTTCCTTCTATTCTTTCTTGGAAACCATATATCAAATCTGTCAAAAATTAGCATCTGCTAAGGTTGCATCTTTTTATCGAGCTCAACACTTTCTTACCCTGGATTCTATTCTTTATCTCTATAAATCTGAAATCTGTCTTTGTATGGAATACTGTTGCCACATCTGGGGCAGATCTTCTAATGATGCTCTTTTTTTTTTTTGACAAGGTGCAAAAATGCATTGTAAACATAGTTGGCCCTGCTCTTGCAGCCAACCATTATCACATCGTCGTAAAGTTGTTTCTCTATTTCTCTTTTCTACAAATACTATAATGGGCACTGCTTTAAAGAGCTAGCGTCTCTTGTCCCATCTACTATAATTCATTCTCGTGTTACTTGTCATTCAATTAAGTCTCATCCTTTTTCTGTTACTGTTCCTAAGTGCCTAAAAAACTCTTATTCGTCTAGTTATTTCCTCGAACATCAGTTCTTTGGAATTCGCTTCCTTCATTTTGCTTTCTTGGTTCATATAATTTGCTATCTTTTTAGTCATCTGTCAATTGTTATCTTGCTCTACAATCTTCATCTTTTCTCTTCCAGTAACTTCCAACTCTAATTAGTGGTTGCTTGCAGCCTTGTTGCAAGTGAAGTTGTATAGAAAATTAAATAATACTCATTATCTAGATGTTTTTTACTATTTTTGTTTAAGTAAAATATGACTTATGAAAAAAAATTGTACATTTACATGTGTTTTATTTTGCCCATATGTATGTATGTGTGTGTGTATATATATACAGTAGAATTCTGTTAACTCGGACCCTGGATAAGTTGGACTTTTACTAAGTTGGACAAAATTTCAATACCCCTTGAATTCTCTATATATACCAAAAGCTTTGCTTAACTCAGACATTCGCTCAGTAGCACTCCACTGCGAGTCAGACTATTTGTCAGTCGATGTATGTACTGAAGCCCCCAGCAGCAGGCTATTTCAGTATGACATCAGATTGCTCACCTTAGTACGCAATACTATTTGTATATATATATATATATATATATATATATATATATATATATATATATATATATATATATATATATATATATATATATAAATGTATATATATATATAAATGTATATATATATATATATATAAATGTATATATATATATAAATTTAATACTAGCGAAACAAACCTTAAAGTTCGTCAACCACTTTCTGAAACTAATGAATTATTTGTCAATGATGTTGCAATCCAAAGTTTTAATGGTAACAATAATTTTTATATATTCTTTTTAATGTATTCTTCTAATATATTGTTGGAATGCTTAATATATCAGCGGTGTCAAGGTTTTATTTATAATCTTTACAAATCTAAATAAAAACTATGAATACTATATGAAATAAAAAACATTAATGGTCAACTGTAGAATTTTCTTTATTAAATTGTTTGATTTTTATCTCACATACTGTAGGATAAACAATTTAATTAAAAGTGTATGTGTGTGTGCGATATATATATATATATATATATATATATATATATATATATATATATATATATATATATATATATATATATATATATATATATGTATATATATATATATATATATATATATTTATATGTATATATATATATATTTATATATATACATATATATATATATATATATATATATATATATATATATATATATATATATACATACATATATATATACATATATATGTATATAAGTTATTTATGGTGACATACTATTTATTTAACTTACTAAAAGTTATTTAAATTTAAGTAATTTAGCAATGTAAATTTGCATGTAGATCTGTGTCAGATTTAGTTTTTTTTAATTTAATTCCTCATTGGTATGATTTAAATAAAAATAAAATTTATAATACAGATGTAAATTGATTACATGATGCATCACATGATATGGAAATGATCACATGGTATTTTAAATAATGTAATTTCCAGATGGATGGCAAATATTTATAAATTTTTTAATATGTTTAAGTATTTTAAATGTGTTTTGTTTGTTTGCTAACTTTCAAATATTAATGTTGTTTCCGTTTAAAATTTCAAAGTTTTATTTACTCTCAGAAGCCTATTTTAATCTCTTCACATGTTTTAATGGCATTTGCCACCTATTTTATCAGTATTTGACAAAGAGGTTTTTAAAAGTCAGCATCATCTTTTTTATCCATAATTTTAGTTTTTTTTTTAATTTACATTTTTTGGACATCTAGTGCAGTGCAAATCTCTCTACTTATTACTGGGACAAGTTTTCTCTTTTTGTTGGCTGGGCAGCCTCAAAGAGTAGTTGGTAGGATAATCTTTTAGAATATGATTACTGCAGGATTTTTTTTACTACATTAGTTTATCACCCAGTTTATAAATTAAAGTTAAAAAAATTAAAAGTAACTTCAAATAATTGAAAATGTTGTTTTTAGCACACAAAATGTCAAATTTGTTAGAAAAAAGAATTATTAGCAAAAAAAATGATCAAGACTATCACTAACAATAAATTCAAGTATTAAACATATATTTAAAATATATAACAATTATATAGCCATAAAAAACCTGTAAATTTACAAATTTATAGTTTCACAACAGGACTAATCAAATTGAATTTTGTAATATTCCCAAGTGTAACAGGCATAAACTAATTGGTAAAATCTCAAAATAAACTCACTATTATAATTAAGAATAAAATTTACAGTATCTAGGTTGTAAGTAGGTGGAAAACCCCTTTGAATGCAACCAAAAAAGCTGCAATCAGCCAGTAAGGCTTCTTTTTTTTTATTACTCTTGACATTGAAATTAGCAGCAGCTAAAAATGATCTGTGACAAAAGATTTGTCTTAAACAGCAAAGTAATCATAGAAACTGAAACCATTTTGAAAAAATTTTGAGGTTAAAAATAAACTGTTCTACAAGAGCCACATTGAAAACTTTAAAAAAAATATTTGCAATAGAAAATGAAAATATTGGATTAACTGTGTTGCTACCAAATCAGAACATTTTGGTAAATAAAGAAAATTTTCACATAAAAAATGTTATTTTACTTGTTAGGGACAGGATTTTTTGACTCATTTGATACATATTTTTAAATACATACAAGATATGGTATTTAAAAATTTATTTAAAATGACCTGCAATTTAAAATAAACACATTTGTTATAAATTAATCTTCAAAACAACATTTTTATTACAAGTATCAGTTTTAAAATTGTAAAGGTTAAACCTTAACACCACTGGTTTGAATCAATTTGTAAATTGATTAGATGTTTTTTTTCTCAATAATATCAAGGTGAAGTAAAATGTGAGCCTCCAAACAATAGACTAGAAAGGTTCACAGGTAATCTGATATGGAATGATGTCACTTATTCTTTGGATAATGGAAATATTGTACTTAGGGTATTCATTTTTTTATATTCTTTTACCACAAAATTTAATAGTTTTTAATAGTTAATTCAATATAGTTAATCTTGTTCTTCAAAATAAAAAATTTTTGTTGAAGGGATGTGTTTTGCGTAATACCCCTTGGATATATGGCATAGTTTTATATGCCGGACATGACTCAAAGTTAATGATGAACAGTGGTGAGTATCTTTTTATAATTTTTTTTTTTTATATATGCATAAAGTTGTAACAAGTATTTTTACTCCAAAAATGTTTGAATTAGACAATTTAGAAAAATTCTTCTTTTACAATATGTGCACAAACTAAAAATTGATGAATTGGTTTCAATTTGTTTATATTTTTTACATTTGACAATAGTTAATAAATTTAAATAGCAATTAAAGAGGCCTATTAGCTGTCTGAAATGTTTTTTGTTCCTACATCTTACGATTTTAAACTTTTTGCTAGTTATACATAGCAACAATTTTGTTTGTTTGGCATTTGCTTTTCATTTTTAGTTGGCAACCAAACTACAAGCTTTAAATTATAGCTCAGTTTTAATAGCTGTATAACTTAAAATTTATTTCAAACTCTCATTACTTTCTATAATATTTATATTAAAAAAATTGATTGCAATGTTTATCCTTGACAAGATCTTATAAAAAGTAAATATTTATTTTTTATAGATTGGTTCATTTTTATGATGGTTTATTTTTTTGTTATTTTTATGTTTATTTTTAACACTTTTTTTATCTTAGGTAAAACTGTCTTTAAACGAACCAAATTGGATAGAATGACAAACCTTTTGGTCATATGGGTATTTTATTTATTTTTCAAATTTTTCTGCTTAGTATATATTTATTTATCTGATACTATATTAGGTATTAGGGATGTATATTTGTTCTCCTTTCAATTTCTTTATAAAAATAAAATTGGCCATGTAGTGCTTTAATATTTAGATTTTTCTATTAGAATTGACTGCCTCAAAGCTTTCACTATGATTCGAAATGACCTTAACTAATCTGTTTTGATTTTTTTGAATTTTGTTACTATTTTGTTACTTTGAAAACTGGTTTTTGAACATAAAATTTAAAGTTGTTAAAATAAGATTTTAACAATTTTAAACAATTTAAAATTCATTCTAATTTTACTGAATTTAAGTTTGTTTGTTTTGAAACTTTTATTTAAATATTGAAATTTAAAAAATAAAATGATTTAAATGTTAAAACAGTCTTCTTTATGGTTTTCTTTATGGTTTCAAAGAAATGATCCATGCATACATGTTAGTTATATTTTTATGTCTAAAAGCTAGCAGAGTATACTAAAATAGCATAGTTAGTCCAAGTGTTATGGTTTTATAGAATATTAAAATAAGGGATAAAAAATAAAATTAGAATAATAAAAGATAAAAAGAACTTCATCTGTAAACGCAGTATTTGAATTACATGATGAAAAATAAAATTTGTCAATAGGACTCAAGAATCTGTTTGATTTACATGATTTTCCATGTTATTTGAGTTTGAATTAAAGAAGTTTATTTCTGAGTTTTAACTAGTAAATCCTCGCAGGATCAAAGAATTTGTTTGATTTTAAAGATTTTTTGAATTATAGGAGTTTGAAATATGTGACTTCAACTGTATGTTGTGTATAAAACAATAATAAGTTATTTTAAAGACATACACAAACACACACACAAATACAGTGTTGGAAAAATATAACAAGACAACTATTTTTTAATCAAAATTGCCAGTTTGTTCATAAAAAATCAACTTTTTATTAAGTGAATGATTTTTTTGAGATAGCTGCAAGTATCATTTTTATTTAAAAAAATGTATTTGAGAGTATTTTTAGATTTTTCAAAAATCATATTTAATATTAAGTGAAAATATAAATTTTTTGACTAAATTCTCTGGGAAAAAATAATGGGACATAACATAAATAATTTGTTAAGAAGACTTATTGTATGATTAATATTTTGTGTGACCTCCTTTAGCTTTTATAATAGGGAGATGCCGTGTGAAAACATCCAATTTTTTTTGAAAATACAACCATAAGTCTCAGATTTTGCTGAATTAACCACTTAAAGATTTTAGTAAATTATGAACATCCTGAAAATTTTATCGTCTAATTTCAATCAGTTACTAAGATATAGCTATTTTAAGTTTGCCTCCAACCAACAAAAATCCGCCTATTTTAAAAATGGTTTTGGTCCTAGTTTCTGTTATATGTGTGTTGGAAAGCGGAAAATTTGTATCTTTACATATTTTGGGCCAACGAATCCAATAAAACAACTTTTAATATTTAAAAACAAACATAGCACCTAAAATTTGAAGGTTTACCACAATTTTACTGGGGCAAGTCCAATCACAGAAATGCTGATGTAGCTCGATTTTTTTTTTAATTTATTTTTTTAGAAGTTGTCCTGAATAGTTAAGCTATAGTTGCTACAAAGAATTGGATATTGGTCTTTTCTAAAACAGAAATAAAAACATGGACTAATCTACTTAAATTTATTGCTTAAAAAACAGGTATTATGACAAATTAAACAAGAAAAAAAAATGTGGTAATTTGACAGTTTTGTAACTGAAACAGTTTTGGCTACATTAAACTGTTCTTTTAGTTGTTGTTGACTAGCTGTTTCTGTTTTCTTTGTATTTTTTTAGAATCTTATCTTAAAAAAATTTAGTTTCAAAAGGGGAGAATTATATAAATGCAGATGTATATTGCAAATTTAGTTTTTTTTTTCAAAAGTTGTATTAAATAGTTTAGTTGGAGTTATTACAAAGAATCAGATTGCAGTCTTAAATCAGAAATAAAAACATCTTCAAATATACTTAAATTTATTACTTATAAAACATTAGTTTCATATTTATCAAACTTCATTTAATAAAATTAAAAAACAAAGACTCCAAAACAAATAGAGCACTCAGAAAGAAGTTCAAGAAACAAAAGTAATATACAAAATTTAAAATTTTTTATAAAATATGATTGTGTTTATATTGGTGATGCAAAACTCAAGCATTTCATCAACTTTCAATATTTGGTTTTCCAATAGCCTTAGCAAACTTGCTCTTGCTGTTATTCTTTTAACGATACCACCTATGCCATCACAAGTGGATTTTCCATGGCTGGTTGCAAAAAATACCCATTCAGCTGTAATCTCGAAATCTTCCTTATGTTGGCATAGATTTATAAAGTTTTTATAGTTTTATAATGAGCAGAACATCCATCAGAAAAATAATAAATTTTATTGATATCAACTAAATATTCTTTAATGTACTCTACAATTTTCTTTTGAAATTCATACACAAACAGGCCTTGTTTTAAATAAAAAAGTGCTTAATGCATTAGCTTAACGCGATTTTGGCGTCATAAAGTTATCTTTTTTTTATAGACATTAAGTGTTTTAACTACCGCAATAAATAACCGCTAACTAGTTCAATTTAACAATTAACTCAAATAACTATAAACGTTTTAAATGTAAATTTATTATGAAAAGTTTGTAATGTTTTCAATTGTTATTTTATTATTAAATTTAGTTAAATATTATTTGTAAAAAAAATATATATATATATTTTAATTATTTCTGAAATTTGTTTTTGAATAATTATTGTTTATAAATCGTTATTGAATAAAAAATAATAATGATTTTTTATTTTTAAAAATTTCTGGAGTAAACAAAAAATATTAACATTGATAAACAAAAACCTATGTTAATTTTTTTAACAGCGATTTTGTTTTTTGACTAGCAAAGAATAATTTAGGTTTTTAAATATTTTTTAAATTTATCTTGCTTGGCGTTTCAACTTGCGTTACATAAAAATATAAAAAAGTTTTGTCTGCTTTGAGCATATTTTTTATACATAGTTTAGAACGCGTTCGCCAGGAATTTAATTCATAAATTTTTTATGTTATTGTAAAAATGTTTTACATTTTAAACAAATCACAAAGAAACAGAGCTATAGAGAAAAATCTTTTTTAACAATTAAATCTTTTTTTTTTAAAAATTTAAGGAAATTAAAAAAAAAAATTAAATTAAATATAAAAGTCTTAATAATGCAAACTCTTTTGCAAAACTTTAATTGTGCAAACTTAATAAAATACTCTACTCAACTAAAATAATATAAGTATATTTAATAATTTGAATCATATCTGTTTATAATAAAAGTTCGTAAAAATTTGTTTATTAAAAATTAAGTTCCTTAACTTAAACAAACTCAAAAGGATTTTCATTCTACGTATAATTACAAAACTCTTTTTTTTTTTTTTTCGTTTGTAAGCAATTTAACTTAATAAAATAAAAAAAGAATAGATATGAGATAATCTTTGTTAAGAACAAATTTAATTTATTTATTGAACTATATTTTTATTTTTATTTATATATCAACTTAATTAAAATATAGTAACATGTTAAAATATTTTAACATGACTTGTGTTATTTATAAACCGTAGGGCAGCTGCCCTTACAGCACCATTGTTTTTGGATAATATTTTATTTTGATGAAGATCTCATAACTTACATTTGATTTTAATACCGTAAGTCTTCTCTTTTTCTGTGATCATCGCATCGGCAAAGCATCGGCAAAGTCCCAAGATTTAAAAGTTTTTAAAGTAAATCTTTTGTCCTTCAAAATACAATCCATATTCGAACTTTAAACAATTTAGAGAGAATAGAAATATACAAGGTTTTTATATACTAGTTTGTCTTGTTTTATAAAGAAAAATACATATTCTTTAATAAAAAATAGAGACTGTCATTAAACTAAAACGTGCTTTAGTATTTATTTAATGGAATCTGTAATGTGCGCGTGCATAATGAAACCTCCGTTATATAAATATATTCAACGTAATATTAGTGTCATCAGCGGATGTTATAGACTACTCCTGAAATTTTTTACCTTATAATATAACTTGATTTATGAAAAAAACTTATTGAATCGCACGCAGAAAAAATTTAACAAATTCAAAAATTGCGAGTAACAGGTAATTTTTTTTTTCTGTGCCGGCCCCCTTCCCCCGCATAACTTAAAGGTAAAGGTATCTATATACCTTTAACTAATAAGAAAAGCAAAGAGTAATAATTAATGAAGAAATTTTTAGAAAAATACAAATAGATTGTTAATTCATCGGCACATTTTTTTAAATATCTCGAAAAAATGTCTTGATATTTTTATTATCGTGATAACAAAAATACTAAGACATTTTTTTGAGATATTAAAAAAAATGTCAATCCTTAATTACAAATTTTTTTGCAAATGTTTTTTATTATAAATTCAGTAAAAACTCTTTATAAATCTATATTACAAAAAACATTTATATTCTGTATTAATAAATTTGGAATATAGATTTTTTTAAAAGTTTTTTACTGAAAACTTTAAAAAATTACTACTTTTTATTAAAAACATAGCAAAAAATTTGTAGTTAAGGATTGACGAACAATTTTTCATATTGCTAAATATTTGGATAAAAAGTTTAGCGTAAAATTAATTGCTATAAAAAGGTAAGATATATCGCGATGAAAAGTTACAACAATTATTTTTAACGTAAATTCTTTTTTGTAATAAATATCTTTTCATACCGTTTAAAAGTAAATCTGGTTTTTTTAAAAATTAATTACTTTTTTTATGTTACCGCTAGTTTGAAAGTTAAAAAATGATAAAAAGTAGCTTAACTAAAACAGCTCTACGCATACGTATAAATCGCTTAAGGCATACGTAAATCGCTCTAGGCAAAACGCTTTAAAACAAGGCCTGCACAAAGCATGTATCATGATCATTGTCATCACTTAAAAAACAGAATGACTTATGCTGAATATTTGTTTTAGAAAATTCCTTAAAATATATAACAACAGGATGAAGTGTACATTGTTGTTTATTCCAATGATAACTTAGTATTTTATCCTGTATAACTAATTGATAGTTTTTTGCAAAATCTGCCTGTATAATACATTTATTGTAACCTCAATTATTTTTTAGTTCTTTCAAATTGCGAGTTTGGCATTTAGCAATATATGAATGTGAAGTTAGATGATTAATGTGAGAAACAACTAGTTCTTTATATTCAAATAAGTTAACTGATTGAGTAATTAATTGTGATCTAACAGTACTTTTCCATTGGTTGAATTGAATTTCTTCTTCTTCATCAATCTCAATTAATTCCTCTAAAAATGCCTTAAGTTATCATAACCTGGACATTTGGTACATCTATGAACCATGCATTCATTATTACTTGTATCACAGACTAATTTTGACATTAAATCTTTATATGTAACATACCATTGGACAGCATTTACAAGCAATATTGAGTTTTGATAGGAAATACAAACACATACACAGTGTGTACCGTTTGGTCCCACAGTAATACACCATTTTGGAACTTAACTACAAAACTTTGAAAATCCTATTTTATAATTTTATTTACTTTTAAAATCAATATAAAGCTCATGAAGGTTGCACAACAATGTTTTTTGTTGAGGAGGAGCACTTTTAACCTTAACACAATCTTTTTTACTCGGCATAATTCTAGAATGATGATAATAAGGTAAGTAATAATAAAGAAGGTAAGTAATAGTAATAAGGTAAGTATAGTAAATATATAGTAAATAAGGTAAGTAATAGTAAAGAAGGAGATAAGTAGTAATATTAGGTAAATAACATTTATATAAGATAAATAATGAAGATGTAAATTGTAATAAGAGGTAAATAATGGATAAATATAGGATAAGTAATGCTATATTATTTAATAACTAGCAGTAAGCAACCCGTAATACGCGTTGTTAGTAAATAAAATTTAAAAAAAAAACGCGTTTAGTCTAGAAACTACTTTGAAATAGAAAAGCCTAGAAAATGACATAACTCGACTAATAATAATATTAAATTAGCGTATTCATATTATCAGATAATGATAAATATTTAATTATAATAATAATAACAATGATAACTGCTAATAATAATCAAAAAGTCAATAATAAAAATAAATCCTGGAAAATACTTAAATTTACAAATAATATTTAAAGCAAAAAATAATCAGAACAAATGTAAAAAACTCTTGATCTTTTTCATTAACTTGATTCTTTCTTTACTTTCTCTTAGTTTATTAATTTTGTAATGTATCTTGTTCTTTAATTATATTTATTTGAGTCTATGAAGTTCTTACACATCTCTAAACTTTAAGTACTTTGTTTTCTAATTAATTTTCCGATATATTTTTTATTTACTTTTTAGTCTTTTTTTTTAGTCTTTTTCTTTTTCTATAAATATTTTTTCCTCTTAACGGGTGGTTACTAAAAATCCGGACAAACTTTAACTGAATTTTAAATGCCACAAGCTAAATCTTTTTTATTCATGTTTATATCCATTTTATAGCTTATTTAATTCTCTATAAGTTAATTTTTTTTTTTAGATAATTAATAATAATTAAAAAAATAATAATGACCAAGCAAGAAGAGGTAAGAAAACGGATTTACGAGTTCTATTTGAATAATAAATTGCAAGGTAAAAAGTTCACAGTAGCTCACTTCAATGCTGAAAAAATCCCAAGAAGCACTATCTATGATATAATCAAACGTGTTGAGAATGATTCTGGGCACAAAAGAGTGCAAGGAAGTGGTCGTGTGGCCAAAATCATGACCCCTAAGAGGATCAAGTGCCTGAAAGCCATATTTGATCACAGTGACCAAGTTTCGATGAGGCAAGCTGGTCAAAATTGAGATGCAGTCATTCACATATCATTAAAACTCTTGCCAAGTACACTGACATCAAAAGTTATACAAAACAGGGTATACCTCATCGACAAGAAAACCAGAATGAGCGAATCAAAACTGGCATTGATCGTCTTTATCGCGTTTTTAAAGGAAAATCGGTCATCCTTGATGATGAGTCTTACTTCACGCTGTCACACTCAACAATTAATGGAAACAGCACCTACTACTCTAGCAACAGAGACAAGACTCCACCAAGTGTTAAATATCGCAAAAAGCGCAAGTTCGAACCCAAGGTGCTTGTCTGGCTGGCCGCTTCTGACAAAGGTGTTTCAAAACCATTTTTTATACCCAGCGGCCTTGCAGTCAATAAAGCCATCTATGAAATGAATTGTATTAGGAAAAGATTAGTGCCGTTCATCAACGCTTATCATGCCGATGGTAATTACATATTTTGGCCGGACCTGGCTTCATCGCATTATGCCAAAACCTTGACCAGCTGCTACGAGACTCATAACATCAATTTTATCAAAAAAGTTGACAATCTGCCAGCCGTACTGGAGTGTCGCCCAATCGAAGACTTTTTGGCTATTTTGAAAGGCAAAGTGTATGAGAGTAACTGGCAAGCAAAAGAGGTGAAACAACTACGAACCAGAATAAAGCTTTGCCTGAAAAAAATTGACGTTAACCTTGTATTTTCACTTTTTGGGTCAACTCGTGTTAGAGTTGGCTGAATCCGAAGAAACAGACTGGTTGAAGACAAAACTCTTTTTAATGATAATTTTATTTAATCTCTACCATAAAAACTTTGGGAGTAATTGCACTTGAAAGTTTGTCCGGATTTTTAGTAACCACCCGTTAATTGCTGTCATGTAAAGATATAATACTTTATTTGATAAACTTTTTCTTATTTACAATTCTATCTATAACTCCGCCATCTTTACCACGCGTGCATATGATTTTGAAAAGTCCAAATCCACAAGATTCCATTTTATCAATATACTATTATTTATTATTTCTAAAAAAGATGCAAGAAAAATGTATGATTCATTCAATGTGTTCATGGGGTCAAGGTTGTTTAGGATTAGAAATTTTAACTTAACTAGTAAGCATTCTAACTTTAATTTTACAACCTTATAAACATTTCTTAATCATAAAACTACTTAAAAAATAGAACAGCAATTCAACAACATCTAAAATAACATTTCGATATAGCCAAAACTGTTTCAGCTACATAACTGTCAAATCATCACATTTTTTGTATAGTTTAATTTATCAAAATACCTGTTTTTTAAGCAATAAATTTAAGTAGATTTAACTATATTTTTATTTCTGTTTTAGAAAAGACCACTCTCCAATTCTTTGTAGTAACTATAGCTTAACTATTTAAAACAACTTCTAAAAAAAAAAAATAATAATAAAAAAAAATCAAGCTACATCGGCATTTTTGTTATTGGACTGGCCCCAGTAAAATTGTGGCAAACGTTCAAATTTTTGATGTTATGCTTGTTTTTAAATATTTTAAGTTATGTAAGGTACAAATTTTCAAGGTAAAATATGTAAAGGTACAAATTTTCAGCTTTCCAACACACATATAACAAAAACTAGAACCAAAACCATTTTTAAAAATGGCGGATTTTTGTTGGTTAGAGGCAAATTTAAAATAGCTATATCTTAGTAACCGATTAAAATTAGACGATAAAATTTTCAGGATGTTCATAATTTACTAAAATCTTTAAGTGGTTTAAAAATCAGCAAAATCTGAGACTTGGGGTTGCATGCCCTGGATGTTTTCACATGGATTCTCCCAATAGAATTTAAACATTTTGGCATAGATTCCACTAATTTTTCAGTAATATCAGAACTTATTTCATCCAAGGCTTTGTAACAGCAGTTTCTAGTTCTTTATTTCGCTTCAAGTGATGATTACCTATATGTTTGTCTAAAATCAACCATACATTTTTGATAGGATTTATAGCTGGCCAAGAACATTTATGGGTTTGATTTGTAAAAATTTTGTTGTTTTTTTTTTACTTATGTTTCAAATCATTGTCATGTTGAAATATAAAATTTCTACCTAATCTCAATTTACGCGCTGATGAAGTCAAATTGTTATTCAAAATATCAATGTACATATCCAAATTCATTGTATCTTTGATAAATTCAAGATTTCCAACACCATTCCATGAAATTCAGTTCCAGATCATTATACTAACACCTCCATATTTTACAGTTCCTTGCATGCAACTTAAATGGTAAGCTTCACCAGTTTTTCTCTAAACATTTTGTTTACCATCAGAATGTTTCAAATAAAATTTGGATTCATCACAGTATTTTCTTCCAAAATGAAATTAGCTTATTACCATTTAGCAAATAATAATCATTTTTTATTATGTTGCTGTATCAAAAATGGTTTTTTACGTGGTATATAGCTTTAAAACCCTTTTTCACGTAAACGATTTCAGATTGTTTTATCAGTTATTTTGGTTCCAGTGTTATTTTCAATATATTCTGCAACTTTTTTGTATGATTCGAGTCTATTTTTCATGAATAATCTTACAATCAAGTGATCTTCTTCCAACATAAGACAGTTATCTTATGTTTGCGCCCACGTCCTTTCAAAATCTTTACAGTTTGGCGACTTTTAAATTTTTTTACAATGCTTGAAATGGTGGAACGTGGAACTCCAGTCTCTTTTTCGATAGTTCTGTAAGTCCAAAATTAATTTTCGTTAATTTTCATTCAAATATTGTTTTGATGTAGCCATGCTTGCTAAAATATAAATAATTTGCTACTGAA
>NC_061164.1:44922872-44935372 GCF_022113875.1 Hydra vulgaris
TAGCATTTATAGAGGGCACTACGAACGTTAAAGCTAGCAACATACATACGCTTATATACATGCTTATATTGTATATAAAGTAACGGAAGCCCCGGTATCTTAAGAAATTATTATTACTTCTAAATAAAAACTTATTTTATTAAAAGAAATTAGATTTCAAATTTTTTATTCACGTATCAGAATAACTATTTCCGATCAGGATAGGCATAGGTAAAGCAAAGTTATAAAAATATAAATAACAGTTTAAGTTTTTAATTTGCACGCCCAATAGAATGCAAGAGTATATAAATAATTGAATTTGAAAAATAACATAGTTACGTATCATATTACCAAGCTAATACCAAACAATTCTAAAACTATCGAGCTCATTGATTCAAGGTTAAAAAAAAAAAGATTTCAAACTATTTGCTGAATAATTAAAAAAGTTAGATTTTAAAAATATTATGTAATATTTTTATTCACAAAGAATAAGAGAAACGAATTAACTAAAAAAGCACGATAAAAACCTGTATAATTTAATCGAATACTTGAATAAAACAATAATATATAAATATACTCAAAAAGACTTCGGTAAAAAAACACGTTAGGATGCTTGAATAAGGAAACGTGATTAAACGCCATGGTTGTTTCGAGGATTTTTCCCGTCGTTTTCACGTTCATTCGTTTGACTATATCTGACAGATATTATGTGGAATAAAGATTAAAAAAAAACAACATAAAAAACTTAATAAAGTTCCTTCGAGTAAGAAATCTAAACAAAAGCAACCATAAAACAACTAACCCACGTGAAACGAAATTAGATCTGTGCAAGTGAAAACTTTGAAAAACAGTTATTGAAATCTTAGTTTTAAGTATTATCCAACTCATTTACTGCAGTGTTTTAATTACTTAAGTAATTAAGCATTTTAAACAGTTAATCGCTTTCTAACTTATTATTTTAGTGCAATTCACAAAATGTTTAATATTCAATGACATTTTCATTCAAAAAGAAGAAGAGAAATTAACAAATTTAAAAAAAAAAAAGTTCAAACTTTAGAATTTTTTTTAAAGTTTAAAAAAGCCCGTGCAAGACCATCTAGACGGGCGGCCCTCACAGCCCGCCAAGTCTATTTAAGACGGGCTTTTCATAGCCCGTACGGTTTTTATTCCTGCCGAAGCCTATATATATATATATATATATATATATATATATATATATATATATATATATATATATATATATATATATATATATATATATATATATATATATATATATATATATATGTATATATGTATATATATATATATATATATATATATATATATATATATATATATATATATATATATATATATATATAATTGCTAATTATATATTTTTTATGTTTCGTAACTGGTTTTTCATTTTACTTTATTGAATAATATATCTAATTTTATCTAATCGATTAAATGCCTTTTAAATCTTGTTAGTTCAATTTAATGAGACAATCAGGAGAGGGAAAAAAAAAGAGAGGGTTGTATTATCAGTTATAATAGCCTCCTCGACTGTGGCCGGGGAAGTTACTTAACATTAAAAAAAAAAATATCCTGAAATTTTTTTTGCTAAAACATTTGTGTTTTAAAATCTTATAAAAAACTTGTATCCTCTAGATCTTTTGTTTTGCTTTTGTTAATAATTTTATTTTTTATTTTTTTTTATTTTGGCTTTTTAAAATTGATATGGCTTTTAAAGTTATTTCATCAAAATTACTTTTTAGTGTTGAGTTAATTCGTTTGGGACAAAGTCTTCTTATAAGTAATGATGTTGAACTCTATGATGAAGGTACTGACACACCTGCAATTGCTAGGTATGTCATAATGTATTGGTAGCTATGTCGTTTTGGGTATGTTATGCTTTATATGTTGTTTCTTATATACTTGTGTTCAAATATGTTGGTATAATTTATATTTATTTAAATATGCTTTTATATAATAATTGAAAAGCATGGTGGTTAACTAAAAAAGTTTTTTTTATAAGAAATACTACCTTAACAGAAGAGCTGGGTCAAATAGAATACATTTTTTCTGATAAGGTATGATTTTTTATTTACATTATTTTGTATATTTTTTATGTTTCATATGTGTATATGTATATATATATATATATATATATATATATTATGTTAATTCACCTCCTCAAAGCCATGAGCAGGGTCACGTATATATATATATATATATATATATATATATATATATATATATATATATATATATATATATATATATATATATATATATATATATATATATATATATACATATATATATATACATATATATATATATATATATATATATATATATATATATATATATATATATATATATATATATATATATATATATACATATATATATATATACATATATATATATATATATATATATATATATATATATATATATATATATATATATATATATATACATATATATACATATATATATATATATATGTATATATATATATATATATATATATATATATATATATATATATATATATATATATATATATACATATATATATATATATATATATATTACATTTTGATTTTTTTAATTTTTTATATTATTTATGTTTATGAGCCATTGTAAAAATTTGGAAAGTTGGAAAACTTTTATCTTTTGTAAAATTTTACTTTTGAATAATTTAACAATTAACTTTATCATAATTATCATCACAAACCGAAGCCCATTGATTATGACCATGTGATCAACCTTTGACCATGTGGTCCCATATCAGTTTTATAAGTAGTGTCTAAGTTTAATAGATTTAAAACAATTTTATGGTTAAATTTAAAAAAATAAAACAAGGAAATCGTTTTAGTTGGTTATTGGAAGTTGTTACAGCATACTTTTTATTCAAATAATAATTAAAAAAAAGTGTGGTAAATTTAGCATAACTTTTATTAGAACATTTTCACTAGCACAAGAATCACAGAATCAATCACTTTCAAGGATATAGTTTGGTTAGTGTAAAAATATCATTTTACAGCAATTATTTCAAAATTAAATCAATGAATTTTTTGAACAATTAAGAAAAAAAAAATTAAATTGAATTGCCTAGACTAAAGTGGCCCCTTAGGCCTTGAGAAAGTGAATTTGTATTTTAAAAAATTGCCTATATCCTTGGAGTCAGCTAAAGTGTAAGTTATTATTTTCAAAATATAATTAATTAAATAAACTTAAATTTATACTGTAAAAAGAAACGGTTCGGAGTGTACTGCTTTATAAATTATTAATTAAATAGAAATGTTCACATAACATAAATTTAAGTTTTTTTTCTAGAAATGTTTGCAATATTCTTTTATAAACACACAGCACATCATTATTTTATACTTTTACATAATTAATAAGAAAAAGTTATTGTTTTATATTTTAATGATAGTAGAGCATAAATATTCAGCCTTTACATTATTAGACCGGAACACTAACACAAAATATCATGGAGTTTAAAAAATGTTCAATCAATGGCAAGATTTATGGTATGTTTATAAAAAAATATTTTTAAGTTATATTGGGTTTTGGTTGTGTTAGTATTTATATTCTCTGTTTTTTATTTTTTTCTAATTAAAGGTCATATTGCAAATTCTAATGGCGATTCTCTTGATAAAGTGGATGGCATTGATTTTTCATTTAATAAGTATTCTGATCTCTCTTTCCAGTTTTATGATCAAAGCTTAATTGATGAAATTAAAAAAAAAGATGAGGTTTGTTGTTGTTTTACTATATAAATTAAAATATTTGAAAAATGAAATCTTTATGAGTAGTTAAAATTATTGTAAAAGCATTTTTTTGATAATACAAATATATTGAATTAAGTATATTAAATAGTATGTTTTATGTGCGCAATTTAGGGCTCTTGCAAAAGTATATTTTTTTCATAAATATTATTTCTTTTTTTTTTTTTTCCCATTAATATCATTAAAAAATTCTTGTGCAAACTACACTGTAAACTGCTTTTTTTTTTTTATTATTTTATTTATTACTCATATAAAATAATATAAAATTATTACGCACTACAATTATTATGCACACTTTTTGAGTTTTCAAAACATTTCAAAGAGGTATGAGGTTTGATATCTGCTTTTTTAATATTTATTGTATATTTTTGTTCCAATTTCTGTATTTTATGACCACACACAATTAAAATATTTTAGAAAACGTGAACACGGCCGTTTGCAAGTTTTATAAGAATGCTGAAAAAGTTTTAAAAACAAAAAAACAATACTAACAAAATAAAAAGAGATTAAAATAGAAAAAAAAAAAACAAATTAATAATTTAAATAATTTGTGTACTGTTTTTTTTTTTTTTTTTTTTTTCTTTAGAATTACATTCAGCAACAAAATTAGATAAAGTCTACAATAAAAAGAATGATTTTTCTTAATTTTTTTTTTAAGAGGATAGCAAAAAATTTTTTTTTTTTTTTTTTAATTTGCATTCACTCCCAACAAGGCTGCAAGCAACCACTATTAAGTTGGGAGTTA
The DNA here is from genome assembly GCF_022113875.1 of Hydra vulgaris. Taxonomy (NCBI): domain Eukaryota; kingdom Metazoa; phylum Cnidaria; class Hydrozoa; order Anthoathecata; family Hydridae; genus Hydra; species Hydra vulgaris. The sequence continues at coordinate 44,927,385 of NC_061164.1, forward strand.
CTAGGAAAAAAAAAGAACAGAGTTATAGAGCAAGGAAACGGTTGACAGAAGACTTGAAAAGTTGAAGGTTGTATCAGTCAGGAAAACATGAAGATGGGAGAGAGTTCCAAAGGATTGAAGTGCAGGGAAAAAAACTAGATAAATAAAAGTTTTTAGAGCATGCAGGGACAGATACAGTAAACGAATGAGACTTAGCTGAATGACGAGTAAAACAAGAATGAATTTTAGTTGATGGAACTAGAGATGATAACTCCTTTGAGCAGTGACCATGATAGTATTTGTAGAAAAGAGAAAGAGATGCAACTTTACGACGATGGGAAAGAGGTTCAAGCTTAGCAGATAGTCCAGGTCCAACAACATTTACAATGCGTTTTTGGACCTTGTCAAGAAGAAAAAGTGAATCGTTAGAAGAACCAGCCCAAATATGACAACAGTATTCCATACAGGGACGAATAAGAGATTTGTAGAGGTAGAGAATGGAATCAGAAGTAAGGAAATGGCGAGCACGATAAAGAGAAGCAACCTTAGCAGAAGCTAATTTAGCAATCGATTGTATATATGGTTTCCATGAAAGGTCAGTAGTAAGCGATAATCCAAGAAGACGTAAAGAGGAGGACTCAGTAAGAGGATTGCCATTCATTAATACAGGAATGTTGACCATATTACTGTAGTTGTTTGCAGTAAGCAATTGGGTTTTTTTAGAGTTGAAATTCACAAGCCACTGTGAACCCCAATCTATTACTGAAGTGAGATCAGATTCAAGATCAGCTGCTTGTTCTAGGCGATCGAAAAGAGAAGACTTTTTGTCAAGACAGGAGTATAAAGTTAAGTCATCAGCAAAAAGAGCTACTTTAGATGAAAGGTTGTCAGGAAGATCGTTTATGTAGATAAGAAACAAAACAGGGCCCAAGATGGAACCTTGGGGAACCCCAGAAGTTACTGGAAATAAAGAAGAGTGTTGGCCTTGAAGGATGACTTTAATAAATCGGTTAGAAAAAAATGATTTGATAAATCTCAAAAACTTTCCCAGAAACACCATATGAAGCAAGCTTATGGAGAAGACCAGCATGCCAAACTTTGTCGAAAGCTTTAGATATGTCGAGAGCAATAGCCCTAGCCTCACGGCCTCCATCTAATGCACGATAAAATCTTTCAGTTACAGCAGTTAGCAAGTCGGCCGTAGAGTGAGAGGATCGAAAACTCTATTGATTGTCTGACAGCAGTTTATTTGACTCAAGATGAGATGTGAGGAATTTGTTGATCAAAGACTCAAAGACCTTGCTAATAACAGAAAGAAGACTGATCGGACGATAATTGGAGGGGTCAGAATTTTCTCCAGAGTTTTTGAATATTGGAACCACAGATGCCATTTTCCAACAAGCAGGAAAACAAGACTCAGTCAAACACTTGTTAAGTAGTTTAGAGAGAATTGAAGAAAGTTCTGGAGAACAATTCTGCAAGACTGTGACAGGAATGTTGTCTGGACCACAAGCTGTAGACGAGTTTAATTGAGATATGACTTTAGCAACAGAAGCCGGAGTGATTTGAATGTCTAACAATGGGTCAACCTGTTTGACTGGAATGGAAGGAAGAGAATGTCCATAAGATTCAAGAATGGAATTAGAAGAAAAGTTCTTTGCAAATAGTTCTGCCTTATCCTTGGGAGAGATAATAAGACCAGTCCCATGAATGAGAGATGGAATGTTAGATCCACCCTTGTTAATAATGCTGTTGAAGATTTTCTAAAAGTCTTTAGAGCCTAACTTCTGCGATAAGATGCGAGATTTAGTGAACTGAGAATAATGGAGTTTAGCATCAGAAAGCACCTTTTTACATCGATTTCTTGCAATAGTAAATAGCCGTTTGTTCTCAAGAGAGTTGTTCTTTTGAAAAAGATGAAAAAAATGATTACGATTGGATATAGCAGCTGCACAAGAAGGAGAAAACCATGGAGTAGAATGAGGCTTGACTTGAAACCGACAAGAAGGAATAAAAGCTTCCATTCCAGCCTGAATCCAGGAGGTTACATATTAGGCGCATTTGTCAGCTGAGAGAGAAAAAACATCAGCCCAAGGACCATCACGAAGAAAATCACGAAAGGAATCCCAGTCAGCTTTAGGGTAGTAGTAGGTGGTGCGATGATAAGGTGAGCCCAAAAAAGAAGTACGAGAAGAAAGATTTATAGAGATCATTGCATGGTCAGAACCACCTAAGGGAGAAAAGGGAGAAACTGAACATAAGCTAGGGTCAGAGACAAGACATAAGTCAAGGAGTGAAGGTAAATGATTAGGGTTGTCAGGAAAACAAGTCACAAAGTTAACTATCTGAGTAAGAGATTGAGAAACGCAGAAGTTTAAGGCTTTAGTGCCAGCAGGATCAGTGGTGTTAGAGCCAAGCCATTCAGTGTGAAAATCATCTAAAAGAGTGCAATCGTGGGAAGAAGGAGAACGATAAAGAACAAAGAGAAAGGTGATAGAGTGAAGAGGTGCTAGGCGAAAGCACATAAAAGAATGGTCAAAGGATTCGAACCTGATTTCACGATAAATAGGGGAATTAATGCGTATGTATACCCCTAAACCTAGCATGTGACTATTGGAGTCTTTATGAATCAAAGGATAGTACCCATCAACACTGACATCTGAAGAAGGAATTGCAGAACTTAAATTTGTTTCACTGAGTGCAAGCAAGTCTGGTGAATTTTGCAGGAGGTAAGACTCAACTGATGGAAAGTTGCTTCGTAGACCGCGAATATTTGTAAAAGATATATTAAAATATTTAGGTGGTGAGGATGGTTTTTTAGGTTTTAAATTTTTGGTTACTTTGGTCATGATTTGGGTTTAATGAGAACTTGACTCATTCATAGATAGAGCACAGCCTCCTAATCAATGAGCTATGCAGTTGTCTCAGTCCTGTTAATTAATCCTAAGCCGTGACATAGGGCTCCTTATGTGGCCTTGACAATGCACACCAAAAGCATTAACAGGGACACCATCCATGCGCAACATGGCACTGTTAATACTCTGATATTTTGCAGCTGTTGATGGAATCAGCCTCTCTGAGAGCTACCACAGAGTTCGGGAAACCTTACTACCAGCCGGCCTCAGAACCATTAATCTGAGTTTTGGAGCTGTACCCTCATATGGAGATAACAGGAAGAGTTGCATAGCCATTATCAAGGAGGCATAAGCAAAATTCTATGAGTAGAGTCAAGGAGATCCAGCATTCATCATCCTAGGCAGGAAACAATGTAACACAGGTTACATCTACGCCAGCCTAATAGATGAAGAAGGGGTTCGAGGCTGGTTAGCAGAATTTTTCTGCTTACCCCTAAAGTCTTTGCCTAGGAGGCCTTCTACAAGACAGTAGCAGGATGCAGTTAACATCTGCCCTAGATGAGTATTTCTATCGAGACACTATCTCTAGCCTTTACTCAACCAAGAGCCCCAAGGCAGGGGATGTTTAGCTGGATGCAGTTAACATCTGCCCAAGATGAGTGTTTTTATCAAGACACCATCTCTACCCTTTACTCAACAAAGTGCCCTAAGGCAGGGGAATTTTTAGTCGGAGTTTATTTCTCCTAGCCTTTGCATAAGAAGAGCACACTCTGCAAGGCAGCAGGGCTTGTGGCAGGTGGTACTGGGTTGCGTGATACCATTAGCAAGATTGATCTCGATTATCCTGACCTGACCTGGAGTAGTTAAAAGGAGTTACTTCCCGCAACAGTACTTTGAGAAAACCAGGCATGACATTTTGGAAGTGCATTAGGAAAAACACTGCATCTAACAAAATACAGGAGTCTAAGGTGAGTGTAGGTTTTGTAGTTGGAGTAAGTAGTTAGTTACTGAGCTCACACTGCATTAGAGTATAAACAGAACACAAACATACATAAAAAAACATAAAAAACATAAACATAAACATAAAGTAACTTACGGGTGAGCGAGCACCACGCCAGAGGTTCAGACAGAACACAAACATACATATAACGTAGATTACAGGTGAGCTAATACAGTAACTAAAGCACCTCTAACTATATGGAAAAAAAAAAAATTACTATAGGCATGACTGATATAAGATAGTACTGATGACAGGAAGAACACTCCTTCCAGCCTTTGCTTAGATAGCAAGTCCTGCAAGGCAGCAGAACATGGAACAGGTTGCACTGGGTTACATGTTACCAGTAGCAGGATGATCATGAAGACCATACTCCTGACCTGACCTTAATAATACAAATTGCAATGTGTTTGTAAAATTTATTTGTATAATTTTAATGTAACAACAAGGGTTGAATTAGGCGAATGCAAAACGCAAAATCTGGAAAAATATCTAGTATTCAAAATTTTAGTTTATACAAAACCATGTTCCTTGTTTTTAAGGGGAGAATCAACTTAAATTTGTTAGCGAGAAAATAAAAAATAAAACAGTAAACTCACGATTACAAAAGTAATAACACTCTAGTCACTAACTGCATTACAAAAGTAATAACATTATAATAGTGTTATTACTTTTATAACTTTACACTTATAACTTTTAAAATTCATTCTTTGTTCAAGCAACATTAGTATTTTTAAAAATACTAATGTTGCTTGAACCCAAATTTTAATTGAAGTAGAAAAATATCTAGAAGAAGAAAGTGGATGTTCAAATAATATTAAAAATAAAGTAACATATAAAAACGTGACAAACAACTTTATGAAAACGTATTGTATTAAAAGTTTAGCATTATGAAAAACGTTACTAATGGACCGTAAAAACGTGCATTAATTTTAAAATTAACTAATAAAAATTTTTTATTGGTTGATTTTAAAATTAACGCGCGTTTTTTTACGTAATGTTTTTCGTAATGTTATACTTTTTTAAAGTACTTTTTTATAACGTTGTTTAAGTGATATGTTAAAGTTCCTGAAATTTTTAATAATATTTGAGTATCCGCTTTATTTTTTCTAGATGCTTTTCTACTTTAATAAATGTTTGGAATTAATAATTAATATTTAATAATGTTATTTAAACAAAGAATGAACTTTAAAAGTAATAAGTGCTTTATAAATGTAATAACACTGTTATAATTTTATTACTTTTATAATCCAGTTAGTGACTAAAGTGTTATTACTTTTGTAGTCGTAAGTTTATCGTTTTTGTTTTGTTTGTTGTAACTTTCTCACTAGCAAACTTTTAATAATTTGCTCCTTATAAACAAAGTACACAGCTTTGCATGAACTAAAATTTTAAAGACCTAATATTTTACCAGAGTTTGCAAACCGCAATCGTATAATTTAACTCTTGATATAAGCTTGTTACATTATAATTATACAAATATATTTTACAAACAGATGACGATACATATTTTCTCTTTCCTATTTAAAAGAAAAAATAAAACATAAAATATGGGAAAGTCATCCTTTTTATCGCCTAAAACCGTGTTTTTTTTTTTTTTTTTTTTTGCTTTGACTTAATGAATTTTGTTGCTGATAATAATAACCACTAAAAACACAAAAATAAAAACATCACACAAACAAAAGTTAGTAGAAAATCACTCAACAAAAATTTTTTTCATTTACACTGTTTTTCATCAACAAAGACTCATCAGAAATGAATGATCAAATTAATAAAACTTCAATTTATACCAAAAAATTAAATTACAGGAAGTCGCAAATGTTTCAACTACTGTAAATTTTCACACATATGTGGAATTTGCTGACACTATTATAAAAAGAATTCTTTAGAAATGATTACTATTATATTAATGTAACTATTATTTGAGCTCACTTATTTTTATAGTTTTTTAGGAGAAACTTTTTTTTGTGCCTACATTTAGAAATCGATTCCAATTTTTTGTTTAACAAACATTCTTGGTTTGCATGTGTAATTATTTGAAATTTTTCTTGTAGACATAGTATACATTTTTGGAAATATTGTTGTATGCAGGCGCTGTTTTAAGGATAGACCAATTCAGTATAAAATCTACCGTTATCAGCATCATCAGGTATAATAAATAAAATAGTTAAAAAGAAATCGTTATAGTAAAAACAAACCGTTAAAAAGATAACACTAAAAAGCCAAAATATAATACAAAATTTTTTTTCAAATAACTGACGTCAGCAGATTTTATTAAAAAATGGTCCCCAGGTTTTAGTTATCACGTTATCACTGTCATCCCAATTGAGAACCATATCACCATTTTTCAACTCTTGTCGAACCCTAGCTTTGCTTATTTCAAGTGACTCTCTAATTTTCTGAGTTTGATATTCTGGGGCTAGAGATAATGTTTTGGAGTGCAAACAATCAAACTTACCACGGCATGTTTTGGAATGTTCAGTTGCACCCGAACTGGACAATTTTTCTTTTAAGCTGTTTTTCTGGTGTTCAATACATCTTGATATCACCTTCTTTTTAGTTTCACCAATGTATATCAAACCGCATGAACACTTTAGCTGGTATACACCATTGTCTGTGTTTAGTGGTAGTTTTGTTTTATTATTGCAAAAAATATTTTTTAAATTGGGAGTTGATGTGAAAATAACCTTTATGTTTTGCTTTTGAAATTCTTTACGAAATTTTCGACCAACAATTGGTATCCAAGGTAGTTTTATAAAAGGATGGGCATCTAATAGTTGAAATGTGGTGTTTTAAGAACGGTTTTTTAAATAGTCTATAGTAATATTATTTAGAATGTTCTTGTCTTGGCCATTTTCGACAAATATATCTGTTAGAAAATCAATTTCTTTTTGAAAATTTCTTTTTGTTTTTTAGAGCATATTCTTTTTGCACAACATAAAAATCCTTTGAAAACGCCAATAATAATGTTAGGATTAATGTTTGAGTTAGGTTTAAGTTGAACATTTTAATAGCTTCTTTTCGATGTATTTGAAATTCATAAGCTCCATAGCCTGTGTTTGTAATATTAGTATCTAGGAAATTAGGTTTTTTGAGGTCGTTTTCAAGTTCCACTGTGTATTTTATGGCAGGATGTTGTTCATTAAGGATGTTCAGGAACATTTGTTGTTGTTTTATTGAAGCGAAGCGAGCGTGACAATCATCTGCATATCTCTTGTAAGTTTTTGGTTTGGATGTATGAACAATTGGTATGTTAAGGGCCTTTCTTTATATATTTTGTAAAAACGCTTTTGCCATAACAACTATTAAAGATAAACCTATAGGACCTGAATTAGGTATTATTCGAATATTGTTTTCATATAAAAAATAGCATATACTTAATGAAAGTTCAATTAATTGGTGTATGTCTGCAAGAGTAAGTTTTTAAGTCATCAATGTCAGCGTTCAATATATCAATAATAACCGGAATTGCTTCCTCAATGGGTATGGATGGATATAAATTGACTATATCAAATGAAACTTGAACTTCTATTATCCATTGCTTAGCTTCTATTTTAGGATCTATTATCCATTGCTTAGCTTCATTTACAAAACTAGTAGAATTCATAAGTCTGTTTTTATTTTTGTTTAGAGTCGGTTGAATAATTTTAACAAAATAATCAGATGTTTCATAAGGTGGTGTGTTAATTATTGATACAACAGGGCGCATTGGTTAATCTTTTTCTGGTTTGTGAGCTTTAATCATTCCGTAAATTCTTGGTGGGTTAAAATCTGATGGATACATTTTAAAGTATGTATTTGTGTCTAGCTTACCTTCTTTTCTTAATTTGCACAATTGTCTTTGAAATTTAGTAGTCAATGTGGATGTTGGATCATAATCAATAATTTTGCTATTTTTTATTTGTTCTTCTAATTTGAGAAATGCATCCTTTAGGTTTAATAATGCGAAACCAGACTACACGATTGTGAGTTAATTAATATTATTGGTTAATATATTAACCAATAAATCAAAAAATTACCATTATATTTAGAAAAAAATGGAAATGAAAGAAAAATATTATAAATTACAAATTACACTGATTATAAAAAATACTTTTGGTCCTCCCAATCAAGTTATTAAACCTGCTATACTCAATTTAACTAATGCTACTATGAAT
>NC_061164.1:44940372-44950372 GCF_022113875.1 Hydra vulgaris
AATATGATTTATTCTATTGAAAATTTTTTTTTTTCAAAGTTTAAGGTAATCTGTTCTACATCTTAACTATTCATTAACTTCAACTTGTACTAAATTTCTTTTAATAGTAGATTTTTTCAGAGAAGTTAAATTTTTAATGTGAAATTGACAGTTTGTTATTTTAAAATGTTTGATAGCTATCGAGTACCAAGCCCAATCACCTGACGAAGGAGCACTTGTAGCTGCTTCTAGAAACTTTGGGTTTATATTTAAGGTTAAATTTTTTTTATGGAGAAATAATATTTAGTTGTTTTTATTTTTGTGAAAATGTTTTAGTATGCATTTTTATTTTTAGAGTCGTACTCCTAATTCTATTTTAATTGAAACACCTGCTGGAGAAGTATTTAATATGTTTTTTATTATATTATGTGTTAAATAACAAATATACATATATGAATTTAAATATTAAAACATAATAAAATTTGAATAAAACTGATTTTAAAATACATTTTATATTAATGCTGAAATTGCCATTATTGAGTTATGTTCAATTAAATATCATTTAAGTAAACAAAAATATATGACAGATTTATTTAATTAACAAAAAAATATGACTCTTTTATTGTTTTCTTTAAGGAGACCTATGAGCTTATATGTATCTTAGACTTTGATAATGTTAGAAAAAGAATGTCCGTAAGTAATTATTATATATATATATATATATATATATATATATATATATATATATATATATATATATATATATATATATATATATATATATATATATATAATAAATATTTTTGTAGCTGAAAATAAATAAGTATCAAGTTATGTAGAAAAAATTAAAATTATTAATTTATTTTTTTTGGTTAAAAAATCTTAGCAAAAAAAATTGAGACAAAAATCTTATTTGTTTCTTAAAAATAGGTCATTGTTAGAAAAAACAATATCATTACCCTTTATTGTAAAGGGGCAGGTATTACTTAGTTTTATATCTAATAAATATCTTCTCAAAAGCTATTCTACTATAATTTTTTTAATGATTTTCAATGTTTCAGTTGTTCAGAAAAAGTATCTAATTTTAAATACATTAATGCGCATAAAATGTATGGTTTTTCTGTTTTCATTTATGGGCATAAAATGTATGGTTTTTCTCTTTTCATTTATACGCCAAAAATGTATGGTTTTTCTCTTTTCATTTATGCGCAAAAAATGTATGGTTTTTCTGTTTTCATTAATGCACATAAAATGTGTGGTTTTTCTATTTTAAGATGTTTTTTTAATTAAAAGACTTCTTATTAATGATATATAATATATAAAGACAATGCATAGATGATATAGAAATACATATGGTTGTGAAGCATACAAAAATTTTTTACAGATACGGTATTGTATGAACTGCTATCACCTGAGTCTAAGCCAATAAAAGGTCCTACTCTAGAACAATTAGATGTAAGTACTGTTGCAAAGATAAAATTTTACTGGTAAAATTACTGTTATATTTTGAAATTTTATTTTATGGATAATCATTAAATTCAAAATTATATTAATGTTTCAAAATTTAACTGTTTTAAAATTAAAATTTATTGATAAATTTATATCACTTAATGTAATTTAATTTTTAATTTGCCAATTATAAATATAATTTAATTTAAATAATATTCTCAATAGTTTATAAATTATAAAATTATATTTATATTTAAATATAAAAAAATATTTGTATTTAAACAAAATGTAAAAAGTTGTATTATACTTAAATATCTACCCAACAAGTTATAAAATATAGCGGAACTTCAGTGTATATATGCATTTTGAGCTATGTTTGCATATATATATATGCACCTATATATGCATTTTGAGCTATGTTTGCTGGGCATTTATCTAAGAAATAAAATCTTTATTGTTTTTTTAAACTTATGAAGTTTTATTTAAAATGTTACAAAGTTCTATATGTAATGTTAGGAAATTGTATGAAATTCTAAATGATCTGCATATTTCTTTGTTAGATGATAAATAATATGAATTTTTTTAATATGAAAACTTTGTTCTTAGACTTTATTAAATCTTAAGAAAGGTTAAGTCAAAAAGCAGTATTTTTGCAGCAGTAATTTTGTTTTTATTCATAACTTGGAAATCTGATTGTTAGGTTCCCATTTTTATTTTTGTGAAAAGCAACAAACTTTAAAGTTTAAATATATTATTAAATAAATTAGTATTAAAAATTAAGATATTAAGGAATAAATAATTATTAAGAATATAATTAGATATTCTTAATGAAAATGTTTTTTAATAAAATATTTTGTTAGAAACACTGGAAGAAATGAAATAAAAGTTTAATTTAGGATTACATTTAGATTTTTTTTTTTTTAGATTTTTGCCTTTATTTTATTTTCAACTTTGTTGTTATTTTTTTCTTGTTTTAGTTTGATTTCGATAAAAAAAGCATTCTTTTATTATGATTTATTTTGTTTTCTAATATTTTTTGTTGCTTCTGCAAGATTTTTGCTTCTGAAGGATTGCGCACATTAGTGCTAGCCTCTAGAATTCTCACAGAAGAAGAGCTAACAGAATGGCAAGCGTTATACAAGAAAGCAAGGTATGTTTTTGGATATTTTGTAGATAGTAATATATGAAAATGACTTAAATCTGAGGGGGTTATTCCTAGGGGAATCTGAGAGGGTTATTCATTTTTTTTTTCCACATATATATATATATATATATATATATATATATATATATATATATATATATATATATATATATATATATATATATATATATATATACATGTATATATAAGAACACTTGTTGAATTTTTTTTATATAATAATTTAATTCTATTCTACTCTCTGCTATCTGTTTAAAATAAACAATACCTGTAGTTAAAAATAAATATATAACAATAGCGTAATTTAAAGTCTCCAATAAACAGTTCAATTTCCTCCCAGGCCGTAGTATTATGAATGCTATTATTCAAGTTATTGAAAACTGAAGTCATGCTAAAGATAGTAACAAATTTTTAGAATATTCTTTAATTTTGCTAAAGCATTTGATCTTGTTGATCATGACAAGTTACAACTAAACTTAATAAATGTTCTTCCTGGCTCACTTACATCCTGGATTGCAGCTTCTCTATTTAATTATTTAAAAACAAGTGATTACACTACTAGTTACAAATGTATTAAAGCATCAATCAAACAATCTCAATAGTGCTGAGCTCAAAATTGTCTATAGCTACAAATACCTTGGCATCCTGCTCAATAAGAATCTTGATTGGAATGAACAATAAACAAAAGTGCACAACACTATATAAAATCAGTTTTAGTTTTATTTAAACATTTTAAGCATATTAAATACAGCCCAAATTTCTACAAGTTTACAGGTCTTTTGCTATTAGCCACATGATATATAGTGATTAGGGCTGTTAAAGGCTTGTGAAAATGCCTGACCGGGTACCTGTCAAAAAATTTGTTAGGAAATAAATTTTTATAATAGTTATTCTTTTTTATATCTAAATTTTGTTTTATGTTAAGTTTTCAGGTTATACAAATCTCAATTATGTTTTAAAAACACATTTAAAAACAATGTCCACTGTTTTGGGTGCCAAAAATGCATGCTGTCAATTTACCACATGCCCAGCAGTCGAAAAAACGCATTCTGATGGCACTGAAGTTGCTGATATGCACATGTACTTGTGCACTAAAATAGCAAGTTTTGGGTAACATTTGGTCCTATCTTGCCGAATATCAAATGTTTCCGTTGACAGTCAATGGCAATTCCAAAAGTTAAGATGCAAGTTTATCCACATGTCTAAATTCTTTGTCGACTGTGCACAGCAATGCCAATTCATTAAACACCTTCTTTAAAACAGCACCGACCATTCATCAAGAAAGTCCATGGCTAGATTTATGCTTGAGCTGTTATCATGGACAGTAGCAGCGATGTTCTAAAACAGGAATCATTCAGGCCTCTGCAGAATCCTGCAGATAAGTACTGATATTTTTCCCAAGTGTGCTGTTTAGAACGTTCTCATTTCTGCAAAGTTCAGCTCTCAGTTTGTGTTTACCCAATCGGCAGATACAGCCTTAGTAGTGATCCACTTCTTAGTTCAGTGCAGAGGCAATTCAATATTTGAATAAAAATATCTTACGCATCAGAATTGATGCAACCAATTCTAGCCATTTCAATATTTGCTTTGAGGTTGAAGAATTATGAGACAGGATCTGTATTCATAAACTAGAAAAACAAAATTTCTGACACACATATATATATATATATATATATATATATATATATATATATATATATATATATATATATATATATATATATATATATATATATATATATATATATATATATATATATATATATATATATATATATATATATATATATATATATATGTATATATATATATATATATTATATATATATATATATGTATATATATATTTATATATATATATATATATATATATATATATATATATATATATATATATATATAATTTTATATGCATGTTTAAAATGATATATATATATATATATATATATATATATATATAAAATTTTATATGCATGTTTAAAATGATATATATATATATATATATATATATATATATATATATATATATATATATATATATATATATATATATATCATTTTAAAATGCATATATATATACATATACATGTTTAAAATGATCTATTATGTTTTAGCACAGCAATGGAAGCAAGGGAAGAAAAATTAATGCAGGTATGATCATAAATCAATGCAAAATATATGCATATATATATGTATATATATATATATATATATATATATATATATATATATATATATATATATATATATATATATATATATATATATATATATATATGTATATATATATATATATGATTATACATTATTTCTTTATTTATGTTTCTTGCATAATATTATTATTATAATATATATTATTAAAAATGTATTCAAGGCTTTTGAAATGATTGAGAAAAATTTAACTTTAATTGGAGCTACAGCTATTGAAGACAAACTACAGGATCATGTACCAGAAACAATAGCTAATCTTGCAGAGGTTTTAATTTGTTTTATCATTTAACAAATATCAAGTATTTCTATTTCTAAAAAAATTGTAATTTAAAGTTAATGTGACAAGTTTTTATTTTATTTTTTAGTTGTCACTTTTTTAAATTTTTTTATTTATTCTATCTAATGTAAATATTTTTAGGCAAACATTAAGATTTGGGTACTTACTGGTGATAAACAAGGTATATATTGAATTGATTATTTCTACTATAAAAGAAGATATTTTATTATTTTTAAAATTTTAAAATTATTAGTATTTTATTAATCACTTTTTGTTTGTAATGTTAAGCAAGGTATCAAAACTGTAAAACAATTTTTTTTTATATTTTATAATAAAATATGCAGTGATGATTTCCCCAGTGATGCAAAACAAAATATTTGATAAACTTTAATTCAAACTCCATATTTGATGAATAATACTTGTACAGATTCTTCTTCATCCCAGGTCACTTTTTTTGTATTAAAAAATTTATTTTATCAGCTGTTTTTTTATTGTATAGTAAAAATAACTTTTTACTACGTCTCTTTATACAATAAAAAAACAGCTGATAAAATAAGTTTACGAGTTTGTAAAAAAGGTCAAAAATTTTTATGTTTTAATCTGTAAATAAATATTATATGTACAACAAAGCACCCATCTACGACACTCATCTGATACACTCGTCTACAAAGTATATTTGGATGTTTAGCTGGGTATAAATAAAACATTTGTTTCTATTTACCACTTTGCACCATTGATATAGATTTATATTTAGATATTATATTTGTTTACATTATTTATTTTTACTATTTATATTAAGTTTAGTTTTTTTTTAAATATAGAAATTAAAATAAAAAAATATATAAATAAAAAATATTTTTACAAAAAACAGAAACTGCTATTAATATTGGCTACTCAAGCATGCTTCTTACTGACAATCTAATCGACGTGTTCATTATTAACACTGAAGAAAATGAAATTGACATACAGATGAAGGGTTTTCTTGAAAAAGTCAATCAATTTTCAACTTTAAATCATAACGATATAAAATCACCTAAAGTTGGAATTATTGCTGATCATGATGATCACTATGTGCAAGTTTGTTTTTTATTAGTTTTTTTTTGTAGTTTTTATAAGTTTTTATTTTTATATAGTTTGTAAGTGCACAATTAACACAAGAATATATTTACCAGATTTAAAACTAGTAGTTTATAAATGAAATGATGAAAGTTAAGATTGAGTGGCTCATTTAACTTTAGTTTCCCCAAATTAGTTTGCCACAACAGTTGAGGAGGCTTTACTTTTTGCTCTCGCTTAATCCAATAAAATACAAATCTTAACAAACAAGACCATTTTTAGCAGAAGCAAGTTAGGCACTGTAATTCTAAAGATGTGGTTGTGTTTAAACTCTGTACCTTTTGCTAGTAAAGTGACCACTTTACCTCTATCAATTTTAAAATTAATGAAAATGATATTAATTTTTTTTTAAATATTCAAAAATAGAATTTTAATAGCTATTTAATGTAAAACATGCACACACCTCTATCAGCGTACACAAGCTCTCTACCAGTGTATTACCCCCAAATCTTTTCATATGACCACTCCACATTGTAGCTCAGTTTAAGAACCATTTGAGAACACTCAATGGTATTAGTATTCATGGTATTTCCTGCCTTTAATCCCAAAAAATTCCCAAAAAAAGTATGCATATATAATCTCTAGAACATATATGTTGACTCGAAATGTATAAAAAATTTAAAATATATAATAGAGAGTATTTTTTATTTTATTTTATTGGTATAGTTGTTGAAAATGAAATTTGTTTATTAAAAAAATTCTAATTAAAAATATATATATATATATTTAAAAACATTCTTATTTCTATTTGTGTAAAAAAAAAAGAAAGAATAAAGGAACACACCTATTATTAATTCCAAATAATGAAATAACTAATAATAAGTTAACTTTTATGTTTATGCTAATTTATAGTTTTATAAAATCATGCTATATTGTATTATACATTTTTTGTTCTTTTTTTGTTTGTTTCAAAGGAAATGACTGAAGAAAATTGTGAAAAAGAAGGTTTTGGACTTGTGATTTCAGGAAAATATTTGGTAAATTATATAGTATTTATTTAGAGTATGGTGCATATAAAAGTATATTTATAAAATGCATACATACATTTAACATAGTTATATATAACTTTATTATTATAGTTTGTTTTTTTTGTAAAGAAAAATGTAAATGTTGTTTAAGGCTTTTCATCTGTAGTTAGTAAATTTTTCTTTTTTTTCAACTTTTAATTTAGTTTATTTTTAAACTCTTTTTCTTTATTTATTTCATCTGAATATAATTTTTTTATTTCTTCATTATTTTTGATGAGTTGAGGATTTTTGATTGTTATTTACATTCAGTATTGTTATTTTCCATTTATTTTGACTTTTTGTTTTACTCACTTTTTGTCATCTACTTTTTATTATCTAATTTTTTTTATCTACTTTTTGTTATCTACTTTGGAAGACTATTATTGCTGTTTTTATTTGTTTTTTTATTATTTGTTGTTTTTTGATGTTGACTCTCTTTTCATTAGTTTGTAGCTGTTTGCCACCTGATCTAGTTCTGTAAATTTATTTATTATTACTATATTTTTATTATTATTGCAGATTTATATTTGTTGTATAAATTTCATTATAGTTAAATTTAGTATGATTATAATTCAATTTCAAAAAAAATAATTAATTAAATCATTAGGCTCATGCACTTTTACCAAAACATGAAATGACTTTTTTGGAGCTTGCAAAGTTATGTAAAGCTGTAATATGTTGTCGCGTGACACCTCTTCAAAAAGTAAGTAGTTTTTTTATTATTTAACATTTTTTGGTACAACTGCTTTAATTTTTGATAAGACAATTTGGCTATTTTTGAAACAAACTTTAGATGCTTATTTCAAATATAAAGTCTGCAGAATCATATGCAGATCATAAACAAATAATAAGCAAAAAATATATAATAATAATAAATAATATGTAAATATGCAGGTCTTAATCTATTAGCAGTAAAATAAAAAGTAGAAGATTAAGTTTACTAAAAACTACAAAATAAATTACAGCACAGTATCAGGCCTTGCGATTAAGCATCGGGCGATGTGAATTTTACATCGTCCAAGAGTCATATTGCGTGAGGCTAGGGCTATTTGCGTTGAGCAAAAAAATTTTTGTTTCAGTATATTTAAAGATAATTTTGAGCGGAATTTTAATGAAGTAATTTACAATTATTTTAAGATTTAATAAAGTATTTTAAAAACCGCATGCAGTTGATATAAAAATTTGAATTACAAAAAAATTAAATATGCTCATTATTTACAAGTAGAAAAAATTTAGATTAAAAAAAAATGTATAAATCTTTTTAAGCTAACATTTTAATAAAATTATTCAGCAATAGCAAAGTTGTCGATAAAATTGAACAAAAATACTTTCTTTTAGTTTTAGATTTTTAACTTAAATAATTATTTTACGGGGGTTTTTTAGGTTTTAAAATTATTCCATAGATTTTAGACGTATTTAAACTTTTAGACGTATTTAAAGTATTTTAGAGTAATTTTGAGGAAACATTTTAAAAGTTGGTAAGCGCAAATAAAAAAAAAATAAAAGGATTAATATTAAAACATATTCTACTTGATTCAATAAAAAATTACAGTTATTAAATTTTTTGTAAAAAGTAACTCAAAAAAAAATTACTTAAATAATAACAATCGCTTTTTTGTTAAAAGTTACCGAAACTCAACGAAGCGTGCTCAAGAACAGCTGCTGAAAAATAGAATGTCAATAGTTTGATAAGTTTATATGACCTGCTTTTGTTACCCGGTTTTTACCGAAAAAAATCAAATACTAGCATATTTTATAATCTTTTTTAAATGTTTAGTTATAATGTTTTTTATTCATTTAGTATAAACAAAAGGTGTCAAACGTCGAGAAAATTAACAAAAGTTTTTACATTTTAAAAAACTAAACATTCCATAGAAATGTTATTATTTAAAACATTTTTAAATAATAACATTTCTACATTAATGATTTAAAGTAGTTTTGCGATAATTAACTAAATTAGTGCAGTTAATGTCTATAAATATGAAAAGCAAATAAAAAGAATTTAATGGCGTCAAAAATCACGTAGTGCTTATGCGTCGCACAGTTTTTATTCATCACAAGGCCTGCAGTATAATACATATATTAGATTATTTTTATTTTATTTTATTATTATTATTATTTTCTCTAAGTTTGTAATTTATTATGATTATTTATACAGGATAAACAAACATATATATATATATATATATATATATATATATATATATATATATATATATATATATATATATATATATATATATATATACAATCAGTCCAAATCAGAAAAATCTATTCAACAATATTTTAGAGAAAGATTAAGTTTTAGAGAACCTTTAAGAATACTAAACTGTTTTTAAAAATGTATTTGACTTGAGTTGATTTAAAAGATTGAAATGATTAAGATTCTATTCTTACTCCTAGGTTTGTACTAGATATATTTGTCCTAGATATATTCCTTTCTTTTTGAAATCAATTTCAAAAATTAATTTTCTGACTTCAAGCACTTATAGTTAAATAAATTAGGTGTAAAAAATATGAAGAGATAATATACACTTTGGAATTACACTACAACTATAACCAGTTAGAAGTAAACACTTGGTTCAATATTGATTTTAAGCCACAAACCACACAAATAATGAAAAAAATTTCATAGCAATTCCGTTTCTACTTTTATGCTTGCTTCATGCTTATATATGTGTTGCTAAAATTTGCATCTATAATTTTAAAAGTCTAAGAATTTCATTTCTGTTCTTTGTTATATGACTTGTATGAAAGTTTTTATAGTATACACACATATTTATATATGTATATTTTTAT
>NC_061164.1:44955372-44972872 GCF_022113875.1 Hydra vulgaris
AGATTTTCTCGACAAAAAAAAAGTTTCTCCAAATTTTCTGGATGGATTCTGTTTCTTTTGTTTGAGAAAATATCTCCAGGTGAAGAAAACAATCTTTCAACATCTGTAGATGTTGGAAGTGGTGTGAGGTATTTTTTTGCCACCTTAGTTGAAGCTAATTTGATTTTGAAATTTGCATTTTTTTCATAGCTTTTCCAAAACTCAAGGCATTGAAAAGCCATTGGACTATCCAAAAAATGATTCAATGCTTCTTTTATCATTTTGGAAGATGAACATACATTTGGTCCTATTTGAGTTTGAGATTGTGCCATAATTTTTAACATTATATGAACAAACAATGCTACAGGTTGTTTCCAAAGCTTTAAATATTGTTGTCACAATTGGAATACAGGAACTCATGCAAGAGTCAACATCTGGCAACATTTTGTTTGCCTCCTTAAAAACACATAAAATGTTCACCACTTTTTTACAGAGGCTCCAATCTTGGACAGAAAATTCAATTCCCACTGAAGGAAATTTGATTTAAGTGGCAGCAATGGCTGGCCTCAGGTGTAAAATTCGCTCAAGCATATAATAGGTAGAGTTCCATCTTGTGGCAACATCGCTTTTTAAGCCAAGTCTGACTTATGTATCCATTTGGATTTCTTGCTGTCTGTAAACTTCAGTGTAGAAAGCAGCAGAATGGGGTGCGTAAGAACAGAATTTTCGCCTCTTTGCAATCAGTCCGTCTATGATTGGATGTGAAAATAGTTTTTTTTTGGTGACAAGTTGAAGGAAGTAGTTAAGACATCCAGCTGATACATATTTACAGCTTGGTTCATTAAGGGCTGCCTTTACATTTGCCTCATTGCTCTTAAGCAAACTTCAGTTTTTGAAGAAATTTTCCACTCCTCTGCTGTTGTTTTGATCTTGTTGAAAATCTTTTTTGCGGTTTTTCATCAAATTGAGAACAAGAGATGAAGAATTTGACACGGTTCCCATCTTTGAAAATAAAGTGAACCGTCATCCCCAGATAGCCATGATGAAATGATGACCATATATTAAGACAGAATGACACACTTTCAGCTTCTGATTAAACCAACTTTTCCTTGAGAGCAAATTTTATTTTTTCATAAGTTGGATCCAGTAAACTTCTGTAATATTCTTTTTCGTAAGCAATTTCGTAATTTGGAGCAACAAGAGCATGGTGCCTCGAAAACCCACCATCATTAACAATAGACCACAGTTAGAGGTCAAGAACCATCATTTCAAATATTGACTTTTTAAATTTTTGGCCTTTTTCAGAATTAGAGCCAATTTTTAAAGAAGTTTGAACCCAGTTTGAAATTGTAGATTTTAACATGTCAATACTTTGTTTTTTTGATCGTATATTGAAGATTGCAACAGTCTTTCTTTTGTTTAATTTCAATTCAGCTTCTTTGTTGGCTTTTGGATTTCCTGAACTTTCTGGCATAAATTTGATGTCAGGATGATGATTCTTCAGGTTTGGCGCTATAATTCTTGTTTTTTGGGGTCGTCTGATCTTCTTGAAACTTTGCTGTTGCATATTTTGCATTGAACTATTCTTGAATTGTTTGCTTCAATTATGAAGTATTTCCATGCTAAACTTGTTTTCCTTTTTGAACTTATTTTGTTAGAATGAAATATAAAACGGTTTTTCAATGTTGCTGGTTTGCGTCTAATACAAATGTTAAAAATATTGCTGGTTTGCGTCAAATACAAATAGTAATATAAATTGACAAGTTTTTTGTCTTTCCAATATTTATTGTAATGATTGCTACACAAAAATTCCCCTTGGACAATAATTAATAATATACTCTCTTTATACAAATTTTAACAATTTCAACACTACATTTCTCTTAAGGAAAATATAGTGTTGAAATTGTTGTCTAATTGTAGTAGTTGTCCAATTGGACATTGTTTTCAAAAGGTAATTCTTACACGAATGCAATTAAAAACTGTTGCGCTAAACTTAAAAAAAAGTTGATTGATCATTATAGATTATATAAAATTGATTAATCATTATAGATTATATAAAATTAGGATAAAAGTTGGGTTTTTTAAATTAATTGTGATATTTAATATATATATATATATATATATATATATACATATATATATATATACATATATATATATATATGTATACATATATATATATATATGTATATATATATATATATATATATATATATATATATATATATATATATATATATATATATATATATATATATATATATATATATATATATATATATATAAGTTATACTCATAACAACAATGTTATCTTTCAAATATAAACAAAAAAAAATTTATTTTGTTTTCAAACAAAGCAAAATCATATTTTCGTTAATTTTCAGCTTATCATTTAATTCAAAAAACTTTATTTTTAAATATTTTATCAAAATAATAATGCTTAATAAAGCTTTAAGATATCCATTTTTGGTAGCATTTTGAACCAAAATTGCAGCTGGAACCGAAATCTTAAATAATATTGGAACCGGTACAGGAACCGAAAAACCCGGTCAGAGTTGTGGTCTGAACCGAACTGAATTTCTGTCGATCACTAATTGAAACACATTTAAATTGCTGCAAATCGCTGCTAATGATTTTTTATAAAATATTTATTAATAATATTTATATTTTTATATTTATATGTGTGTATTTTTTACTATAAATGTCTTTGAATAAAATAAAATTATATCAACTTTTAAATAAGCTATTTAATTATTATTATTATTTTTTTGTTTACATTACTGCGAAGAATTGTTTAGAATTTTTTTTTAACTTTTTGTGCATTACTTAATAAACACTGAATGTTCTTAGTCTTTTGTTTTTTAACAAGACTCTTATAAGAGTCTTGTTAAAAAACAAGACTCTTATCAGAGTCTTGTTTTTTAACAAGACTCTATATAGAGTCTTGTTGGAAAACAAGACTCTTGCTTATGATAGGACAAAAACAAGACTCTACCTAATAGGTTATATCTAATATGTGAAAGTGTAATATCTTAAACACAAAAAAATTTAATTGATGCTTTTGTATTTCATGTCAATAAGAATCGTCAAAGCACAATTTCAATGTCAGAAATGGATTCCAAAAATAATATGCCGCTTTCCAGCAGGTTGGAAAGCGGCATCTGTTATCCCTATTTTCAAAAATTTGGGAGAGCAATCTGATTCCTTTAACTACCGTCCCATTAGTCTTCTTCCTATCATAAGCAAGGTTTTTGAGTCTTTAATTAACAAATACTTAATCTCTTATCTTGAATCTAATAACTTACTTTCTGATCATCAATATGGATTTCGATCTTCTTGTTTTACAGCTGATTTGCTTTTAATAAAGTTTGGCATGCTGGTCGTCTCCATAAGCTTTCTTCTTATGGTGTATGTGATAAAATCTTAAAGATGATTGAATCCTTTCTTTCCAATCGTAGTATAAAAGTTGTCCTCTATGGACAGCAATCTTTTCCATATCCTGTCTCTTCAGGGGTTCCTCAAGGTTCAATTCTTGGCCCTATACATTTTCTAGGATTATCTCTTACTTCTGATCTTTCTTGGAAAATATATATCAAATCCATTGCAAAATTAGCCTCTGCAAAGGTTGCATCTCTTTATTGTGCTTGACACTTTCTTACTCTCAATTCTATTCTTCATCTCTATAAATTTCAAACCGGTCCTTGTATGGAATACTGTTGCCATATCTGGGGTGGATCTTCTAATGGTGCTTCTCTTTCTCTTTTCTACAAATACTTTAATGGACATTGCTCTAAAGAGCTAGAGTCTCTTGTGCCATCTATTAAAATTCATTCTCTTGTTATTTGTCATTCAATTAAGTTTCATCCTTTTTCTGTGACTGTTCCTAAGTGCTCCAAAATCTCTTGTTTGTCTAATTTTTTTTCCTCAAACATCAGTTTATTGGAATTTGTTTCCTTTGTGTATATGTATATATATATATATATATATATATATATATATATATATATATATATATATATATATATATATATATATATATATATATATATATATATATATATATATATATATATATATATATATATATATATATATATATATACACATGCAGATGTTTATTTCATAATTTTTTATATACAAATGCACAGCTTATATGTACACATATAATAAAAGTTATATATGCTTGACATTACAAATTAAAGTTTGTTTTAGAACATTTTATTTAATTTTTAATATTTAAAGGTTGCATTTGGATGGTTATTTGCTGGGTTGTTAAGTTCTCATTTGTGTTGTTTTTAACAAGTCATTAAATATCTAAATTTAATTATTTTGATTAATACTGTAGCCGAAAGTATTTCAAAACTAAGTATCAATTTAGAGAAAAAAGTTTTACTTGAAACTTTTCATTAGAAAGTATTTTTGAAATAAGAGTTTTAGTAATTTACTTCTTAAAAAAAACTTTTTTTTATAACCACTTTTTTTATATGGAATTTACATAACAATTTTTGTTTAAAAAAAGACAAATAAAGTCATTATTTATATTAAATAAGTTTATTTTAGATTGTCTTAATAAATTTAAATAAAAAATCTTTGGCTAAGAAGAAAAAGTTTTTTATGATGGCTAATGTTGTGCTAATTTAATGATATAATAATGTGAAGGGTAATATAGTTTTATTAGGTGTTACTCTTCCCTCTACCAGAGCTGAAGAACAAGTACTTGTAACTAATTTGAATCTATGTTTTCATATTTGTATTTGTATTTATTTTGTTTATTATAAGTTGATTATAACTTACAACAAGTAATTGGCTCTAAAAAAAATTTTAATCTATATTTTAACTTAGTTACAAGTAATTTTAATTTAGCTACTAGTGGTTATAGTTTTGATGTAGTTTTAACTTAGTTGCTAATAAAAAGCTGGAGCAAGGTTTTTAATCTTGTAGAAATATTCACCTTATACCGATGCTGGGTCCAGTCAAAATATTTTTCCAAACTTTTTATTTAACTTAACTTATTATTTAATTTAGTTAATTACTTTTTATATATTATTTGTAGTGATTATTTATTTTTATCCATTAAAAGCACTCTTATTGTATAGAAATTTTTTATCTAAAGAAAGTTTAAGAAAGTGTTTTCATACTGCAAGAAAAACCTAATTAAAAATGAATTTTGAAATTGGAAGTCATAATTAAAATCAAACATTGTAGTATAAAGCCATTGCTGATGTTATTTGATTGATACTTTGCTAGTACATTAATGTGTGACTCAATACAAAGCTAATAATAACAATAATCATTGTTATTTCTTTATAAGGAGTTATATGATAGCCTTAAAAGGACTTATATGTTAGCCTTATAAGGAATTGTATGTTAGCTTTATAAAAATGTTTAATTTTGTCTTAAAAAAGTTTGCATTATGTTGCTTATTTGTGATAACCATTTTAAATATTTACTTTTTTATTATTTTTATTGAATATATTTTTATAATTAATGATTTCCAGCTGTGTCTTTAGTTACATTTGCAGACAGAATTAAATGCGACTTAAATAAACTTGCCCCAGGAACCCCTAAATATTTAGTATGTAACTCTTTAATAATTGGTATACTGTGTGTTTGTAATTGCTATTGTAGGCTATATATGTTTGTGACTGCTTTCTAGTAATTTTTAAAATGTAAGATCTAATTGTTTAAGGTATTGCATAAAACAGAATAAAATAAATATATTTCACCTTAGACTTTGTATGACACCTGGTTTTTATCAGTTTACAATGTTTGCTTTACATCCCTACCTGTTTTGGCTCTGGGTATTTTTGACCAGGTATTTTTTTTAGTTTTCTTAATTCAGGTTAATACCTTTTTCTGTTGTTTTTTTTTTTTAATTTAAATATATCAAAAATGTTATTTAAATAAACCATGGATTTTAAGTAAAGAAGAAAAAGAATTTTTGGTAAGGAAGAATGGTTGTTAATGTATTAAATTCGAAACAATTAAATAGACTAGAATAAAGAGTAACCTGGATTTTAAAGTTAAATATTCTTTATGGAAATGTTAAAAATTGATTTTCAAATTCGATTCTAATGCATAATCAATATTCTTTATATTTGGCATTGATAGCAGGATCATTATTGATAGCAGAGAGGTAGCATTAGTAGTTTATTTGTCTCAGAAGAATGATATAAGGAGGAAAGTAAAGAAATATCAGTATTTAATTGAAAAAAAAATTATTTCAAAGTCTTCGTTTTGTGCAAACTAAACATTAAATTATTTAGATTCTTGTAGATCATTGTTGATACGAGGTGAAGATCTCACAAGTTTCTTGTCGCTAAAAATCTCACATGTAAAAGAGCTGCGTGAATTGAGTAACCAGTAGTAACCAGTTAACAGATACAAAAGAAAGTTGTTGAGCTGATGATTGATTTGTCAAACTTTCAATTATATTTTAAATTTTCAACAAATATGTTTAAAAAAATAAAGTATAATTGAAAGTAATACAAGTATAATGGAATGTAAGTACAATTATAGATGGACAAGTTTATTTCCACAACAGCTTGTAACAATATATCCTAGACATACTTTGCATGTCTAAATAAAGTTTTTTAGAATGTAAGTTTCATATCTCATATAAAACATTAACTATGAAAAACAAGGACTAAAGATGAAAAAACTTTAAAATCTGAATTAAATTTTGAAAAAGAATGCGTCCAGTCATAGATCAACCAAGATATTTTGGAATAAAATAAACCGTTTGTAATAAAAGATATTAATTAACCTTTTTTGTTGGGTTATGGCTAGGAAATGTAAATTTTGGATAAAGTTAGCAATTATACAGGTAATAAAAAAATTAAGTGGCACTTTAAGACTGAAAATTTTGCAGTAACTGCTATACTTGAAAAAGTTAATTAAAATGATGAAGAATTCTATTTGACTCAAATTGTTGGAATCAAGTAGAAGGTTTAGTACATCATTTTTGAAAAAAAGTGGATGTGAAAATAGCTTTCATCCTTTTTCAAAACAATGTTAATGAAATCAGATATACCTCACTGGACATAAACTACTCTTTAGAATCATTAAAGGGTTTAATAAACTTAATAAGTAAGAACATGGACGTAACACAGACAGAAGTCTAGGTAAAAGTAAAACTGAAAATAGTAAATAAAGTAGTATGTAAAGTAAGACATGTTATTATGTTAGACTTATGTATTTTAATTGTCCTTATTTATTTATTTTGTCACTAAAAAAGAATACAATGCCGTGTTATATAAATAAAATCTACATGACCGGGGCTTTAAGAAGACGATATTTGCCTTATCACTATGCCCCAATTTATTTATTTGCCCCTTATCACTGCGCCTTTTCCTCCTTATGTATCTCAATTGATTGTAGTCTTCTTGTTTTTAAGTTTTAATTGAAACTTTTAAATAAGAGCTCTTAATTATAATTGTTTTGGTATTTCTTTTAATTTATTCAGTCAGCTGATTATTGGAGTTGTGGAATTAAATCACTACAGCTGAATGTATTTACATAAAATCTTGATTTTGAGTAAACGCTTTCTTATTAAATAAATTAATTGTGCATTTAAAGTAGATTGTTTAAATCTTTTGAGAGCAGGGTTTACATAGTTCTTCATATAAAAAAAGTGATTAAAGGAGTCTTAAATACATATTCATGCATATATGTATATGTATGTGTGTATATATTTATATATAAAAACACATATATATATATATATATTTTTTTAAAATATATATGTATATATTTTTTTTTTTGTTATTGTTATTAATTTAGGATGTTTCTGCAGCTAGTTCATTGCGTTACCCACGGTTGTACATCCCAGGTCAATCAAATACTTTATTTAACAAAAAAGCTTTTATTGTTAAGTTGTTTCATGGAGTTTTTACTTCATTAGCATTATATTTTATTCTCTATGGAATATATCATGATCGTGTCAGTTCTACTGGAAAACCCGAAAGTATATATGACGAATTATCAGTTGCTATTGGAGCTATTCTAGTAATTGTTGTAAATTTGCAAGTATGTTTATTTTATTTTTATTCAGAGAGATTTAAAATTTTTATCAACTGTATAATAGTAATAATCTCACAAATATACATTTGTGTAATAATCTCACAAATATAATAATGATTATTATAATGGCTTCTTATTCAAAAATGAAAAAAAAATAAGTAAAATAAATTAACTCAAATATTATTATTTATTTGATATTATATATATATATATATATATATATATATATATATATATATATATATATATATATATATATATATGTATAAAATATATATGTATAAAATATATATATATATATATATGTAATATATATATGTAATATATATATATATATATATATATATATATATATATATATATATATATATATATATATATATATATATATATATATATATATACACAGTGTATATATATATATATATATATATATATATATATATACACAGTGTATATATATATATATATATATATATATATATATATATACACAGTGTATATATATATATATATATATATATATATATATATATATATATATATATATAGTATATGTATATATATATATATATATATATATATATATATATATATATATATATATATATATATATATATATATATATATATATATATATATATATATATACAGTGGTTTTCATAAATTTAGACATATTTGAGAATAGAAATTTTTAGTTTTTTAACAATAAAACAATGACGAAAAAAGATTTCGGTTTAGTTTTTTTTTTATTTATTAGATAAATATATAGAGAATACAAAATTTTAAAAAAGTTTACAAAAAAAAAGAAATACTAAGTAATAATTAGTTACAACTACATGGTATTAAAAAAATTAGACAAAAAAAATTATTCATAAATTTAGACGCACGATACATTAGAAGACGTAATTTAAAAACCAATCAATATTTTGTGTATCCGCCTTTTGCTTTAATACAACTAAGAACTCTTCTAGGCATAGACTCAACAAGATTTTTGCACATTGCTTCTAGGACCCCATACCAGGTCTCCTTAAGGAATTCCTTCAGCTGACCAAGTGTGGAAATTTGAACCTTTGCTAATTCACGGTCAATCCAAGCCCAAATGTTTTCAATCGAGTCCAAATCAGGTGAGTATGGAGGCCACGGTATTGTCATGATATTATTATTGTTGAACCACTCCTTTGTATAGTATGCAGTATGTGCAGTAGAGCTATCTTGTTGAAGTTTCCATGGTTTATCATAAGGTTATATATATGGTTTATCATGGTTTAGCATAAGCAGGTCAATTGATGGAATTAGGTTATTTTCCAGTACTTCTACATATATTCTGGAGTTGATTCTTCCGGTGTATATTTGGCACATACCAACACCTTTGTAATTGAAGCATGACCAGATTCCTATCGAGCCTCCTCCACTTTGTACAGTCGGTCTAATGTACCTGGCGTAATACTTTTCGTGAGCCATTCTTTTGACTGTTATGTTAGATTTGCGATCGATAAGCTCAAAGTTACTCTCATTACTCCACATAATGTTTTCCCATTGTTCTATTGTCCAATACCTTCTTTCACGACACCATTTTAGTCTCCTTTGTTTATCATATGGACGCAGAAGCGGTTTTTTCAAAGCAGTGTAGACTCCAATCTTGTATTTGATAAGTATTCGGCGGACTGTGCTTTGAGAAATAGATGTATTTCGCATTGTATTGAATTCTGTGGTCAATTCTTTGTAACTAATTCTTGGATTAGCTCTGACAGCTCTAAAAAGAACACTATTGTCCTTTCTGGTGGTTGACAAGGGTCTACCTGGCCTCGTTTTCTTGCTGGCACCACCAGTGTGAAGAAAGTTTTGTTTCGTTGTCTGAACGCATTTCTCAGAAACTCCAATTAACTTGGCGATTTCTGTATTACTTTTGGTTCCTTCTTTGATGTGCGCAATAATTTGCCATCTTTCACCTTCAGTGATACGTCTTTTGCCCATTTTTCACATCTTTTTAGTGCAAAACTAACTTAACTTTTGTTTATTTATTAAATAATGATTAACTAATTCCAGGTAAGTCATATTTATATAAGGTTTTTTGACAAAATCAATTAAATTAGGCCTATTAATGAGAAATATGGGGAAAAAACTACTAATTAACTATCAATTAACAAGATATAAGTCTTTTTTGATTGTGCGTCTAAATTTATGAACAAAATAAAATCAAGCTTATCAATTAACTTTTTTGTGTTAATCGGTATAGAATGAGTAATAAACATCCTGTAAAAAAAATTAAGGTACTCTATAATAGAGTTTCACTTCTTCTTTTAAATTATATATCAAACATAGCGGTAGCACTTTTATATTATTTTTATTTTGAGTATTTTCTTACATATATGAAAAAAAAATGAATGCGTCTAAATTTATGAAAGCTACTGTATATATATATATATATATATATATATATATATATATATATATATATATATATTTGTATAGTTTAGCACTTACGGGGACAGATTTTACAAAAAAACAAACACTTACGGGGACACTTACGGGGAACACTTACGAGAACACTTATGGAGACTCTTATGGGAACATTAGCATTATCAGTGACATTTTAGTGTACATGTTAATTTTTTGTCCTTGTAAGCATGATTTTTTTTGTAAAAAAATGTACTCATAAGAAACTTTAATAAAGAACAAAAAGTACATACATCGACTGACAAATAGCCTGACTTGCAAGGGAGTGCTGCTACATCGACTGAGGGTTTGGTTTGGCCAGGCATCAAAGTCAGGCTTAGGGTCAGGGTTACGGCAAGGTTTAAATTTGGTTATATTATTGTAATTAATCGTTTTTGTAAATAAATGAAGTTAAAAATGATATATAATATAAAATAAATAAATAAAAATAACAAAAAATTAATATAAAAAATATAGTTGTATAATAAAATAATAAATTTAAATATGTATAAATAAAAATAGAAACAAAATAAAAATTAAAAAATATATATAAATATGATAAAAATAGTATAAAAAAGTAAAAAAAAAACAACAGAACGGGAATAAAAATAACATGTCCCCGAAAGTCGCCAACTAGGATGCTAAATATATATATATATATATATATATATATATATATATATATATATATATATATATATATATATATATATATATATATATATATATATATATATATGTATACACACACACACATACATATATGTGTATGTCTATGTATCATGTGTGTGTCTATGTATGCACTACATGTAGATACAACACACACATACAAAGACATAGGGATGCTAGAAGATTGCAAAGACTTAAAAAACTTATGAAAAAACTTAAGACTTAAAAAACTTATGAAAGGTTTTGGAAGGCTTTATGGAAGGTTTTGGAAGGCTTATTTCTGTTAAACCATTAGGTTTAGTTATTTTAGTAACGAATAGGATTTGCATTTTATATTACATTAAAGGTAATGTAGAGGACCTTATCACTATAGATAGTTTATTGAGATGTCAGGACAAGATAAGGATAAAGAGTTTGAAAAAATTTTATATTTTACTGCACTCTACACATAACAAATTTTTAGCTTTGTTACTAAAAGTATAAATGTTGATGACAGTAATTTGAGTTCCCAAAAGTTTTGGGATCTCAAAAACTTTGAGGTCAGTTTTGGGTCAAAAAAACTTACCTCAAAAAAAACTCACCTCAAAAGAAAACTGTACGCTTAAAAAATTTTTTTAAGCGTAGAGTTTTCTAGTTACAGTAGAAATAAGTATATAGTGATTTTGTCATCAAGACATATTACTTATATTATAAATAGATATAATAACGACATTTAACGGTTGTTAAATGTCATCTCAAATAATCATACTAGATTTAATTAAGTACTTGTAAGAAATGTTGATTTGATGTCAACTGTATTAAACATCATTTCTTTGCATAAACCAGTAATAGTCATAAAATCTATTTTTACGGATGATAAGAACAGCTGGTAAACTTTTTGATTTGTTTGATAAAAACTCTCAGAAAACTCATATGACATTGGTTTCTCGTCTATAATTGTGCTATTTTATAGCCTAGTAAAGTCATAATATTTTGAGTTAAGTTTTATTTGTGATTTCATTGTCAGTTTTTTTCTTTATTCTGGGACACTAGCTAATAAACGATTTTTTTTTTCTTTGTTTTTGTGTAATTTGTGTTTAACTGCTATTGCTTAAATAGAGTGGTGTTTGCAAAATGTTTGGTTAGAGGACTGGTTATGATTATATGTTTTTATGTTTCATTTTAATGTTTTCATGATAAATACTTGTATGATAGTCATGTTATCACAATGACCATTCTTATTATAAATATTTAATTTTAGATGGCATTCGACACCTGTCATTGGACTTGGATTAATCATTTTTTTATTTGGGGAAGTATTGTGTTTTATTTTTTATATACTTTTGCTACTTACTCTTCTGTTGCGTTTAATAAATTGCCATCGACATTTCCGTCCGTTGGAGCAGCTGAAAATACATTTGGTAGTGGAGTGTTTTGGGCAGCTCTTCTATTGACTTCAATTGTTTGTATATTGCCGGTTCTTGGTTATAGATGGTGCAAACAGAAATTATATCCTACCTTTACAGAATATGTTAGGCGTGGTTTATGGAAAGAAAGTCGTCCTAAAAGACATGTAAGTTTTGATTATAAATAGATTTTTTTAACTTGTTTAGCATCTCAATATGGTTGCATTAATATACGGGTAATATATCCAATTCAGTTTGATAAAAAAGTTTTATATAAAAAACTTTTTGATTTGGTTTTAAGCTTCGTGGAAAACACCATTCTTTGCGTTCACGTCCGGCGTCAACACGTTCTGGTTTTGCTTTTGCGCAGAGAGCTCGTTTAGGGGAAATGATTATGAGCGGCAAATGGCTTCCAAAAATAAAAACAAAATCAAGGCAGTCGTTTGATATACCACAGATTAGCAAAGATATTTAGTTTTGAATATTGTAATTTAGAAAATTAATCCTTAGTTATTTTTTAACTTTATTTATACCATGTGCACAAAGATGTATTTTATATCTTTTTTTCTATATATATATATATGCTTTTAAATATATATATATATATATATATATATATATATATACTTTTGTTTTTGGAATGTTAATAGTATGGAAAGCTTTTTTAAATTAAGAAATTTAATATTTTACTTTTCGAAATTTTATTTTTTTATTGTACCAGGGTCGTACTTTTACTTCTGTACAAAGATTGCTCCAGCAAGCTTTGAAATATCTGCCGATTACCGGGGAAAACAATTATTTACCTAAAATAAAATTGATTTTTTTTTTAGATATCTAATTTATCAAAATAAATTTTATTTCATATTATTAATATTAACTTATACTCTTTATGTAATGTTTTATACTAGGAGTTTTTTATATTTTTATAATTTATTCACTAAACTGCAGTGAATTTATTCAGCTACATTACAGAAAGATGTTTTAAAAAATATACGCCTAAACTATGTTTTTTCGAGTTAAGTTTTGTGAAGCAGTAAATAACAAGATAATATTTTTCTGCGGATTTTTTTTTTTTTTTTTCTGTTGAAAATTTCTAATGGAAAATACGCTGGCGTTCTATGGAAAACTTATCATATTAAAATTGTATTTAACATTGTAGCTTAACATTTTCTGTTTCTAGTACGATGTTTATGTTTTTCATTTGAAATAATGAAAGAAAGAGTTTGGTAGTTAATTTGGAAGAAAATAAAATGCAAGAAGACAATTATAAACATTTATAAGACCCTGAAATGTTAGAATTTTTACTTTTGTGTGCAAGCTGTAAACTAGTAATGCGATTTAGCAAAAAGTTTTTTTTAGACCCCAAACAATACAACAAAAAAAAGGTGAAAAGAGAACAAAGAAATCTTAAAGTTACGACTATTATTTAACCTGAGTTAATCATAAATTATAATTGATTCATAATAAAATTGATGTAGGCTTTGATTAACTTATTTACAAAGTTAAAAAAGTTTATTAATATATAAAAAAATAGGTGTTATCGTGCAGTGTTCACTCAGGAAATAGCTGGAAAACTAGTAAAATGTTTTAAGAATTTAAAAACCTGCTATTAAGCTGTTGTTATAGGCCTCCTTCAGTTCAGGAAGAACTGAAGACCTCAGCAATTTTTTACAAAAGAAAAATCTAGAAAAAACTAATCTCGAAAATAAAAAAAATTACTTGATTGGCGATTTTAATTTAGATTGTTTTGATTATTACGAAAATCAAAATACTAGAAAATTTTACAACAATATATTTGAAACAGGAACAATACCAATAATAAATCGACCAACAAGAATTACAAATTATTCATCCACTTCATTTGACAATATCTTAACAACTGACTTTTTTAATATATCGCTTAAAAAAGGAATAATTAAAACAGATGTATCTGATCATTTTCCTATATTTTTTTCAATAAATCTAGACTTTAAAAAAGAAATGCATAAAAGTGTCACCATAAAAAAGAGGTTGTTCAACAACATTAATTTAAACTCCTTCAAAGAACATTTGTTGCTAATAAATTGGGAACATTTAAACTTTAATAATAATATAAACACAATTTACAACACTTTTTTTAAAACATTTTATCAAGTCTATGATACAAATTTTCCTATGTGTGAAACAGTTGTTAAAACAAAAGACATATCATGTCCCTGAATTACAAAAGGTCTTAAAAAATCCTCGAAAATAAAACAAAAGCTATATATTAAATATTTAAAATCAAAATCAGTAAAACATAAAAATAACTATATCACCTATAAAAACTTATTTGAAAAACTTCGCAAAAATGCAAAAAAAAATACTACTCCTACTTGATCAATAAACATAAAAATAATTCGAAACAAATCTGGAAAATAATGAAAGAAATTACAGGAAAACTTAAAACAAATACAAATTCTCTGCCACATGATATAAAATTAACAACAAACTAATTAACGACTCAAACTATTGCAGCTGAATTTAACAAATTTTTTACAACAATTGGAACTAAACTAGCAAATAGTATTCCGTATATCGACGATAAATCAGCTGAATTCCAAACATCAACTTAATCAAGTTTTCACTTTACTGAGCTAACTTATGATGAATTTGAAATTGCCTTTAGTTTATTAAAAAGAAATAAAACAACTGGGTATGATGATATTAATGTGAATATTATAATAGACTTTTGTGATGTTATAAAACACGTTATTTTTAAAATCTTTAGAGCATCCATCAGTCAAGGAATGTTTCCAGATTGTCTAAAAATAGCTAAAGTATTTCCTGTCTACAAGACAGGATATCATACAAACATAAATAATTTTCGCCCTATTTCAGTTCTTTCAGTCTTTTCAAAAATACTAGAAAAAATAATGTTCAATCGAATTTACGACCATCTAATTAACAATAAAATCTTATACGAAAACTAATTTGGTTTTAAAAAAAACAATTCAACAGAACACGCTATTTTCCAACTTACGCGCGACATCTCAGAATCTTTTAAAAAATCTCATTTCACATTAGGAGTATTTATTGACTTATCTAAAGCTTTTGATACCGTCAACCATCAAATTCTAATAAAAAAATTATTATCATATGGAATAAAAGACAACACCCTCAATTGGTTAAAAAGCTATCTTACAAATCGTAAGCAATATGTTTATAATAAAGAATCCTCGTCTCAAGTGTTAATGAATATAACGTGTGGTGTTCCACAAGGCTCCATACTTGGACCTCTTCTCTTTATAATATATCTTAAATGATCTTCATAAAACTTCAAGCCTAACAAAAATAATCTTTGCAGACGACACAAATTTATTTTTATCTCATGAAAATATTAATATTCTTTTCATCAACATGACAAATGAATTAAAAAAAGTTTCTGATTGGTTCAAAATAAATAGGTTATCTCTCAACACTGCTAAAACTAAATGGACACTTTTTTATCCACTCTATAAAAAACATAGAATACCACATTTGTTACCTGAACTATATATTGACATTGTAATGATAAAAAGAGAAAAAGTAACAAAGTTTCTAGGAATCTATATTGATGAAAATTTAACTTGGAAACATCACATTAACATTAACATTTAAAAAGTCATTGAAAACTTTTAAAAGTCAGAAGTTTTTCTGAAAATCCTCAAAATAAAAGAAACCTAAGGGAGTATCTCAAAATAACTTCGAGCTAAATAATAGTTTAATATTTAGTTTAAAGTTAAAAACGAGTCACAGCTCTGATTGCAAAAGTTTTTTATCTTTCAAGATTATCAGGGAAAATCATATTCTTTCGATGGGACGACTGATTAAGCGCGATTTTCATAACTGCGAATGGCGTAAGTACGAACTGACAAATGCGAAATGGCATAAGTGAGAAGCAGTTACAAAACCTGGCACAAGTACGAACTGGCATAAGTGTGCTAAGTGAATTTGCAAACATTCGCATTAGTGCGTTAAATAAATTTACAAACATTGGTACAAGTGCTAAGTACTAATTTGCACTTATGCCAATATTTGCAATTTTATTCGGCGCACTTATGCTAGTTCGCACTTATGCCAATTCGCGCTTATGCCAATATTTACAAATTTGTTCGGCGCACTTATGCCAGTTTTTGTAACTGCTTCGAACTTATGCCAGTTCGCACTTATTGCCAATATTTGCAAAATCTTTTGGCGCACTTATGACAATTTGCACATACGCCAGCTCGCACTTATGCCAGTTCGCACATGTGCTAATTCGCGCTTATTCAGTCACCTGCTTTTAAGATATTAAAGTCAGTATTGGATAAATGTTTTTTGTATCTGCTATGTAACTTAGTAACTGAAACAAAAAGCTGAATTAATAGATTTTGAGATGTTATTGTGGTCATATATTGTGAAAATGTTATTAAATTCGTATTTCGTGGACTTGTAAAAAAAAAAGCAAAAAAGTTATAAGTGATAGATTGCAAAAAAAAATATTTTTAATGTAATTGCTTATCTTATTTTAAATAAAATAAACAACATTGAAAATTTTTTTTCGTTTTTTTCTACTTTTTGAGCAAATTTAAGTGGTTTTAGCCAAAAGATATCTTAAAAAATAAAATACATCAAGTTTAAGTTTGCAGTTTGTTTTTTGTTATTTAGGTGACCCAAGAAGTCCTAACGGTCTTATCACAGAGCACCGCGGAAGTGACGATGTATTTCAGGTAACTAAATTACCTTTCATACAAATTTTTGGATAACTTAATTTTGAAGCATCGTAAGCCTTTTCTACACGTCTACGTTTAGGTCAAACTCCTGACCATAAAATGCCCTAAAATATTTAATTTTTATTTGTATTTTTCCGGATTTGAAGCTCATTAAAATGTAAAATTCTGTGTAAAAATACATATCAAAAAATAAAAATACATATCAAAAAATAAAAAAGTTGTACAACGGAGACAAATACAAATAAAATACACGTTCACCTATGTTAGTAATAAAGCTAATCAACGTTCTCTTA
>NC_061164.1:44977872-45002872 GCF_022113875.1 Hydra vulgaris
ATTCGGTTCGGTTCCGGTTCCGGCACCGAATGTGTTTAATTATTAGTTGTTCAATCAAAACTTTTAAGTTTAGCGCAACAGTTTTTAATTGAGTTCACGCAAGAATTTTCCTTAGGAAACAATGTCCGATTGGACAACTACTTCAATTGGACAACAATATCAACACTATAACTTACTTGAGGGAATTGTAGTGTTGAAATCGTTAGTATTTGTCCAAAGAGAGCATATTATTAATTAGCGTCCAAAGAGAATTTTTGTGTAGCAATGATTGCTACACAAAAATTCCCTTCCAAATATTTATTGTAATGATTACAATAAATATTGGAAAGAAAAAAAACTTGTAGTTCATTCTAACAAAATGAGTTCAAAAAGAAAACAGCTTTAGCATAGAAATACTTCATAATTGAAACAAACTCAAATTCTGGAGCCTCTGTGAAAAATCGGTGAACATTTTAAGTGTTTCTGAGGAGGCAACAAAAATGTTGTCAGGTTTTGACATCAGTTCCTGTATTCCAATTGTGGCAAGAATAATTAAAGCTTTGAAAACAACCTCTAGCGATATCAGTGTTTAGGAGTTGAAAGTTGCTATTAAAAATGCAATGGAAAAAACGTTGTCCTGCAACTCAAATTCTATCTGGCGACAATGAAAAAAACGCATCATTTGTTTATATAATGTCAAAAACTATTGCGCAAAACTCAAATAGAACCAAATGTACGTTCATCTTCTAAAATGATAAGAAGGATTTTTTGGATAGTCCAATGGCTTCTCAATGCCTTAAGTTTTGGAAAAGCTATGAAAAAAATGCAAATTCCAAAATCAAGTTAGCTTTGACTAAGGTGGTAAAAAAGTACCTCACACCACCTCCAACATCTAAAGATGTTGAAAGACTGTTTTCTACAGCTGAAGCTTCTATATTCTCTCGAACGAAAGAAACAGAATCCATCAAGAAAATTTGGAAAAACTTCTTTTTTGTCGAGAAAATTTTTTATTTTTATTAATTTAATATTTTGTTTAAATTAAAACTGACTTTAAAAACAATATATATTATTGATTTTTGGTTCCGGTTTCGGTTCCTGTTCCGGTTTGGGTTTATTTTCTGTTCCGGCTCCAGTAAAATATTAGTTCCGGTCGATCATTACTGTTAACGGACTGTTACGGCTGTTTGTGCAGTACACGTTCTGCACTTTGAATTTATCCGGTTCAAGTGCAGAACTTTATTTAGTTGGTTCACAAAAGTGTGCATCAACAAAAAAAAGTCTTTGTGCAATAACTATAAAAAAAACAACTTTTCAATACCGAGAAACGAACCTGGAACCCTTGGTTTATTAGCCGGTGGCAGAATACACAAGATCACGCGTACGTTGTTAGTTGGGAGAAAATTATATATTATATATCGGGAAAATAGATTTTTAAAATTGGTATCATGTTTAGGAGAGCGATTAATTTATACAATTTTACACGGAACTATTGGGGAGAAAAAAAAATTTAAACAGACTGAAAAGTACTAATCAATTAACTCAAAGCTCAGAGAATTAGTATAGACATTATTGTATTTAAAATATAGACATTATTATATTTAAAATTGCCTATAGACATTATTATATTTAAAATTGCTTTGTATTTTGTAAAATTTTGCACCATCCTCTCTAAAATAATTTTTAAAGAAAGGGGGGATAAAATTGTTGCGTAATATTGGGGGGGGGGGGTCAATAAAGTGTAACAAGGAGGGAGGGGGGAGGAGGGGTCGAAAAATGTCAAAAACTGCGTGACATAATTTATAGACGACCCCTAAGTTTAGCGCAATAGTTTTTAATTGTATTCACATGAGAATTTCCCTTAGAAAACAATGTCCATTCAGACAACTACTTCAATTGGACAACAATTTCGACACTGTAATTTCTTTAATGGAATTGTAGCGTTGAAATCGTTAACATTTGTCCAAAGAGAGCATATTGTTAATTATTGTTCAAATGAAATTTTGTGTAGCAATCATAACAATATATATTGGAAAGACAAAAAACTTGTCAATTATATTTTTAACATTTTTATTTGACGCAAACCAGCAACATTGAAAAGCCATCTTATAGTTCATTCTAACAAAAAGAGTTCAAAAAGAAAAACAAGTTTAGCATGGAAATATTTTATAATTGAAGCAAACAATCCATGAATATTTCAGTGCAAAATATACAACGGTAAAGTTTCAAGAGGATCAGACGACCCCAAAAAACTAGGATTATATGGACTAACGTCACACCTGAAGAATCATCATCCTGACATCAAACTTACGCCAGAATGTTCAGGAAATCCAAAAACCAACAAAGAAGTTGAATTGAAATTAAATAAGAGAAAGACAGTTCCAATCTTCAATATACGATTAAAAAAACAAAGAATTGACATGTTCAAATTTACAATTCCAAACTGGGTTCAAACTTCTTCAAAAATTGACTCTAATTCTGAAAAAGGCCAAAAATTTCAAAAGTCAATATTTGAAATGATGGCTCTTGACCTCCAACTGTAGTCTATTGTCAATGATGGTGGGTTTTCAAAATAAGTTCAAAAAGGAAAACAAGTTTAGCATGGAAATACTTCATAATTGAAGCAAACAATTCAAAAATAGTTCAATGCAAAATATGCAACGGCAAAGTTTCAAGAGGATCAGATGACCCCAAAAACAAGAATTATAACGTCAAACCTGAAGAATCATTATCCTGACATCAAATTTATGCCAGAAAGTTCAGGAAATCCAAAAGCCAACAAAGAAGCTGAATTGAAATTAAACAAAAGAAAGACTGTTGCAATCTTCAATATACGATCAAAAAAAACAAAGTATTGACATGTTAAAATCTACAATTTCAAACTGGGTTCAAACTTCTTTAAAAATTGGCTCTAATTCTGAAAAAGGCCAAAAATTTAAAAAGTCAATATTTGAAATGATGGTTCTTGACCTCTAACTGTGGTCTATTGTTAATGATGGTGGGTTTTCGAGGCACCATGCTCTTGTTGCTCCAAATTACGAAATTGCTTACGAAAAATAATATTACAGAAGTTTACTGGATCCAACTTATGAAAAAATAAAATTTGCTCTCAAGGAAAAGTTGGTTTAATCAGAAGCTGAAAGTGTGTCATTCTGTCTTAATATATGGTCATCATTTCATCATGGCTATCTGGGGATGACGGTTCACTTTATTTTCAAAGATGGGAACCGTGTCAAATTCTGCATCTCTTGTTTTTAATTTGACGAAAGGCAAACCGCAAAAAAGATTTTCAACAAAATCGAAACAACAGCAGAGGAGTGGAAATTTCTTCAAAAATTGAAGCTTGCTTAAGACACAATGCAGCAAATGTAAAGACAGCCTTTAATGTACCAAGCTGCAAATATGTGTCAACTAGATGTATGAACAAACCCATCGTTTGTTTATATAATGTCAAAATATATTGCATAATCTCAAACTCAAATGGTACTAAATGCACATTCATCTTCCAAAAATGATAAAAAAGCGTTGAATGATTTTTTGGATAGTCCAATGCCTTGAGTTTTGGAAAAGCTGTGAAAAAATATGCAAATTCAAAAATCAAGTTAGCGTTGACTAAGGTGGCGAAAATGTACATCACACCACCTCCAACATCTAAAGATGTTGAAAGACTGTTTTCTACAGCTGGAGATATTCTCTCAAACAAAAGAAACAGTACCTATCCAGAAAACTTGGAAAAACTGCCTTTTTGTTGAAAAAATCTTCCAGTTGTTGAATTCTGTTATTATTTATTTTTATTAATTTAATATTTTGTTTAATTGAAACCTAACTTTAAAAAACA
Organism: Hydra vulgaris; assembly: GCF_022113875.1. Lineage (NCBI taxonomy): Eukaryota > Metazoa > Cnidaria > Hydrozoa > Anthoathecata > Hydridae > Hydra > Hydra vulgaris. Next base: position 44,981,687 of record NC_061164.1, read on the forward strand.
ATATATATTATTTATTTCAATTTATTGTTTATAATTGTTTATTTTCTGTTCCGGTTCCGGTTATAAATAATAATAATTTCTGTTCCGGTTTCGGCAAAATATTAGTTTTGGTCGATCACTACTAAAAACTGAATACTAGAAATTAAAATAACTTTGACAAGAAATTCAAAAATAAAAGTTAGCAAAAATGTTTTGATTTTTAAGTATTAAAAATCTATTATTAATAATTAAAAATCAAAACTTTTTTGATTTTTAAAGTATTTAAAATTAAACAAGATAAAACAGAACCAATAAGATAAAGAAAATATAGATAGTATTCTGAATAAAATAAAGTAGAAACAAATTGATGTACTTGTTTTGATAACCTCTTTTTAAGTTAAAAAAAATTATATTTTATTATTATTTTATTTATTTAACACTCAATGTAATTTACAAGGTAAAAAGAAAAATAAGAAAGTTATTTTTAATAACAATAATGCTGTTGAGATAAATCGCCAGGCAATATCTATGACAGCCGATATAAATTAATTAATAAACAAGTTAGTTCAGTCACTAAATAATAAAAACGTTAATAATAAGCTTTCTTGGTTTTTATCTTGTTTGTTATTGCTTCTAAGTCGACCAATTGCAAGTTTAATTTGAAGCTTTTAACTGTAGTAGATTGAACAACTTCGGCTGGTAGACTATTCCATCCATCAACAACTCTATTGCTGAAAAAATATTGCCTTTTCAAACAATTTCTTACCAATTCAGGTTTCATTCGATGTTTTGCTCCTCTAATGTTAGCTGCTAATGAACCTGATGAGCAAATAGAGTTCATTGTTTGATTTTGTTTAATATCAATGATTTCAATGCCTTTAAATATTTTGAATTGCTGGATCAAGTCGCACCTTAGCCTTCTAATCTCCAAAGTAGTCAAACCCAAAATTTCCAATCTTTTTTCGTAGTCAAGATGTCTTAGCTCCGGTTTCATTTTGGTAGCTCTTCGTTGAAAACTCTAAATTTGGTCTAACATATGTACAATACAGTGTTTTTATTAGATCTTTATTCTTGTACTTGAATGTATTATTTAGTAGCGAGAGCATACTATTTGCTTTACTAGCTGCATATTTTACTTGTTTAGCCCATTTTAAACCACTTGATATATAAACACCAATGTCTTTTTCTAGTTTTCTAGTTTTGGGGATTTTCACTTAAAAATTTTTTCTTCCAGAATTCGTTCAACAATTCCTTTTTGCATTCCAGCACTCTATTGCATACTTCAAAGTTTATTCAACTTCGGAGGGAATGTCACTTTTAGAAAGTGCTATATTACCTTCTTTTTATTTTGAATTAAATTTTGAAAATTTAACATCTGAAAACGGCATAGGTCCTGGATATCATTAACAAATGAATGTTGAAATAAAGGGTGTTTCAGTTGTGAAAAGATAATGTCTGCGGTTGATTTATTATTAAGAAGACGAAAAAATGAGTTTAATTTATTTTGTTGAATACTTTTTAAATGATTATTTCAGTTTTATTAGTACAATTATAACTTTTTCCATTATAATGACTATTCCAGTTTTATTAGTACGATTAAAACTCCACCAATGATAATAGAAATGACAATAATGATTTTACTTATAGAATAAACTACCTAGTGGTCAACGTCTCCAGCCTTCGACGTTTTGTCACTAAAGAATATGCTGAGTTAACACTAACTGAAGTAAAGTGCCGAAATAGTGTCTGAAATAAACGCCTTATTCTTTAAATATGAAGGAAATTTGGCTTGTAAACATAAAAATAAACACATAGGATGATTTGGAGCAAAAAAAGTTCCGTTAATACCCTTAACTCTCATGTTCAATTTCCATAACTTTTTTCAGGTAACCACAAGAAACACATGACAAATGGTATGTAATTGAAATTTTTTCTTTTTTATGTTGACACGGAAATAGAATAGATGAGTATACAAATGAAAACATTGAAAAGGGAGTGAGGGTAGAAGGATTGAAAGATATTTATTGTGTCGAAGATTGGAAGATATTTATCGTGTTTTCCAATATTCGACAAAAAAAATTAAAATTTACTATCATTAGTTTATTGTATAATAATGGTTCTGAACCAAAATACATAATTTTATTTGATTTGTGTCAGTGATTTATGTTTGAAACTAACACTTCTATAAGTTATTGAATTTTATTTCAACACATAATACCGCATTCTAGTCATCAACTTAAAAAAATGTTTCAACTTGCTAGGGTTTTTAGAGAGTTACACTAAAAAAATATTGGATTTTTCAAATGTTATGATTGCTACACAACAATTCATTTTGGACAATTGTTAATGTTTTGTAAAGTTCTATTTGCACAATCATTAAAGATTGCAATACAGTCATTTACTTGGAGATTAATTCCAGAACCTAGGGGTTCTCAAATGATGATCTTAATGTTTTTATTGTTGTTACGACTAATCATTTGATTGTCGACTAAATTGCTCAGCAAGCACAATCGACGTTGAAACAACGTTGAAAAACCGTTGATATTTATAGTTGAAAAATAGTTGATTTTTGGTTAAAATGGAAACGCAAATCAACGGCGAAAAAAAAACGTTAGATCAACGTTGAAAACAAATCAAAAATCAACGTTAGATTAACGTTGATTTAACGTTGATTGAACCAACTTATATACGAGTTTATAAACATCAAAAATACAACTTTTTGCGCCTTGACTCTTTTAATCCGAAAAACATTTATTTTTTGTACAACATTGTTGTTATGAGTAAGAAAAGAAAGAATAATTCTTCATAAACTTATAATAGCTGTCATAGTACAATAACTTATGCTATTATACTGCACATCTTGTTCTCAATTTTTACAGCTTTCACTTATTTTTATTAGCAGTATTATTAGTTTTTTTTATAATATAATACTAAGTCAAGATATCTGTAATTAACTGTATTTATATATATATATATATATATATATATATATATATATATATATATATATATATATATATATATATATATATATATATACATATATATATATATATATACATACATATATATATATATATATATATATATATATATATATATATATATATATATATATATATATATATATATATATATATATATATATATATATATATAATTATTTAGTATTAAAATGAAAAAAATACAACTTTTTGTTGGTACTCAGAGTTTCAAGCTTCATTCAAGTTTCATGGGACAATCTAAAACCATATGTCGCTCTGGAGTTGTTTCATTTCAAAATACATCCTATATCTTACACCCAAAAGTTTTCGTTTCTATGACTTATTTCAGTTTTTAAATTGTTCATTTGTCTGGGATCAACAACATGGTATCCTTCCTACTATATTTCACAACTACTTTAATAGCAGAACAACATGTGGGCATAACCTAAGATCGGTCACCTATAACAACTTAACTCTTCCACTAAAACAGACAAGTAAACATGGAATTAATTCCATTACATACTAGCGTATCCTTTCTTGGAACTCCCTTCCGAACTCCCTAAAATCTGGTCTCACCCATAGGTTCAAGAGTCTGTTCTTAAAGTCACTCCATCATTTCTACCTAAAAGGTTACGCTTAACTTTACTTTTTACTTTTCTTTCTTTCTACCTTTTGACTTATTTTTTATTTTTATTATAGTTTATTATTTTATTATAATTTTATTTTTAATATTTTATTTTAAATTATAGTTTTTATTATAATTTACTAATTTTATTATAATTCTTGTTAAAATATATGTGCATATATATTATATTAATTATGTTATATATATTCAAAAAGTCTGATTTTTTTGGTATAACTAAATAAATTTTTATGCAATTTTACTTTTATTAGTTAATATTATGTTATTTAACTTCCTTTTCTTACCTATTTTTTATGTGGGTTTACTTATTACTTATTATTATTATTACTATTGTTGTTACTATTTTTTATCTTATTTAGGTCATTGTGCTTTATTAGCAATTTATTATTATTTGCAATGACCTGTGTTTTTGTAACATCTGTAACACGAAATATATTGTTACTGTTGTTGTTTGTTGTTGTTCATGCCTGGCGGCAATCATCAGCCATATATATTTTTTTAAATCAAGAAATTAAAAAACCGTTTAAAATACAAATTTAGCAATGCAATGGGATCTGACGTCAAAACATCGACTACACGAAGTCTACCTTTAGCCTGTGTCAATTTGATAAAGAAGGAATTCGACACAGGCTAAAGGTAGACTTTGTGTAGTCGATGTTTTGACGTCAGATCACATTGCATTGCTTAATTTGTATTTTAAACGGTTTTTTAATTTCTTGATTTAAAACAATATATATGGCTGATGATTGCCGCCAGGCATGAAACTCTGAGTACCAACAAAAAGTTGTATTTTTTTCATTTTAATACTAAATAATTATATTAGATCTATTATAAAAATCTTTGTTTTTATAATATTGATCACTTATAAACGAACAAGAATTTTTTTTACATTATTATACAAAAAACATTATACAAAATATACAGTATATATATATATATATATATATATATATATATATATATATATATATATATATATATATATATATATATATATATATATATATATATATATATATTCTATTTTGATTCTATTTTGTTTGTTTTGTTTTAGAAAAATTGCCATTAATCTGCGAAATCAAAATAAATTTAATCAAAAAGAAAAAAAAAACAGTAAAATTACAATCAAATCACAAATCAATTAAATTAATGGAATACTCAAATCACAAATTAACAAAAATGATGAAATCATGGCAAAAAAATGTAATAAACAAAATCTTAATTAAGATCTGAAAAACCAGACATGAATACAACTGAGAAGTTAGAGTAGTAGGCAAACCAATCTAGACTAGTTTACATAAATATGATTTGATACTCAACGGATATATTGAAATATTGAGAAAAAAGAAAAAAGTTAGTGAAGAAGTTGTTTATAAACAGCTTTTTCCCTAACTTTTTTTCTTCTTTTTAATAAGTTTTTTGCTGTCTACAAGTTTGTTTATAAGAAATCTTAGTTTTAATTTGAGCATGCTGTTATTAACAGCATGCTCAAATGCTAACAGTGTTAGCAACTTTTAACAAGTTTTTCTTTTTTTTATAAACACTTACTTTTTTATAAATAATATTTAAAATATTATAAATAAGAAAATAATAAATAATTTTTAAAAATAAGTAGTTAAATGATTATCAGGGCCGGCGCGAGTAGGTGTCACGTGGGGGTGGTGGTGCCATTACAACTTATGCCGACTACTAAAAAAAAAAAAAAAAAAAAAGTCCTCGTTTTCCAAAATTTGCCGACTATCATGACGACATTTGCCGACTGTCTACATTACCGACTAACCTATATCGAAAGGGTCCAATTTGTCGACTAAGGGTCCAATTTGCTGACTAAAAATCATTAATGGGGGTGTCACAACCCCGCACCCCCCCCCTTACGCGCCGGACTTGATCATTATAAAATCAATAATAATAAATAAAATAATAATAATAAGAAATAAGAAATTTATTTAACAACTTGATGATTTAGATTATATTATGTGTAAAATATTAATTTAGATTATATTATGTGTAAAATATTAATCGCTTTCCGCGATTCATTTTCCGTGGAAAATGAATCGCGGAAAGTTTTGTCGTTTTTTGTTGTTAAATTTAATGTAAACCCGCAATTGAAGCAATGAAACAAAATATTAATTAACGTTCAAATCACACCATTAACGACTATATAAAAATTAAAAATAATAGAAATAAAACTTAAGTTTTTTTGAGTTAAAATTATTTTTACGTTTAATTTTTTAGTTATCAAAACGACTCATTAATAGGAAGAAAACCATTTTTTCACAGTTTTTAAACTGTACCTGATGGCCTACCTCATTTTATTGCAAAATCAACTCAAAGAAAGTATGACGAACCTCCGCGACCTATTTTTTTTAACTTTTTTGACGTTTTTGAAAACTTTTAAAATGTAACCAAAACGCTTTTTTTTGCTTTTAGGTGTTGATGTTACTATTTTAGAGCTTTCATCTGATTCTGTTAAATATAATGTTGTTAAAGATATATTAATTTGTAACAGTGAGTCAGCTGCTGCTTTAAATTTTGTATCCACGTCTCTTGGCCTTATCTTCCACTTTTATGTTTTTCATTTTTATGTTTTCGCAACATACTTAGATTATAAACCGCATCTTTATTAATTTTCTCATTCAATAATATTTGAATACTTTTAATATGGTAGCAACAAGTTTTAACCCCACAGGAGCACGTGTACTTGTTGTTATTTTTCAAAATTTAAAGTTTTATCATCCATGGCGTTTTTAACAGTATATATTGGTTCAAATTTAATACATTTTAAATCTCAAACAAAATTTGTAAGATAGTTTTGTGTAACTTTCATTTTTTCCCGAGCTTCATTTACACTATTTTCGTTTGTAACAAAAGTTTTGATGTAATTTATAATATCTGATATAGGAGTAAAAGCTGTGTCGGGTAAACGTGGAATATTATTTTTATTTACTTTATAACATTATTTGAAATAACTAATACTTCTACAACCTCTTTCAAATTCGCTTAGAAAGTAAAGCTGAAAATTATAAAGTGCAAGTGCCATTTTGTCAATTGATAACTAGGAATATTCTGTTTAGATTCACATACAGTAATATCCTTACAAAAACCATAAAAAAATATGTCTCTGTAGCTGAAGTATTAGATTCACATACAGTAATATTCTTATCAAACCATTGAAATAATGTCTCTGCAGCTGATGTATAAGATTCACAGTATTATCTTTACCAAAACCATAAAAATAATGCCTCTGTAACTGAAGTATCAGATTCACAGTAATATCCTTACCAAAACAATAAAAATAATGTCTCTGCTGCTGAAGTATCAGATTCACATACACTAATATCCTTACTAAAACCATAAAAATAATGTCACTGTAGCTTAAGTATTATATTCACATACAGTAATATCCTTACCAAAACCATAAAAATAATGACTCTGTAGCTGAAGTATTAGATTCACATACAGTAATATCCTTACCAAAACCATAAAAATAATTACTCTGTAGCTGAAGTATCAGGTTCACATACAGTAATATCCTTATCAAAACCATAAAAATAATGGCTCTGTAGCTAAAGTATCAGATTCACATACAGTAATATCCATACCAAAACCATAAAAATAATGACTCTGTAGCTGAAGTATCAGGTTCACATACAGTAATATCCTTACCAAAACCATAAAAATAATGTCTCTGTAGCTAAAGTATCAGATTCACATACAGTAATATTCTTATTAAAACCATAAAAATAAATAGAGTTATTAGAACCTTTTTCTCTAAGTTATTTTTTAATTTTCATAGCATCAATAATAAGGGTGCAATAATTTAAATCAATATTAGACGTTTATCACCATAATATTAAAAATGGAACTTGGAATAAATCAGAATCACAATTTACAAATGATGGCCATTGTTCATCGTATGAATGGTACCATTTAAAAACGATAAACTGGTAACATGAAGATACAACATTGGCATATATATCAACTTTTAAAAGGGTAACCATGTCTTGTAAAAAGTTTTGTTTTTCGTTTTTGCAGTAATGTTTTGAGTTTTATTAAATCTTATAGATAGCATTTGAGATTGATTGTTTTGGTCAGTATTACCAGCAGTACTTTTTTTGCATATATACAGAAAATACAAAAACTTATGGCACAGCATTCAATTTTAAATCAGGTTTATGATAATGATCAACACAAGCAATATGATTTTATCGGGATACAGGAGTTGTAACCTGATTCTAAAAAATAGCTAGATATAAAAGTATGTTTAAATGAAAAAATATTGTGTTTTCGTTAAACGATGTTTCAAGTTTCACAAAATATTCATTTAAATTGGATTCACATAGGGGCTGTCCATTAATTACGTCAACAGTTTTTTTTGAAATTTTTACCTCCCCCTCTCCCCCTTGTCAAAAATTTGTTAAATTTCCAGAGACCCCCCTATAAAATTACGTTAATTTTTGATTATCCCCCCCCCCCTCCTATACAAAGAGGCTACGCTACAAACTCAGCCTAATTTTCCGTTATTTAAGCAATGAAAGTTAAAAAAAAAAAATTGTTGACATCAACATTAATTGACCTCCTCCCCTCCCCCTTGTCAACAATTGTCAAAAAAGTTCAGACCAACCCCCTCCCCCTATTTTGTTGACGTAATTAATGGACAACCCCATATAAAAAAAAAAGAAAAGAAAAGAAGTTTATAAATGCTGTTTGTAGTACACATAATACACATAAATATATTGGGCATAAATATAATTATTACTGATTTATATTGATTTTTTTATATATATAAATATTATTGAAGTTTTTTGGGATTTTTTTTTCAACGCTAATTTTGGTTCTAGTTTCAGTTTTAGTTTAGTGTAAGTTCAAATGATTGTTTATATTTAGAACGAAATTTTTTAGTAAGATTTTCAAACAATTTATGTTATCTAATTTTGTAATCATGGCATTTTTGGATATCAGTTTATTGTAGAGATAGGGACCGCGATGTGAAATTGTGAAACGCGAGTTTCGTTTTTCTGAACGGTATATTAAAGTTTCCTTCTTCACTAGTGTCATATCTATTTCTATTGCTTTTAAAGAATTCATTTAAGAAATGTGATGGGACAAGCCCGAGTTTATATTTTAGCATGAACAGTAAGTTTTGGTAAATGTTAATTCTATAGACGTTTAGTACATAAAGGAGTTTTAACAAAGGTTCAACATGAGTGAGTTTATCTTTTTTATAGACAATTCTAACGGCATGTTTTTGATGTCGATAAAGTGATTTCAAATTGGATTTATGGGTACTTGCCCATGCTATATTACCATATGTATAATAGGTATGTATAAATGAGAAATAAAAATGTTTTAGATTTTCTTGGTATAACATTGGTCTAGCCTTGTATAGCACGCCAATGTTTTTGGTTATTTTAGTATTTAAATAGTCAATATGTGCTTTCTATGAAATATTTTCATCAATAAGTAAACCTAGAAATTTAGTTATTGTGGTTCTTTCGATATTTTTGTTTTCTATTTTTAGCAATGGAAATATATTTGGTAGTTTTTTTCTTTTTTGTTTGAGATGGAATAAGATATAATAAGTTTTTTCTGTGTTTAAAGAAAATTTATTAGATTTTAGCCAAATATAAAGTTTTTTGAGTTCAATACTCGTTGTTTCAAAAAGTTCTGTAATAGACGGGGATGAGTAAAATAAATTACTATCATCTGCAAACATTATGACATCAAGTTTGTTTGAGGCTTTCGGAAGATCATTAATGTATATTAAAAATAGTAAGGGAGCTATAATAGAACCTTGGGGAACGCCACATTTGATCTTTAGCATTTTTGAACAGATATTTTCATCAGTATTAACACATTGCTGTCTGTTTAGCAAAATGTTTTTAAACCAGAGTAATGCAACATTTTTTACGCCATATTTTTCCATTTTTCTGAGCATGATTTTATGATCAACAGTATCGAATGCTTTCGATAGATCTATAAAGATTCCTAGAACAAATTCTTTATTATCAAATAAGTAGTTGATGCTATTTACAAGATCTACGATTGCATGTTCGGTTGCATGTTGCTTTTTAAAGCCAAATTGTTTTTTATTTAAGATGTTGTTGTTTGTTAAATATTTGTATAGTTTATTATAAATTATTCGTTCGAGAAGTTTTAAGAATACAAGAAGGATTGAGATTGGTCTATAATTGTTTAGTAAATTTGGATCTCCAGTTTTATATATTGGTACAATTTTTGCAATTTTTAATTTCTCCGGAACGGCTCCTGTTATAATTGAAGATTTAGTATTTCGAAGAGGGTTTTTTTATTATCGGAACGATATTCATTACTAGATTGCTACATATTTCATCAATTCCTGCTGCCTTGTTTTTTTCCCAATTATTTCTTTCATGATGTTCCTTGTTTTTTTCATGTCTCCATTTGTTTTTTGAAGTAATTTAGAGTAGTAAATATTTTTAGAATGTTTTTTGATTTTTTCGAAAAGATTTTTGTATTGTTTATAAGTGGAAAGATTAATCTCATTTCTGTTTTTCAAATATTTAACGTATAGTTTTTGTTTTATCTTTGAAGATTTTTTATTCATCTGTCCATAGAGTAAAGTATTTGAGCTGTCCATGGATCTGGTGATCCATGGACAGCTTAAATACTTTACTTTAATTTCTTTTTCTTTGATTGGAAAATGATTATTATAGTGCTTTAGAAAAATATCTGTAAAAGTATTATGTGCAGAGTTTGTGTTCCCAAGGTTACATTCTTGAGCAGCCGTGGCGCAGTGGTAGCGCACTTGCCTCAGAAACGTAAGATACGTGGTTCAAACCCCACCTCCTTCCCAACCGATGGGCAAGTTTTGCGACATCGGTTGGGAAGGAGGCGTGAACTTCCTATTAAATGCTCTTCCGCGGTGCTCTGTGATAAGACCGCAAGGACTTCTTGGGGCACCTAAAAAATTAACAAAAAAAAAAAAAAAAGAAACACTTTAACCCAATCTACTGCCGATAGTGCGTCTTTAAAATTTTGAATAGAAAATTTATTTATTTTTCTTTTATATATTATTTTTTTTCAGATTCTTATTTGTTCTTGTATCATTTGTTAATGTAAAGTAAATTGGAAAATGATCTGTAATATCAATTTTTGCTATTTCTGCTTTTAAAGAGGTATCTAGAAATGAGTTTGTTAGTTTATTATCTATGGCAGAAACAGAGTTTGAAGTTACCTGTGTGAGTTTATTAATAATTGGTAAAATACAATATTGAAACATGTTGTCAAAAAATAATTTAGTAATTGGAAACTCATTGTATTTTAAACAATCTATGTTAAGGTCCCCAATACAGAATAACTTTTTTTATATATAATATAATACAGAATAACTTTTTTTGTTCTTTATTAATTTTGAGAATAATTCCGTCTAGATAATTAGAAAAAGTTTTAATATTACCTTCAGGTGGTCTATAACAGGTAGAAACTATAATATTTTTAAACATGGAGTTTATGATTTCTATTGTAAAGACCTCACTATCGGCATTAGAAATGGAGTGGTCTTTTCTTACTTTTATCGCTTGATCATTCCGAACATAAGTTGCAATCCCTCCTCCCTTTTTGCATGTTTTTCTTTCAAAAGATATTAATTTATAATTAAGAATTTGTAGGTTAGAGTTATTTTCGATTGATTCGTCAGAACACCAAGTTTCTGTTAGACAAATCATACTGAATAAATAATTACAATCAATTAGGAAGTGCTTAAGTTTGTCAAAATTTTTATTTATGATTCTTATATTTATGTGAATTACTGTAAAATTATTTTTAATAGTTTCAAGTATCGGCATTAGAAATGGAGTGGTCTTTTCTTACTTTTATCGCTTGATCATTCCGAACATAAGTTGCAATCCCTCCTCCCTTTTTGCATGTTTTTCTTTCAAAAGATATTAATTTATAATTAAGAATTTGTAGGTTAGAGTTATTTTCGATTGATTCGTCAGAACACCAAGTTTCTGTTAGACAAATCATACTGAATAAATAATTACAATCAATTAGGAAGTGCTTAAGTTTGTCAAAATTTTTATTTATGATTCTTATATTTATGTGAATTACTGTAAAATTATTTTTAATAGTTTCAAGTTCAGTTTTAAAAGTTTCAGTTTTAAAATATACAGTCAAAAATTACCAAAATCATAGGTTTAATGTATCGAGTTCGCTCGTACATTAATACAAATAGTCTTAAATTAATCTACTTTGGGCTAATTCACAGCCTCATCAGCTATGCAAACATTTCATGGGCAAGTACTCAAACAGCAAAGCTTAAGAAACTTTATAGCTTTCAGAAACATGCCTGTAGAATTATTTACTTTAAAAATAGGCGGGAACACGCTAATCCCTTGATGAAAGATATGAAAATGATGAATGTATTTGAAATAAATATCTACCAGCATTTAATTTTCATGTATCGTTACAATCACAATATTTCTCCTATAAGCTTTAAAAATAAGTTTGAGTTAAATAAAAATGATAACTATAATCTTAGAGCGAATATGTTGAACACATATAAACTGCCAAGGATAATAAATAAATATTCAAAATACAGCATTTTATATAGAAGTCCAAAGGTATGCAGAAAGAGTTCAAAGGTACGGTGAGTTCGTTAAGTTCATTCAAGTTTTTAACAAAAAAAGAAATCTTTAAAACCGGTGAAACATTTTTTGTTAATAATGCTTTGGATAAATTCTCTTAAATAAGTTTTTGTTTTGTTTCTACTTTTGTTTATTGCTTGACAATTTTTATTAGCGGATTACGCATTTTGTTATGATATTTTATTGACATTTTTATTTTGTATGTCATACTACGATATTTTAATTAAATCTTGTTAAAGGGGTTCTATGAAAAGATTGCGATGACGTTCTGTCATCCTCATCTTCTTTGAGTCCTTATTTTGTTATACTTATTTTGTTAAACTTTATATTATGTAGTAGAATCTGTAAAATTCTTATGTTATGTACACAGAGAAAAAAAAAAAAAAAAAAATATCGAGAGTCAAAATTATTCATTTGAAAAGTTTGCGTATCAGCGTCATTGAGTATATTATTCGCAGTTTCGAAAACATTAAAGCGCACCGACTGAAAATCTATTGTTTGTTGATCGTTAATTTAAAATTTTTAATTGAAAACGCGTTTGAAAAAATTTTAAATTAAAAACGCGTAAGAAAAATTTTAAATTGAAAACGCGTAAGAAAAAAAATACTTGAAGCGCTATTTTTAAAATCTCGTGTAAATATTTTATTGTATTTTAAAATAGCGTATTTACCTTCGCTTCTTAGTTTTTTGACTACTTCCCATAACTTTCTTTGATGATATATTGTTTTTTGAGCGAAGTCTTCATTTATGTATAGACTAGTTCCTTTAAGGGGTTGTCCATTAATTACGTCAACACAATAGAGGGAGGATGGGTCAAAACTTTTTCGATAATTGTTGACGCGGGGGAGGGGGGGAGGTCAATTTAAGTTGACGTCAACAATTTTTTTTTTTTGAGTTTCATTGGAAAATTAGGCTGAGTAATCAAAAGTTGACGTAATTTTATAGGGGAGGGGGGTCTTTGGAAATTTAACAAATTGTTGACAAGGGGGAGAGAGGAAGGTAAAAATTTCAAAAAATTTGTTGACGTAATTAATGGACAGTCCCTAAGTCGATTTACTGCATTGAGAATTTTGTTCTTGTCTTGGTAATTTAAAAGTTTTAAGACTAATGTTCTTGGTTAGTTATCTTTAAATTGTCCAATTCGATGAGATTTCTCTTTCTACCACCACTTCACTTGGTATTTTCATTAGTGTTTTGAAAATTTCTTTAGCAGCTTTTTCGCAATCTTCCCAACTTTCGCTGGGTGTTTCTTGTAACCCATCAACTCTTAAGTTGTTCCTTCTTGATCGATTTTCTAGATATTTAGATTTTTTATTTAATGAATTGATTTATTTGTCGTAGTATTTCTTTATTTGTAATATTTTTTCCGAGATAACATTTTCTTGAAAATTTAGGCTGTCCTTAATATCGCATAAGTCTTTTTCTATATTTGATACATTACATTTGTTGTTATTTTATGTTCCTCAAGTTTACTTGTTATTATTTTTTCAATGTTTTTCATTGTAATGTCCATTTTGCAGTTTTAAAAACACATCTGTTCGCTTCGAAATTCCCGTTGAAAAAAAATATTTTCTGTTTCTTTCCGATATAACAATGGCCAATTAAAATATTAAACAAAAAAATTTGTTTCAATTGCAGTTTATATGAAAACCCAGAGTTATTTATTACACGTCAAGTTATTTATTACACGTCATTGATAGAAGCCCGATTAATGTTTATTTAGGATGATTCAAAACAAGATTTTAAATACTTAATAAAACGCAGACCAGAAAAGTTATTGTATATATTTGAATTAGTATTGAAAGATAATAGGCCGGGTGAATAAAAATGAGCGATTGCTTTAACTCAGTAATTGGTCAGCTTTACGTAAATAAAAACTTCAGCAGTTTTGCTCAAATTTTTAATCACGTAAAATTAGGCGATTTACTCAGTAATTTCTCAGCTTTACGTGAATAAAAACATAAGCAAAATAGGTGTTTTTATTCACGCAAAGCTGATCAATTACTAAGTAAAACCAATTGCTCATTTTTACTCACCCGGCCTAATGACTTTTTAAGTCTGCGTTTTATTAAAATGTCAAAATCTTACTTTAAATCATCCAAAAAAAAAAACCGTTAACGTAGCAGCCCACGTTTACTTTATAAAATACTAGTCACCTATAACGATAATTTTATCCCGACCAAACGAAAGTTAATGTCATTAAACGATAAGCAATAAAATTCCACAAAGAATTTTTTTTTTATCAGCAATGTCGCTTCAAAGTTCACGCCTCTTTCCTTACCGATGACACGAAGTACGCCCAGGGCTCTTGATCTCTTGCTTTTAAAGCAAGCGCTCTATCCACTGCGCCGCGGCCGCTATTGTTTAAACTTGTTTTTTGTAACTATTGTTTATAGCTACTTAAATTATTAAAATTACTCACACCACGTTTGAAATTAAACTCTTCATGTACACTTCAAATTAAAAAAAAAAATCACCTAATAGTAAACCTCTTACTTACTTTATGTGTTACTTAGGTCTCTGTTTTTCTTTAGAATGTGAAAGTTTTATTCAGGTTTAAGAAAAAACTAAAACATGTTTGGCATTGGTAAAACGTTGGTAAGGAAAAAAAAATCATAGTTCTTTTATTAAGCAGCCATGGCGCAGTGGTTCGAACGCTAGAGATAGAAGCAAGAGATCAGGAGCTCAATGCGAGTGATGGGCATATTTCGCGTCGTCGGTTGGGGGAGGCGTGGCCTTCCTAGTTAAATACTTTTCCGCTGTGCTTTGTGACAATACCGATAGGTCTTCTTAGGGAACAAAATATTTAAAAAATAATTATTATTACTAATATGACTTCAAAACGTTACAAAAGTTACATAAGTTTTCGAATACAGAGTTAAATTTTACGTATAGCGAATCGAAAAACAAAAAAATAATTTTTTCACAATGTCTTTATCAATAACTTTTATTTATATTTTAGTTTTATAAATTTTACTGATAATAACTTTTCTACATTCAAAAACGCATTGCAAAGGCGTTAATTTTGTGCGGGAAATGAATGACAATGTAAAAACTTATTACGAGACAAAAGAAATAATAATATGTTAAAAACATACTACCGTAATAAATTTTCTTAAAGAATATAACTTCCAGTAATACTGGTAAAAACAAAAAGTATTATCTATATGTATTTACAGGAGTCATTTTTTAAACAAAAATTTTTTAGTTTTGTTTTTATTCACCCACTTTTTTTCTATTTACCCTTAAATCATTTATAATAAAGTATTGTAAATGTGTTTAATTTTAATACATGAAATGTGTATTATTCAGACCATGAAGTTTTATATTTACGATTAAATGTTTTGATTTACTGTCAAACTTTTTTGTTTACAATTAAATGAGCTATGTGCGCGCTCGTTGCTTAATCAGTCTGCGACTTTGTTATTTTCAAACTCCGACAGTCTCGAATATATCATTTTTCCGTCTAAAATTTGAATTTTTGTACAATTTTTATAGATGTATATTGATTTATTAGATAAAAATAAATTTTAAACAATTTAAAAAATGATGACTGTACGTTATACGTTATGGTTTGCATGGTTAGGTTAGTTTTTAAGAGATTTTTTAATAACGTTTATAAACTGACTTTCATTTCAAAATATTTTACAACTTGGAGTTCTTTTTTAATTTTAACAACAGCTAAATAAACTCTTTTTATCAAAATTTCAGTACTAGATTAGTATAAGAACATTATAATACTTTTTTATAGTGTTTAAATTAAAAATGGCTTCCAAATATACTTTGTTAACCACTAACGCTAAATCAAACACTTGATAAATAATTATGTTGTACCAAACAGAGTACAGCACGTTGTTTTGTTTTTTATTAGTTTTTTTGAATTTACTAGCCGAACGCCACAATTGTAAAGATGATAAACAAAATCTGAAATTTGAAGTGTATATATAATATATAAAAAGTGTATACCAAAATGGGTATATATGAAAATATGTGTCTGTGTGTATATATATATATATGTATATATATATATATATAATATATATATATATATATATATATATATATATATATATATATATATATATATATATATATATATTTAAAATTAAAAAAAGTTAAATAAATAGTATCGGTCATATTTTCATAAATATTAGTTATGACAAAAAAAGTGATTAGACCTACATGTTTATACGGACTTTATATATATATATATATATATATATATATATAATATATATATATATATATATATATATATATATATATATATATATATATATATATATAAAATTACATTATATAATATACATCATTTACGGTGACATACTATTTATTTAACTTTTTTTAATTTTAAATGTATATATATATATATATATATATATATATATATATATATATATATATATATATATATATATATATATATATATATATATGTATATATACATATATATATATATATATATATATATATATATATATATATATATATATATATATATATATATATCCCAAATTTAAGAAATGTCTTAAATTTCTCTTATGGGGACAAGTTTACGAAAAAACGTATACTTACGGGACAAATTAAAATAGAGGAAAAATATACGGTGACATTTTTGTGTACCCGTTAATGTTTTTTCTCCGTTTTCTACCTTTTTTTTTTAAATGTCCCCTTAACCATTTTTTATGAAAAGTATATGCTTCGACTGACAAATAGTTAGAAGATGCAATACTGAATTAGTGTTGGGGCAAGGTTAAGGTTATGGTTAAGTTTAAATATTGTTATATTTCTATAAAACATTAGTTTTTGCAAACAAATGGAAAAAAGAAAAGAAATATAGTATATATTAATTAAATAAAAACAACAAAAATAGATTTAAAAACCACATTTTTGATAGTAAAATTTAAATACGAATAAATAAAAAATTGTGTGTGTGCGTGCGTGCGTGTGTGTGTGTGTGTGTGTGTGTGTGTTTGTGTGTGTACGTAGAGTGGGCAGCCAAACTATATTTTTACAAGTTACACTTGCAAAAATTATCATATTAACCATTATAAGCTCTTTATGCATTCTTACAATAAATTTTTATATTAATATTAGTGCTAACACTTATATTATTATAAACGTTGTATGCTACAAGCTTAAATACGTATTTTCTTTTAAAAGTAAAACATTATTTTAAACATTATTTTTAGCCTACTATATTAAACGAAGGAGTTATAATATACTAGCTGAGAATGAAGCCGTTTAAAATTGTGGCACAGTCTTAATAGTATAATTATTCCAGCGTCAAGTCAAAATAGCGCCTTAGCGTTGAAAAGAGAAAATTTTAAAATGTAGTTTGTAACCTTTGAAAGCTGTAATCGAAGTAGATTACTTTTTTAAAAGATGAAAGGATAAGTTGTTAAAAACTGTTTGAACTATCAAGAAGTAATCACAACAAAAGTCACGATTTTCGTAAACTAATCGTTTTTTGAATACCTTATTACTAGTTATAGCTCAATCCAAAAGCGATTTACTTTTCTCTTCAAAACTTTAATCCCCTTTTAATCGAAAATAAATTAAGGAATTATTTTACAAGTATTATAAATTCCGCTTAACACTTTTACGTAAATAGTAATTAAATTTAAAATATATTTACTTTATTTAAGAAAAGAAAGGTTAAAAATATTTGTTTACAAATTTAATCCGCCATTTGTAAAAAGGGGCTTCACTTTTCGTAATAAAGTTAGACATCTAGTTATATAATATATCATTGGGTTCCTTGGAAAAAAAAATTGTGTTAAATACCCGACTAGCCGACTATAATCGTCAAAAAAAAAAACGAAAATTAAAAATGACTTTCTTTGGTGGGTAGGAACACGTACCCACTCCGCCTCTAGCTCACTCCAATTATAACTCAAAGTTTTATCTCTACTACTTGTTTAAACTTTATCTTTTGCTTCTCTGTTTAGTTATAGGCTTGGTATGTTTTTAAAGGAGGTTTCTTCGGCAAGGAACTTAATATATCTCTCCAGAATTTTATCTTGTGCTGTAGTTTTTTAGCTGGAATTAAAAAAAATAAACTGGATTTAAAAACAAAACTTTATTTAAATGAAGAGATATAAAATACCTTTTTGTAAATCCAGCAAAAATATTCTTATTTAAATAATTCTTATCTAGACATATATTAGTTTAATTCTAATCTAAAAATTTATTATCTATCGTTTTAAAAAACAAAACATAAAAAAACTAACAATAAACTATTTCTAAACGTAAAACGTTTAGAAATATATTTTTTATAAATAATATTTTTAATAATATTAATAATTATTTTATTAATATTTTATATTAAATAATATTTTTAATTAATATTTTAAATGATATTTATAAATAATAATTTTTATAAATAATATTTTTTATTTGCAATGAATTGATTCCTTGTGACGTTTTAAAACAATAAAATAGGGTAGTTTTTTTAAAAGTTGAATTGAAAAAGTGTGATTACTTATTGCTACTTTAAACTATGATAGTTGTACAATATTTAATTGAAAATAATACTATTATTCCTTGAAAAATGACGTATTTTTACTCCGTTCTCACTGCAGCTATTAAGGTGAGTTTCCACTCATCCGTTTTTTTACGGGAACGAGATAGGAAAGGGAAAAATAATCACGTGATTACACCGTTTATGTTACATTTTAGAGGCCGATTTTAAGAAGTTGATTTATAAAAAAAGATGGTTGCGCAACTTTAGAGAAAACGTATTATTATATCTTATATTATTATATCTCATCTGGATAATCATTATATCATCTGGAATAAATAAATAGAATTAATTTAATATTACGAATAAAAAAGTATTTATACAACTGACATTTTGTGCTTTCATACTGGCAATATGTGTATTCATAAATATTTATATTTATGTATGTATATATATATATATATATATATATATATATATATATATATATATATATATATATATATATATATATATATATATATATATATATATATATATATATATATATATATATATATATGTATAATGAAAACTAAATAATTATTAAGATATATTTCAATTACATTTACTAAAAGTTTAACGCAATAGCGATCATCGGATCGCTATTGCCTAGTCATCGGATCGCTATTGCGTATTAAAGTTCTTTATTAGAAATTTATTTTCATGGTTTCAAAAGTTTAACGCAATAGCGATCATCGGATCGCTGTTGCCTAGTCATCGGATTGCTATTGCGTATTTAAGTTCTTTATTAGAAATTTATTTTCATGGCGGTATTTTGACGCAAGCTCGGTTCGTTTGTTAAGCAAATTTAATGTTGTCGTAATAATGTGGTATTTTTCTGTCAAGCATAAATTGCAAAATTTACCTCCAGGTTTGAATGGCTCCGCTTGATCACGAATATTTTATTTTAATATAGGTTCTATACCTTTATTTTTGCCTTCCCACATAAATTTTTATACTTTCATGAACAAAGGAGTTTTTATGCTTATACCACCTGTCTTTGAACGTTTTCTCAGTAAGCCCAACGTAATAATATCTTTCTTCTTCCTGGTGCATTGGAAATATAAATAAGATTTTTTGTAAGGCATTTTCCATTGAGTGGACATAAGGTGGTTTGTCGACAATTGCATAATTGATTGGTATTTTCATGAGAACTAAATAATATCTTTTTATTATAAGAAGTAATAATACTCTTGATGTTTGGAAGGCAGCTATAACTAACTTTTAAGTTGTTTTGATTAAAAAGTTTGTGAAATTTGTGGCCTTTTGGGAAACATTTATCAATTGTACTCAAAAATGTTTTGGCTACTTTTGTTCTGACGTTGAGTGAATAAGGTGGGTTAAACCAGATAATGTTTCTTTTTCGAGATTTTGTATTATATTTCTGGATATTTGGAATGAAATTGATCTTCTCTTTGAATCCACAAGAATTGAGAGCGTTATTATAAAATGGTGCGGCTCTATCAAAAGCTTCTTTGCTTGAAGATATATTGCTAATGCGGTTAGAGATCATTTTTGGTATCGATTTAATAATGCTTGGTGGATGATTGTAAGTGATGTTAATATATAAAGGATTATCTCCTGGTTTAATGCAATATCAAGAAAATTTACGGATTTTAAGTTTGGTTTGATAGTGATGTTAAGATTAAAAATGTCTTTAAAAATTTTTATTAGATTTTTCTTTATTTTTTCCGATTGAGGACCACTGATATTATAGAAGCAGCAAACACCATCATCTCTATATAGACCGGTATTGTTAAGACCATATTCTTTGGCAATAGTGTATAAGATATAGAGGCCAACTAGTTCGCATAATTCGGCTCCGTCAAAACTACCCATGGTGACATGGAAATTAGGGTCCGCCGACTTTTTAATCCACATATTATTTCCTGAAAAAAGTAAAGATTTCCTGGCGTGGTAAATAATTTCGAGTGATTTATCAGGAATTTTAGTGAACTGCTTTGCATGGTTTATAGAATCTTGAAGAAGTTGTTTCGATATTGAAGGGTAAAAGTCTTTAATATCGTACTGAATGAAAGTACATTTATTTTTTTGTCGGGTATGGATTTGAACCATAACCTGGTGGTAAATTTTGCAATTTATGCTCAACAGAAAAATACCACATTATTACGTCACCATTAAATTTGCTTAACAAACGAACCGAGTTAGCGTCAAAATGCCGCCATGAAAATAAATTTCTAATAAAGAACTTTAATGTCATCAAAGCGGACACTCCATTGCATTTTTTTGTATATAATTTTTGTCTTTACTTTTTTTGTTGTTGTTACGTCTGATAATCGCTATTGCGTGAAACTTTTAGTTATGTAATTGAAATCTTATATAATAATTATTATATAAGATTTCAATTACATCTTAATAATTATTTAGTTTTTACTATATTTGCTCTACTAATTATATAACATGCTGTATTGAGCACTCTTACTGGA
>NC_061164.1:45005372-45020372 GCF_022113875.1 Hydra vulgaris
TTTGCATACAAATTTTTTGAAGTTTTTGTTAAAATGTTTTGTTAATTGGTCTTAAATTAATTACAATGCCTTTTTTTTATATAATACTAACTTAAAACCCTTATTGCAGGTTAAACAAGTTCTAATATTAGTCCCAAGAACTTTGTTTTTTCTAAAGTATATCAACTAATTCAGGCAGTTTATCAATTAATTAAATTTATTTAATTAATTGAAATTTACACAGGATTTAAGTTGGCCTGAATTCTGACTAGAAATCAATACACTGCAAAAAAAATTTAAGGTGAGATATTTTTTAATTTAAAATGCAACTTAATAATATTTATTCAAACCTTGCAACAATTTGTAGTTTCACTAAAAGTCAAATAAAAATTAAGTGAAAAAAAAATTTAGACTAACATTGTTGCTATCTAAAAATAAAAAATAAAATTCTTGCTCCCAAATTTTTTTGTAACAAATATGTATTAACTTTAAATTCTGCTCCTAGTTAAGTTTTTGTTTATTCTTTTTGTTATTTTAGTCATTTTAATATTTGATAAGCATATAATATCTTTATCTTATATATATTTTTTATATAAATCTGTGTTTTCAGATATAAGATCAATAAAATATTTAATGTTGTTGGATTTAGCATAATTGGCACATTTAGCACAATTGCTGAAAACAAACTTTATGGTGATATGAAAAAAGTTTTTTTTATTATTATTTATATGGTTGAAAAGATACATTAGAAAAGTTTTGATTAGTTTCATATTTTATATAAAATCTTTACTATTAGAAATTCTTTTTATTAGAAAGCTGTGAAATAAATATTAATGGTTTATTAAATTCTTTTGTTTGAAATAAGAGTGTAATGTATTTTTATTAGTTGTTTATTTTTATTTAAACTCAATTACAGTTGAACAGCTAACAAGTTATAAAATTTTTCTTTTTGTTCTTTTGTAATCTTTATTTATCAATTCCTCTTCCAATGCTTGAGTAGTATATACACATAACATATGATCTAACAAAGTGAATATGTTAAGAGTTGACTTTACTTAAAATAATTTGAATATTAAAACCTTTGTTTTTTTTTCTTTTTCTGTTTTTGTTTCTTTGTCTGTTAGTAGTATAGCAGTAGTAGCTTTTTTTGCTGTAACTCTAAAACCAGTGAGTATGTCTCGCATACTATGACAACTTATTTCTTCTTCCAATTGCCAACCGGTTATTGTTAAATCTATTTCAGCTTATAATTTATCAATGTTTTCTGATTGAACTGCTTCCTTTTTAAGATTGTTCCATATGTTTACTGATCTGTTTGTTAGAAAATTTTGTACATCTTTATCTTGAACGTCTTGTTACATCTTGTTATTTCTCTTGAATATCTCATATTCTCAGGCCAATAAGCCTCTTGTTTTTTTTATTATTATTATTATTTTTTTTTCCTCATCTTCTAGTAGTTTCCATTTAATAAATAATAAATTGTTTAAAATTAATTATTATATAATCTCTCTAATGAGCTCTGCCTGATTTTTTAGATGACAACAGATTATATAGCAAAATAGCAAAGGTTTTTTTTCTTTGAATTGTCAAAAAATATTTTATATATTTATTTTATTTTATATATTATTTTCTTGTGTACTTCTGCCATTTTTTTTCAATAGTTTTTTCCATATTCATTAAAAATCTTAAATATTTGTATTAGATTTCTTCTTTCTTCTTAATTGTTAGTTGTTATGTTTAATAAAGTTTCTTTAGTTGTGCTTTGGATTGTCCAAATTATAATGCACTGGTATGTTCTAATTAAGTCAGTTTAAGTTATTTATATGATATTTATAGAAGTTCCCATAGAAGGCTGACAGATGCTTGCATTTTCCCTATACCAGACATGCCAAATATCTCCTCAGAGTCGCGTCAGAGTGGCATTTTTTACTGATTGCTTTGATCAGTTTTTCAGTAATAACTTGCAATGAGTTGTCTGGAGCTGATAAAAGCAATGTCATCTGCAAATAAGTTTCAGTTGATGATGTTTGTGGATGATTTGATTAGTTGCAATTAGTTTTGATTAGTTGCGACTGAGCAATCACCTTGGGGTACCTGTCTTGTTATTGGTGTCCATTTAGTAAATTTATTTCTATTTTTTACCCAGCAAATTCTCTTCTAAATAAATTTAGAAGCTTTTTGACACAATCAACCAGCTTTTTAGTTTTTTGTAATAATTGGTAATAATAGTTTACATAATTTAATAATTTTACCCGCTAATAATTTTAGCTTAATCCTATTTTGGCTCATTTACTAGGTTTTGGTGTGGGACAAATAAATAAAATTAAATTTGTTAAAAGATGCATAAAAATTGTAATTTTTTTTTTCCTAATAATTATTCTCATAAATATATTTTTTTCTAGCTATTGTTTTGCTGAATGTATCCTTGCAAGCAAAAGTTAAGCATTCAAAAAGATTAAATTTTAGGCGATTTGAGATAAATGATCAAGGTATAATTTATCATAGTTTTTATTATATATATATATATATATATATATATATATATATATATATATATATATATATATATATATATATATATATAAATATAAATATTATTAGTATTATTTAATATATTATTTAATTATAACTTTATTATATATATATATATATTATTATTATTTAACTATAACTTTATTATATATATATATATATATATATATATATATATATTATTATTATTATTATTATTATTATTATTATTATTATTATTAAATATAATATTTAATTATAACTTTATTATATATATATATATATATATATATATATATATATATATATATATATATATATATATATATATATGTATATATATTATTATATATTTTATGTATATATATAGTTATATATATACATATAATATATAATAATATATTAAAAAATATATATATATACATATGTATAAATACATAATCACTATTTATTTTTTTGTGCAGCTGCTATATCTAATTGTAATCATTTTTTTCTTATTTTTCAAAAAACAACTCTCTAAAGTTCTCTTTAACTCTATTCTTTGTTTTCTAGTAACTTCCAAATTTATAGTGATTGCTTGCAGTCATGTTGTTAGTGAATCAGAATAATAATAAAAAAAAACTTGGAAAATATTTGAATAAGATATTTATTGGGTCCTCCAAGACCCTTGAATATTATCTGGTTTCTTAATATTATATATAAAAAAAGTTTTTTAAAAAGATGTCAATATGGTTCTCAAATGAAGCAAAATTACATAAATTTTTAAAAATGATAATCATTTTATAAAAAAATTTATCATTTAAACTTTACTGCCTAAAAAAATTACATTTTTTAGAAAGTGAATTTTTTTTATATACACCACTATTTTTATGATTGGTTATGGTCACTTATCATTTTACTTTAAAATAGTTTGAAATATAAAATTTGCTTTTTTTTTCGTCTAGATTCAGACTGTGCTGGAGTTTTAGATGTAGGCTTTATAATTGACTCATCTGGAAGTTTAAGAAATCAATATCGCCAAGAAGTAGAATTCCTTAAAAGTCTTGCAAGGACATTTAAGATAAGCAACAATGGTGCACATGCAGGTGTTGTAACATTTAGTTCCATAGCAGAGTTAAGTATTAAACTGAATCAGTACTATGATCAAGAACAGTTTGAGAGAGCTGTTGATGATATACCATATATGGGTTATGTTACACGAATTGATTTGGCTTTACGAAAATCTTTAGAAATGTTTGATGAAATAAATGGAGCAAGAAAGAGTATTCCTCAAATTTTGTTTTTGTTGACAGATGGTGAACAATATGCAGGAAAAGGTGTTGTAGATGAGAATCCTGTAAGTATAGCCAAACTTCTAAGAGACAAAGGGATAGTGATTTTTGCAATAGGTATTGGTTCTGCTGTGAGGCAATCACAACTGAATGACATTGCTGGATCAAGTGAAAAAGCATTTTTGGCTAAAAACTTTAATGAGCTTGTCAACAGTGATTTTTTAAAGAAAATAAAAGAAGGCACATGTGTTGGTAATTATTTATTGTAGTTAATTATTGATAAAAATAAATCCTGCCTTTTATTTTATTATTATCTGCATTCCATATATCTATCCATACTTAACATTTTCATTTCCTCTCTTTACTTGCAGATACTTATTTATGTACTGTTGCATTTTAAATCATGTTAATTTAAGTTTTAATGTTCATTCTGCTAAACACTATTACTTACATTTTAAATCACCTTGATTTAAGTTTTAAAGGTTTTTCTACTAGATGCTATTTCTGAGTAGTTTCTCACAGTTTTTCATGAGATACACTATCCATTTTACCATTTTCGTTTTGCTTTTTTAAGAAATTGCATATTCTTTGACAAAGACCATGTTTTATTACCATACAAACATCTATATTTATTCAATGCCTATACCTATGTAATGTCACATGAATGTCTATATCTGTATACACATATACAGGAACATTTGATTAAAGTTTAATATGGAGAAATTTTCAGGGCTGCTTGGCTAAAACTAAGCTTATTAACTTGTGTATTTTTTGACATGCTAAAAAGCTTAATTTTTTAAAAATGGCATTTTTTTTGTCCTGAATTTTTGCAATAAATCTACCATTACAGCAATGTTATTTTGGAAGTAGCTTAATGACATGGTGACTGTAGCTTATCTTTAATTTGGTTTTGGACTTTTTATCAGCATTTTAATTCATCATCTCTTTTACATCTGTAAAGTAATCTTTATTATTCATTTTCGCATTGGTATCCACAGGAGGGTGTCACATCTGTATCCACAGGAGGGTGTCACATCTGTATCCACAGGAGGTTGTCACATCTGTATCCACAGGAGGGTGTCACATCTGTATCCACAGGAGGGTGTCACATCTGTATCCACAGGAGGGTGTCACATCTGTATCTACAGGAAGGTGTTGCATCTGTATCCATAAGGTTATTCATTATGTTGTTTGTGGTATCTGAATGATATGTTGTGGTATTAGCTGGAAAAAATAAATAAATGATAAATAATGAAATAATAAATGCAATAAATAGTAAAAACAAAAAAGTAACAAATAATATATTTTAAAATATATACATAAGTACATATATAATTATGACTAGCAAATAACAAATACACAAATCACTCATTTGTCTAGCTTCACAAAAATTCATATATGCTTGGGTCTCGTGACATTTTGACATTTAGCACAATTAAAGAAATCGCAAAATTGATTTTTTAGTCTTTATTCAAAGTATGCTTATTTTTAAATTTATAAATATTTTTAAATTTTCAGCAATTTTGTTGATAATCCTTCAGTTAAGCGGCATAAATAAAATTATTTTTTTAGCTTTTTTTGCGCTTGTCACAGTTACATCTGAAACAACGCACCCTTCAATAAATAAAAAAAATAGATCAAGCGAGGACAAGATCTAGGGTGATGAGGGTCAAGATTAGGGTCAGATTTTAGGTCATGGCTGGTCCATATTGATTTAAGACAAGAAACAGATTATTATAACTTGATAATATTCCTAAACCCTAACCCTGATCCTGACCCTCAAATAAGCGTTTTTAAAATCTGGAAGAGTACGTCACATCAGATATACTTATTAGAGATATATCAACTCTTGTTCAGATGTATTTGCAACAAGCGCAAAAAAGAAAATAAATAATTTTAATATATGCTGCTTAGCTGAAGAATTACCATTTTGTTTTTATTATAAGAAAAGTCTTATATATATTGCTTAAGTTAAGCAATAAGACTTTTTGATAACCAACTAATATCATAACTAAATGTCTAAAAATAACAATAAAACTCAAAAGTACGAATAAATAAATATTCCTATTTGTGATTTATATAAAAATAAGTATGAATATTTATTTATAGTTATTCATAATTGTAGATTTATATCATTCAGAGTAACCCCTAATTATAAAAGTTTTTCTATGCATAGGCAATCTTAGACTTTATCAACCCACTTAAAAAATACATTTGAATGGTTTATAAAAAAAAAAACATGGCACAATACTATTTGTTAGTTAAATCTTTTTTTAATAGAAAAACTTAATAGAAAAAATAAATAGGAAGAAAAAGAAAAAAAAAAGAAGATATGAATAGAAAAAAACCCAGCAAAGCAATAAACTTTGACTAATTTTTTGTAAAATTAATAAATTTTTAAAATAAAACAATTCTTGTTTTTTAGAAACTTAAATATTTTTTTGTTTATCTATTTACAGAATTTATTAACTTTTGTTTCTTAAGTGAGATTGCATTGAAATTATTTCTGTTACATTAGTTCAAATTTGTTTGGTTTTATTCTTAAGTAAAGTTAAATTTTATCTTGTTTGATTAATGTTATAATATTAACTATTTTGGCAACAGGAACACCTAACATTGTGCACGCATGCGAAGGAAGTGATCTTACAATTGATATTAGAGGCAAGGGAATAATTAATATATTAGAAGCTAACTATGGTAGAACTTCTTTAAGTGTTTGTCCTGGTCCTAACGATTCAAACACAAATTGTAACAATCAGAAAAGGTCACTAGATATTGTTCAGAGCAGATGCTCATCTAAATCTTTCTGTACTGTTCAAGCAACTAGTGCAGTGTTTGGTGATCCATGTGTTGGAACTTTCAAATATCTTGAAGTGAAATACTTTAGTAAGTAATTTTTTGACATAATTTAAAAAAAAAGAATATTATAAGAATATTGTAATGTAAATTATGTATAATATTATAATATAAATATTATAAGAATATTAAAATGATGGCCTACTTTGCTACCTAGCTTCCACTTCACTACCTAGTTGTGTACTTCACTATCTAGCTTTCATTTCACTACCTAGCTGCATACTTCACTACCTATTTGAGTTCATACTGAGCTTATAATTCACTACCCAGCTGTGTATTTCACTACCTAGTTACCTTTTTTACTGTCTAATTGCCTACTTCACTAGCTAGTTGTCTACTTTATTATCTAACTTCTGATTTCTGCATTCTGATGAGTTTGTCTTTTTTTGGGTTTTTTTTGCTCAAGAATAACACAATACAAAAATTTATAGTTATAGTCATTAGTTAAGTGAAGAATTGGAGATTTTGAATTCGAGAAGTTAGTAAGCTGTGTTACCAAAGTTATGTTTGCTGTATTAACTGAAGTGTTCAAAAAATTGTTTTGTTTAAGAAAATTTGTAAATTCTTTCTATTCTAAAAGTTCTTAAGAACTTTTTTTTAATTTAATTTTAATTACTTAAAAGTAGTTTTCTAAAACAAATTTATATATATATATATATATATAAAATATGTATATATATATATATATATATATATATATATATATATATATATATATATATATATATATATATATATATATAAATATATATATATAAATATATATATATTTTGATAATTTTAATATATATATATATATATATGTATATATATATATATATATATATATATATATATATATATATATATATATATATATATATATATATATATATATATATATATATATATATATATGTATATATATATATATATATATATATATATATATATATATATATATACTATATATTTTTATTTTGATATTTTTAATTTTCTTTATTTCAATTTTAACTTTTTTTTTTTTTTTTTGATATTGATTTATTTAGTAATAATTTTTTTTTCAAATTTTTCTTTAGTTGAAAAAATAAAAGTTCGAAGTGCAGAAGTTGTTGCTACAGGTTTTTTTTTAAATTTGTTTTTAATTTTTATTTGAATTAGTATTTGCTTATTTCATATAAATATTTATTTGAGTTATTGAATTGATTGAATTTTAAACATTAAATAATTAAATTGAATATTTAAATTAAAAAGCAAAGTTTTTAGATAAATAAAACTACCATGACTTGTAGAAAAACCATGACTTGTAGAAAGAAACAGTGTAATTCACATAAGAATAATGAAGCAGAATTATGAAGCATACAAAGTAAACATAAGTTATATAGATATAAAAATATAAGATATAAGCACATAAGGATTAAGCAACGGTTATAGAGAATCAAAACAAATAGAGAAAAATTAATGTACCTTGGTCTATCTGTGAAAATTATTTAAAATTCTGCAAAACAAAAAAAGTTTTTTTGCCACATTTAACAATTTAACATTTAAAAAAACATTTTTTTTTCAATTTTTTTTTAATATACTGATTTGATTTCTTGTAAAATTAAATCAGTAAAATGGAAAAAAAATAAATTTAAAAAACAAAAATTTTTTTGTTACCAGGTTTATAAAACAATATTTGATTCAATGCTTCTAATTTAAATTTAAATTGATTTTGATTATGAAAGTAAGAGACCTTTAGATTCTGAAATTTTAAATAATTTCTAGACCTTAGATTTCTAAGTTCTGAACATTGTAACTTATTTTAGCTTGTCAGTTTTTTTCTTTTATTCTATAACATGAAAAGTTACATTAAGATTTCCAATGACTCAAGATATTAAAACTATGGTAGCTTTTCATAACTCTTTGTATTTTCTTTTATTTTCTGAAAAAACTGTCTGAATTTAAGCTGGGATTTCAAAAAGTGCGCAAAATATATTAGGACAGTGCTGATCTAGATTGGCAAAATTAAGTTTATAATATATAAGTGTAAAATATTTTGTGTATGCATGCATTTATGTATGTATTTATGTATGTATGTATGTATGTATGTATGTATGTATGTATGTATGTATGTATGTATGTATGTATGTATGTATGTATGTATGTATGTATGTATGTATGTATGTATGTATGTATGTATGTATGTATGTATGTATGATAATTTTTTTTCCACTACTGATATTTATGCGGAGTGGCTGATAAGTGGCCTAGAGGTCATATTTATATGAAAACTTTTTTTTTTTAATTTTTTCTTGTTAGAAAGTGTCGATTATTTGAAAATACACCTTTTTGCAATTTTTAACTAAGTATGGATATATTTCCAAAGATTGATGCAAATAGATTCTGATGTCAAAAGTAGTTAATTTTTTCAATGATATTTTCTTTCTGTGTTCCTGTACCAAAAAAACATTGTGTTTTTCAATTTAAAAAATATATGTTCTTTGTTTTTACTGATTGTGGCAGATAAACTAACACTTAGATTATTGTAAAGTAATTTTTTGTAGATCTTTGAAGGTCATTTCAATTCACGCTGCAAACATTTTTTTTTTTTGTATGAAATGATATTCATAAAAACAGATACTGTTGTTGGAGCCTTGGATCAAACCATGTAAATACTATAGGTTTTTCATGGAAAATCCATGATATTTTTATGGAAAATTTATGGCATTTTCATGAAAAAGTGTTCCAAATACCCATGGAAATTCCATGGATTTTTCATCCATGCAAAAACCATGGAGTTTCCTTGGGTATTTGGAACATCTTTCCAAGGAAAATTCATGGAATTTCCATGGTAAAATAGCATGTTTTTTTTCAAGTTTTTTTGATCTAATGTTCATTCAATTTTCATATTAAACCATAAAGAGTAAATTTTATCACGCAACTCGCTAATATTATGAGTTGTTTTTAATCTATGAGATCGCTTTATCTTAAATCTTGTTGAATTCTACAAATCTTTGAAAAATAATAGCTATAATGCACCTAAAACATTAAAATTTGACTTTACCACAATATTTAACACATGCATATGTATGTTTATACATATGTATGCTTATACATATGCATACTGAAAATATATAAAACAAAAAATTACAAGTAATATTATACTTTAAGTGATACAGTGATACAGTAATAAACAATTGAAATAGATTAAGAAAACAATTTTTACATAAAGTATAACAATTTACATGTTTATTATTTTATATTAACTATTTGATGAAAATAGTATATACAAATTTGATACTTAATATATTCAAGCTTAAACAAATTTAAAAAAAAAAATTTATTATAACATATTTAATCCAAAAAAATTTATAAGTGTGATTGCCAACTGTAATAAGTGCATTTATAAGTGTGATTGCACTGCCATTTATAAGTGTGATTGCACTGTTAACTGTAATTGCAGATCCAGTTAATCGTCAAATAAATTACCATTCACATTTTGATATTCATTATTGTTTTTATCACAGTTAGTATTATTGTCCATTTCACCAATCTAGACAATACATCATACAATTAATATATACATACTAATTTTCTTTATTTACTAATTTATTTATACTTACAATTATTATCTATTATAGCTTACTTTATAATTACGCATCAACACACAGTTTTTTGAATGTTCTATATAAATGTTGGCAAACATTTATATAGAAAAAAGGAGCAATCAATATATCATTATTTATAAATAATAATTATAAGATTATTACCTTTTTTTTCGCCCAAGCTATCTGCATGACGTAAAACATTTATATTCCCAGTCAAACATTCCTGCCTATAATGTAATTTAGATAAAATGTTAAAAGTTAAAATATAAAGATTTATGCACTAACTAATACATATATAAATGTTACCTGCATGTCAGTAACATTTATATAGAACAAACTAATGCATATATAAATGTTACTTGCATGTTAGTAACTTTTATATAGAACAAGGTAGCAGCAAATATAGTATTAATTATTAATTTTAATTAAAAAAAAACTTATTTTTTGGTCTGAGCTATCTGCATGATGTACAACATCATTTATATTGTTAGTCAAACCTTTCTGCTGATAATGTAGTAATTTATATAAAATGATAAAGTTAAAATGAAAAGATTTATTTACATATATAAATGTTACCTGTATGTTAGTAACATTTATATAGAACAAGTCAGCAACAAATATATTATTACTTATAAATCGTAATTTTAAAAAAGCTTACTTCGTCGAATCTATCTGAAAGATATAAAATATTTTATCACCAGTCAAACTTGCCTGCTTATAGTTTCAGATAAAATGATAAAGTTAAAATAAAAGGTCTTATGCACATACTATTAAATTCAAAAGTTTATATTTTTACTTTACTATTTAAAACATAATAATAATATGATAAATATGTAATTTATTAAGTACAGTAATGTAAAATCATAATAAATATTTAAGTGTGTGCATAAATTAATTTATTTTTGCTTAAGGCGAGCACTTCACATTAGTTAAATATAAACAAATAAAAATAATTGTATTATAATTAATAATAGTGTATTATTTATAAACATTGCTTTTATATACTTATATTTAACTATGAAGTAAAATCTTGTTCATTAATTAACTTCCCTTTTTGATATTTTCAAAACATTACCATAGTTTTCCTTCTCTAACTAAATTATTCTTGGAGCATTATTACAAGTTAAATCTTAAAGATTACCCTTATATCTTTTCTGGTTAATTCGAACTCAGTTCACCATTTTAATTAGCAGCTTTTGAACTATTAAAAAAAATATTAAATGCATATAAAAACTGACAATGTTATAAATGATGTAAATGATGAACAACATTATTTATATCGCCAGTCAAACCTGTTGCCTTATAATGTAATAATTTAAATAAAATAATAATGTAAATATAAAAGAATTTAAACACAAACTATTACATTATTTACATATTCTAATAATTCTGCTATTTAATAGTAAAGAAAAAACATAATAAATATCTTAACTAGATCTAGTTGCTAACTAAATCTCAACTTAAATGGTTTTATCAACAAAAAGACACAAATAACTTAACAGAACTAAAATTGAATAAAACATTTATCATAAAATAAAGTTTTTTGATACTTAATAAACATTTACCATACAATAAAGTGTTTTAACTTCAAACATTTTTATGCAAACTAAATTAAAAAAAAAATTAATAAAGATAGTATTAGTTATCTAATAGATTAGTTATCTAATCTTATCCAATACACTGCTTATCTAAGCTTATCTAAGCAGTATATTGGATAATCTTATATGATACACGGCTTATCTGAGCTTATTTAATACACTAGTTATCTAATGTACATTAAAAATAAAATATTTATAGTAAACCAAACAAACATTAAAAATCAAACTGATTCACTTGACATACTTGCTATACTATTGCAAGTAAGCAAAGCTATTGGCAATAGCTAGAATAAGTATATGCATAAATAGTATATAATTAAATATATAAATGATAAATAAATATATGCATTTTATGATGCATCATAGTATGATAATATCTAAAAGCGTAAAGACAGTAAAGGCCAAGACCAAGACTAAGACCAAGACATTTTGATTCAATACCAAGACTAAGACCAAGACAGTTAAACGAGTCTCGACACGTCTCAGAACCAAGATTTAAGTCTTGAGACCAACTTTTCTGATAATATCATATTATGATGCATTATAAAATGCATACATTTATCATATTCTAGCTATTGCAAATATGTCTAGTTGTTTATGTCTGTATGTTTAGTTTGAATCATATTAAATGTGGTGCATTATAAAAAATATATAGTTTATAGTCTTTTTAAATACAGAAAAACAGAAGAGTTCAAAAAAATATTACTTACTCATGTTACAAATGATTGTTACTCTACGAGTTGCGATGGCATCTTTAAAAGCACATTTGGGTTTTTAAACCATCGTCGCACCATGGGTTTTTAAAGATGCGATGGCATCTTTAAAAACCCACGGTGCGACATGAGCTATGAAAAAAACAACAACTATTCCATGGAATTTCAATGGAAATTCCATGGATTCCATAGAAATTCCATGGAAATTCCATGGATTTCAATTTTCATTGAAATTCACCTATTAAGATTCCATGGAATTTGATTTTTCATGGGAAAAGCATGGTTTACTCATAGAGTTCCATGGGTTTTCCATGGAATATCCATGGAATTCCATGGAATATTTCCGTAAAGGTAAATAAACATTTTTTTGTATATATTTTTTTAGACCATTTTTTTCTCAAGAAGACCCTTATCACAGAGCACCGTGGAAGCATTTAACTAGGGTATTCACATATACTTCATGTTTCAAAAATGGCTAGAGCAGGCATCAAACCACAGGTCTCATGATTCATTGATTGTCACCTTCTTTGATATCATAGCTAATAGTGAAGGAGCAGTCACCTTAGCACGGTCCTTGTATCTAATCTTCTTTTTTAATGGTTAATGGTGCAAGAATTCTTTATTTGGAGTAGGTTTTAAAGATTCTCTATGCTCTACATTATCTTTATAAATAAATTTACTGCAAGCACAGCAAAATTTCTTATAAAGAAATATTTTTCTTAAAACAAGAAATACGTTTCTCATTTTAAGAAATAATCAGCTCTGCAATTTATTTCTAAAAACAAGAAATATATTTCTTGATTTAAGAAATAAATTTCTTAAACTATGGTAAATGAACTTACAATTTTACTGTGAGTTTTGATGAGTTGTTAACAACTTTGAAAGATTTTATAAGGTTTGAAATTCATTGTGTCCAAAAAGACTGAGGAAGTCATATCTGTGTGCATCATTTTAAACTATGATCAAGAATATCAAAAGTTAACTATGAGTCTTGTAAAATATACAATTCAAGACCTATTGTTTGGTCTTTATTAACAAACAACTGCTGTCAGAATGATTTCAGTTTTGATTCAATCCATTCTTACATCTTTTTGGGCGTCTCTTATGGCTGAATAAAAACTTTCATCTTTTCTAAAACTGCTAAAAGAAGATGCTAATGCCACCACCACGGTTAAGGAATACAAAAATCTCGCATGATTTTACCATGATTTAAATTTCACCTCTGTAGCAGGGCATTATATTTAGTATAATGGCAAATCCGCCAATGGCCTCATTAATCTTAAAAGTGTAAGTTAAAAATAATGCAATGTAGATAAAACAAGTTTTGAAATTACAATGCTAAAAAATTATTACATTTAACTTTGACAAAATAAAATCATTGTGGTATTTCTATTGATTTCATTTATATTATATTTCTAATGATTTTAAGAAAAGTTGGTCAGCGGAAAAAATGAAATTGATTGAGAGTTATTTTTTTGTTTTTTCTTTAAACTTTTTTACAAATCGTTGTTTTTAAACAATTTAGTTGTGACTTTTGTGACATACAGTACATAACAATATAATATTGTTTTTTAATAACAAGACTAAATTATTAAGACTTATGAGTTTGACTTTAAAAGATCAAAAGCTATAATGACAAGAAGAGAAAAATGTAGTCAGTTATTCTATTGATCTCTTTGACTATTTTATCACTAAGAATAAGAACCTGCCTGATTTTGGGAAAAAGCAGCTTTAATATCATGTAGCAAAATGTCTGAAATAGCTCCACTTTTGTTAAATTTTACCTAATGGTCTAATTTTTTTCAAAAAAATGGTAAAAAGTTATACACACCATATACTTATATTTTTTAATAAGTTATTTTAATCTATTTTTGTTGCAAACAACTTTTTAATTTTATTTTATTTTATTATAATAATTATTAATTTTTATTATAATGTTAATATACTCATAAAAGTTAATATCATTAATAGGAAAACAATACTTTTGTATGTGAAAACATTTTATTTTTTAACCAACTTTTACATGTACTTCATGTTCAGGGAAGTTTTATTTTTCTAGCAGAGTTGCATTTATTTTGATTTGCTGTTGTTATTTTTTTTAATGAAAAATTTATTGTTTCATTTGAAATTCAAAACAAGGTATTTTTAAGCAAGTAATTTTAAACAAATTAAACAAAACTATGAATAAAAAATCTTTAGGATGAAAAGGTAAATTTGAAGACAAAAATAGTCCTAAAGTAAAACTTAAAATGTGAAGCCATTTTCATTAAACTTGAGATTTTGTGAAACTTTGTTTCTACTCAACTAAAATCAACTAAAAACTAAATTTATGGTGGAAAAGTTGTCCTGTATCTGTGATTCCAATTTTTACTTTCTATTTTTTTTAGTTTTTGATTTGTTTCTTGCATTTATGCTTTGTCTTTTATGCTCATTTTTTTCTCTTCATTTTGTTTCTTTTTATTCTAAAACAAATACATATATGTACACAATATAATTTTTGCAG
>NC_061164.1:45022872-45097872 GCF_022113875.1 Hydra vulgaris
TGTTGTAAATAATTTGAAATTTGGATGCCAAAGTTGGCAATTACTATAAACAAAATTGATCTAGATCATGTTCATATTAAGTTTTACTTAACTCATAAGGTATATTGTTTATATTTAAAAATATTTTGTGTGTAGATTCCTGCGACTAAAATGTATAATTATGCATTTAGCACCTATTATTTATGTTAACACCTATTTACTATTTTGATGTCCACTCAGTAATTTTTTCAATATTTTATTATAATTTGGTTTTATCAAATAACTTGGTTTTACTTGGGTCCAGTACTTTGGGGTACTCCAGTATTACCAGTTACCCAATAGGACTACTCTTTGCTTTCTATTAGATAAAAAATAGCAAGTTCATTCAAGTTAGAAAACCATTTCAAAGTCTGGTTAGAAAACCATTTTCAATTTTGTAAACTAATTTCTTATGTGATACTACGTCAAAGCCCTTACCAAAATCCAAAATCATAAAATCATAATTCAAGATTTCTTTTGTTATATAAATTTTTAAGTAGATTTATTGTGCAAGATTTTTTTTTGATAAAACCATGTTGGTGTTTAGAGATCAAATTGTTATGTAAAATTAGTTATTTAAAATAATCATTTTAACGTTAAAAGTTTTTCTTTTTGTACTTATTTTAATGTATATATATATATATATATTTTTACTACTTTTTACTATCTTTTTTGCTTTTTATGTTTGTTTATTTTATTTACTTACAATTTATTTTATTTTATTTCATTTGTTATAACAATTTTGTTATATGAAAATTCAAAACAAATCCATACTTATTATAATTTTGGTTTTACTTCTTGTAGTATGCTACTAAGTATTGTAATATGCTACTAAGTATTGTAATATGGTACTAAGTATTGTAATATGCTACTAAGTATTGTAATATGCTACTAAGTATTGTAATATGCTACTAAGTATTGTAATATGCTACTAAGTATTGTAATATGCTACTAAGTATTGTAATATGCTATAATAAACTATGATTCTTATAAAACCAGTTTTATCTTGAGTTACATTTTTTGTTAGAGCAAATAATAGAAGACCGAGAAACTGCTTTAGTTCAAAGAAATCTGCTTGCATTTATTCCAAAGATGGACAGTATTTATAAAATATATTTCGATGTGAAACCAAATTTATTTACTGCTGATTTTCCCAATGTTATTCATTTTACTGTTGATTCTGATAAGAAAAGTTATGGTGATAGAGTTCCAGGAGTTTGGTTCCACAGCAGTGGTGATGGTAGTCTTCAAATTTCTGCTCCAATAAATGGCAATCTTGATCGAGTCTTTAAGACAGCGCCTGTTACTGTTAAAGAATGGTCACATGTTGAAATAAATCAACAGTTAGTAAATAATGCTTATGTCTACACAATAAAATTAAATGGAAAAGTAGTTTTTTTTGAAGAAAACATGCAGGCAACATCTTTTGATAATGTTATGATTTATGCTTCTGATCCATGGCATCCTGCTCAAGATGGCTCAATAAAAGATCTCACTATCATAAATGGGAAATCAGGTAAATGATTTGATTCAAAAATTTTTTTTCAAGTTTTTAATGGTTGTTATGGTTAAATGAAGATTTATATTAGTTTTAAAAGTAATTTTCGAATAATTTTATTAATTAGGTTATATCATCAGTTCACAAAGAAAATTGAAATAAATTTTTAAGGAAATTAAATTAAAGGGAAATAACTCTTTGAATTATTCTCATAGATAATGAAGCGTGTAAAGAATTTTATTAGAGTTATTAGAATATAAATTAGAATTAAGGGAATTAAAGATAATAATATTATTATAAGGATACCTTATAATGTTTACCCCTTAAGTCTTTGCCTAGGAGGCCTTCTACAAGACAGCAGCTGGATGCATGTAACATCTGCCCAAGATGAGTATTTTTATCGAGACACCATCTCTAGCCTTTACTCAACCAAGAGCCCCAAGGCAGGGGGTGTTTTATGTCAGAGTTTGCATCTCCTAGCCTTTGCCTAAAAAGGCATATCCTACAAGGCAGCAGGACATGAAGCAGATTGTACTGGGTTACATGTTACCAGTAGCAGGATAAACCTGACCTGACAATAACTTAACTTTAATCTTTTTCTTTAAGATCTACTTAAATTATTTAATAAATTATTTGTATTTAAAAATAAATGAGATAAATTTTACTAACCTGCATTGACAGAGCTGGTGTCACAAATAATAATGAATGTTTTATGGGCACCATTATACTCTAATAATGTTTTATTTATCATAGCTACTAGATTTTTGGAAATTTCTCTACGTTATAATGTTTTGAGACAAATGTTGGTACATTTGGTCCCTCCCAGATGGTTAAATAGAAAAAGCTGCCTTAAATTTAACCAGAGTTGCAACCTTTTACTAGCTCTAAAAATAGCAGGTTGATGTGGAGTGGTAATATCACCATGGAAATAACTTAATGGCTTACCCTAGATATCAGCTTCTCTGTACATGGCAAATGGCATTGCTTTAAACCAAATATAAAGTAAATATATTGGAAAAAAAATATTTTTATTTTGTGAGGCATTTATATTTACTTTTGAATAAATCTTTCTATTGGGTGGTTCCAACAAAGGCTGAAAATTGTCAGTTATCATCATTTTGAGAGCTTGGATATAAGGTCTACTAATGGTCTACTAAAAACTGCTAATAACTACTTGGTCTACTAACCAAGATCCAAGTTTTTGGGTAACAACTAGTTTTTAGTTACAACTTGCTAAACAACTGTTAGGCTGGTTGATACACCTATCTTTCTATCAGCTGTTTGATGATCGAATGTAACTTTTTTTTACCTAATAAAATTTTTTTTCTAGCAAATCTTTTAAATTAAGAAAAAATTTCCACTTGTGGGTATGGTGGGATTTATAATTATTTCGATAATGTTTAATAAAAAAAACAACAAAAAAACATTAATGCAATGTTACAAATATCTTTGTATTGTTTTTCCTTTTTATAACATCTAAATCAAAAAAATGTATGAAGTGTTGAAAACTATACCAAAGCTTTTTCTATATTTGTTACTATAGTAACTATTATTATTAATACTTAATTTTGAAATACAGTTTATTGTTTGAATTTTGTTTAGAATCAGACTGTGCTGTAATAGTAGATGTAGGCTTTATAATTGACTCATCTGGAAGTTTAGAAAATCATTATCAACAAGAAGTAGAATTCCTTATAAATCTTGCAAGTACATTTAATATTAGCAAATATGGTGCACATGCAGGTGTTGTAACATTTAGTTACGATGCATTCTTAAGTATTAAGCTAAATGATTACTTTAATCAAGCTCAGTTTAATAATGCTGTTAAAGATATTTCATATTTAAATGGTGGTACAAGAATTGACTTGGCTTTAGAAAAATCCTTAGAAATGTTTGATGAATTAAATGGAGCAAGAAAGAATACACCTCAAATTTTATTTTTGTTGACAGATGGTGAACAGAGTGGTGATAAAAATCCTGTAGATATAGCAAAACGTTTACGAGACAGGGGGATTATAATTTTTGCTATAGGTATTGGATCTTATGTAAACAAAACGGAGTTGAATAATATTGTGGGTTCAAATGATAAAGCATTTTTGGCTGAAAACTTTAATGAGCTGGTTAATAATGATTTTTTAAAGAAAATAAAAGAAGGCACCTGTATTGGTAATTTTTTTTTATTCATAACATAAAATCTGATATTTTACATCTTTTACTTCTTCTCTAAGTATTTTATAAACTGTATCTTTTTTTATTTGTCTGATAAACTACGCAACTAATTAATGTTGTTGTACAAGTACAAATGTACAAGTGAGTGAGTTTGAATTAGTTATAGTATTTCTGCAATGAGTGAGTGAGTTTTATTGAGTTTTAGTATTTCTGCAATGAGCAAGTGAGTTTGAATGAGTTTTAGTATTTCTGCTGTTAGTGATTTTGTATTTATATTGTGATTTGTTTTTTTAATTGGTTTCTTTATATATATATATATATATATATATATATATATATATATATATATATATATATATATATATATATATATATATATATATATATATATATATATATATATATATATATATATATATATATATATATATATATATATATATATATATATATATACATATATATATATATACATATATAATATATATATATATATATATATATATATATATATATATATATATATATATATATATATATATATATATATATATATATATATATATATATATATATATAAATACATGTGTATATATATGGGCATTTTTATTTTTAAATTACGTTACATGCGCAACAACTTTATCAAATATTTGTCTATTTAAACTGTAAATTAAACTTTCAGCTGTTTTGTATGGAAGCTGTTAGCTTTAAGAATAATATAGGCTAAAGATTTTTAGTCTGGCCAAAAGAGGACAAACTGAAAATCCCACTTAACTTATGTTAAACGGAAAACAATATAAAAAAATTGCTTCAACTTTTAGGTCAGATTTCTGCCAATCAGTAAAGTGGTTTGTATTAGAAACTTTCACAAGATGTTAAGAATTCTGAGCCAATTTAAAAAATATATAAAACCTTATCAGAGGTGACTGGCTAAAGAAAATAAACTTATTTTTTTGATATTATAAATTTAACTCATGTTACATTACTTTCGTTACCGAGCAATATTTAATGTGGGTTTTTTATATCTATTATTAAGAGTTAGAGTTACATAACAAAAGAATTGCAAAACTCATTCATTAAGAATAATTAACAAAGGAAATTTTAAAATACTGGTGCCACTCTTCCTGATTTTTCAATAACATTTATGAAACTTATCAAATCAAAAACAGTTTTTACTCAAGACCAAGAGCAACTTTAAAAAATTATTTTAGTATTACAACTTTGTTAATACTTATTTGAGTCATTTAAATAAAAAAATCTTTGAATTGTCAAAGTTCATTAATAAGACTACTTACGTTTAACCTACTGAAAATAAGGCGTATTGCCTTACTTTCAGTAGGTTGAATATGGTTAAAATGCTGCAAATATTTGCATTTAAATCTTTTAAAATAATTTTGACCAAAAAACTGCTATCATAGTTTAGGAGGTAGAGGAGTTCATTTATATATGATCGTTTGTTACAGGAGGGAAGAGGTTAAGAATTGACAAATGTAGGGTGATGTGCTTTATGGATTACCCATAATTGTATTTACAAAGGATTTGTTTTACTAAATCAAAAATCAAAAAGATTCAAACTGATTTTTTTTATATTAGGAGAAAAGCAAATAAACCTTTTTTTTTTCTTTAATGTCTAAATACAAATGTTTATATAGTTCTTATTTTTATTTATTTATGTCAGCTAAAATACGTAAACAAATAAAAAAGAAATAAAATAAATAAATTTAATTTAGATTGAAAAAAAATTAATTTTTTTTTTCTTCTAAATTCTCCTAATATAAAAAGTTTCAGACAAAATAAGAATTACTTAATAATGTAATTCATTTTGTAAACAAAGACTTAACGAAAAGGCGCCAGAACTTTAGTAAATCTTTAGTAAAACTTTAGTATGTTTAGCATGTAGTTTTAACTTTTGTTACACAAATATAAAATAAAACTGTGCTTTAACTGAGCATTGTTACGCAAAACTTTAAATGTAAAAACGTAACATTTAATATTCTTTTGCATATATTATTAAAAAACTAAAGTTTAACTAATTTTTAGAAAAAACAAAACTTTATCATGTTTTTGTTAACTTACATTACATGAAAATTGCAAAAGTTCTATCGTTATTTTCTTAAAATATATATATTTTATAAAGTATTAAATCTTACCAACAACAATTTGAAGATGTTAGCTCTATTTTTTATTTTTAAATAACATTTTACAATGATATCTTTTTTTTTTATCATGCAACAATGAGAAAAACTCTAACTTTCGGAGGCATAAAAATGACTTAAATAAATTAATTTTAGTAATAAAGATATATTTTAAATAAACTTTCATGTGTCTACATCAATATTCATTTGCTAAAAATTGATGAAAAAGAGAATAATATTTGACTACTTTTTCATTTTCTGCCGTGGAATCGCCCACATTGATATATATATGTATGTATATGTATTAGTAAAAATACTTATGTAATTTTTATCAGCCCTCGGAATTAGGATCGGCTTTCGACAATGCCGACCTAACTACCAACCTAGAAGTCTTTGAGGTCAGCAAAAAATTGCCGACCTCGTTTCTATGTTTTATGGTAAAAGCTTTGTATCAAATTTTTTTTGCCAATCTGATGTCGACCTCTAAATAATTTGGGTCAGCAATAATTTGTAGTATTCTGAAAACTGATATATATATATATATATATATATATATATATATATATATATATATATATACATATATATATATATATATATAAATATATATATATATATATATATACATATATATATATATATATATATATATATATATACATATATATATATATATATATATATATATATATATATATATATATATATATATATATATATATATATATATATATATATATATATATATATATATATATATATATATATATATATATATTTGGCAATGCCATCCTAATTGCAGGCGTGGTCGGGAAGCGGGTGCATTCACAATTAATAATTGACTACTGAAATAATATTTAGTTGTGTAAAACCCGTCAGATTTTTTAGTTGTTTTGAGAACATTTCAAAAACAAACAAAAAAGCGCAACAAGATTAACTGGACCGTTGAGAGACAGTTAAAAAAAGAAAACAGCTTTTAACGCAAAAAAGTTTTAAACAAAAAAATACGATTAGAGCAAATATTTTTGAAACGTCGTTCTTTTATATTTTTTAAATAAAATTAGGCAACATTTTTTATATAAAGCAACAACTTACTATTAATGATTTTTTAATAAGGAAACAAATGTTCTTTAATTTATCAACAAGTATATAATTTTTATGTCTTATTTCCAGTGCTGGATTGAAGAGGTGGGGAAGAGGGGGATGGGGTAGAAGGGCTATAGTCCTGGGACTCACAAGGTTAAAGGCCGCGAAATAGTCAAAAAAACCATTCGGTATTTTTTTTAGTCATTTTTACGCTGTGGCACATAATAAATGCCACTAAAATAATGCAGCCCGCGGCCCTGAAAAGTCCAACAAGATTCAACCAGTAA
The DNA here is from genome assembly GCF_022113875.1 of Hydra vulgaris. NCBI lineage: Eukaryota > Metazoa > Cnidaria > Hydrozoa > Anthoathecata > Hydridae > Hydra > Hydra vulgaris. Next base: position 45,030,066 of record NC_061164.1, read on the forward strand.
AACTAATGCAAGATGATTTATTTATAAGTAAAAAGGTTTTTTTAATAACTATTTTATGCTTCGCTTAGTTTGAAAAGTTTAACACATTTGAAACTATTCTTTTTAGTAAGATGAACAAATGAAATAATTAAATCATTGAGTTACTGTATAAATTCAATTAACTAGATAGAAATTAAGTAAAAACTTTAAATTACTTAGTGAGGAGGAAGCGGAACAGCTTCACAATTTCTCTGATAATGTTTAGTGAGTGGACTTTATAATTTTAATTAGTATTTAAAACAGAAAAGAGTTAAGTATAACGAGTTTGTAAGAATGGCTGAAGCAAAAATAATTGAAGTTAGTTAACCAATTTCTAAGAACTTAAAAACTTTTCTTTCTAAGAACTTAAAAACATAAATTTAAAACATTTATTTTTGCAAACAATTAATGTTAGTTTAAAACATTTATAGCTTTGTAGATGTGGCTTCGAGAATGACATAGTATTAAAATACAAGTTTGTTTGATAGTATATTGTTAAAACAATTTATGCTAGAAATCTCGACAAAAACATAACAAAACTCAAATAATACAACTTTTTAAAATAATTTAACAGAACTCTTTAGAACATTCGGCTAGTATTTTTTGAATACTCTAGAAATTTCCACTAGTATTTTTTGAACCAATAGAATTAGTTGTTAGTAGATTTGGCGGGTTTTTTGTATTCGCGAATATTATTTTTTTTTATTTTTCCGCACAAAGTTTGAGAACATTTGAGTTTATGTATGTTTCTGTGTAAGTCCGTAATACAAAATATTCTAAGTTTTATGATAATTTAATAATTGTTTTGCGGACAAACAAGGAAACATACATGAACTTGAATGTTCTCAAAACGACTAAAAAATCTGGCCGGTTTTTCGCAACTAAATATTATTTCCGTGGTCAGTTATAGAGTGCGATCGCACCCACTTCCCTACCAAGCCTGTAATTGCCAACCTAAAATTGTTTAAGACCTTATTTTTATGTTTTATGGTGAAACCTTTGTAACAATTTTTTTTTCCGACCTGATGCCAACCTCTAACAAATTATAGTTGGCAATATATTGCTGACACCTTATTTCCTAATTCTGAGGATATATATATATATATATATATATATATATATATATATATATATATATATATATACATAGTATATGTAGTCTAAGAACCTTTTTATATCATAGTGGTTACTATACAAAAATTTTAAAAAATTCTTTTTTTAATTAATATTGTTTATCTCTGAAAATAAAAATCATATAAAAGCTGTTTTATTATTACAATAAGTTTGTTGCTCTCAAGTAAAATAATTTTAAGGAGTCATTTTATCATTTTTTGAAAAAAGGTACTAATGGTGGAATAATCCTCATATGCGTCCTATAATGCTATCCACAAATTTCTTTATGTTTTTTTTATTCATAATGTAGATTAAGTTAATGATATGAATCAAAATAAATTATCATTTATTAAGTCATAATATTTATTTAACTTTTGAATAAAATAATTATATTCTTTTAAAGTTTAACAAAATGTCACTACTTTTTTTACTCTTCTTTTTTTTTGATATTTTTTTAGGTTTATTTTTTGTTATCATTTTTGTGTAACTTTTGCCCTAGCGTTTTAGTCATTTCATCATCAACTAAAGAACAAGAACAGTTATAAGATTTATAATATATAGTTGCTATATATTATAATAGTTATAAAACCACTGTACTGAGCAACTTTCAATAATAATAGACTTAAAATTTATATATTGCAAAATAACTTCCAGCTATTTATAAAACTAAAAAAATACTCCCTGAGTTTTCCTTGATTTTAAAGATTTTCAAAAAATATTCCCCAAGTTTTCCAGGTATTTCCTGATTTTCTAAATTTTTAAAACTTTTCCTTGGTTTTCCCTGAGTGCCATCAACAAGAACAGTTTGTGAGTTTAAAGACCTTCTAGTTGTTACTTTTCAAATTACTTTAGGCAAGTGAACTTGAAAAGAGTACCTCAATTTCCTTAATATCCAAATGAAGATGTTGACTTTATTGATTTTTGATGATGTCTGTCAAAAATCAATAAAGCTATTCCTGGTAATCAGTGCTGGTTAAAATGACACAAAAGGTAAAAAATTCTTTATTAACAAATCCTTTTGGAATCATACCAAAAATACTTCCAGGAGGGAAAATTATCCCCTCATTCATGTTTCGAGTTTTTACTTTAATGCAAGTAGTGCGGTTGTTACTTAAATTAAGTTTTTTTTACAACAATTTAAACATTTGCTTTTTTTGTTTCATTTTCTAAACACTCTCATTAAATTACAATAGTTTACAGTAAATTACAGCTTTTAAGCGCAGTTGCAACACATATATCCATAACCTCCACATCAATAATCGAAAATGAAAATGTGGGGTTATTAGCCGATTGCGATCTGGCGTTATTGGCCATAGTAACATATTTTATGTAAAACAAATTTCTTTATTTACATTGTGATTATTTTCAATAATTGAGTATGGTAATGCACATATGAGCAAACAATAATAGCCATAAAACATTGGTTTGAACATTGATAAAATAAACCAAACATTTATAACCAAATAAAAATAACATGATCGATAAGTAAACGCTTTAAAAGTCCAACTTATATTTATTTTATTTTAAAAACAAAATTACTACTAGTGCTTTAAATATAAGATATGTAATTTTCAAATATATACTGATATTTGTTTAAACAAGTTCTGCTAATATCATCTTAAAACTAAAAGTACTATAATTTTTTTTTTGGATTTTAAAAAATAGTGAAAATACATTAGGTTTCACAATAAATGAAAACAAAATAGTTTAATGAAAATAAAATAAAAGCAAAGCAGAAAAAAGCAGTTATCTTCAATTAATTACAATTTTTATTTTTTCAAAAGGCAGTTGAACTAAAATGTTTTAGGTAGTGCATCGGGCGAACATTTTTTTTATAAAAAGGAAAATCCAATCTAATTGTATAGTTGTGTAAACCATTTAAAAAACTGTGGCATGTACATTTAAACCCTTTAAGAAATTCAACCATAAACAAGTGTTCCCTCATTAAAAAAAAAATAACCATAAAATGAATGTTTTAAAGAAAAAAAAAAGTTTTAATAAGTATAAGATTTTTAAATAACGAAATTTTTTAAACAACATTTAGATTTTATTAATGATTTTTTTTGTATAACAATATTGTTTAATATAAAGATATTTCATAAAGATAAAGACTTACAACAATTTTAAATGTAGTTTTAAATTTAATTACAATGAGGTACTTTAAAATATGCAACTGACATAATTAAACTTTTAACGATGTAAATATCTATATTGAGTAAAGTTACATTTATTCACATTAACCTTTTCTGCTACGCAACAAAATCTCATAACAAGACCTGTTTTAATATATTAATTACTTTGATATATTATTTACTTTAAAGGGATTCCAACCCTCTAAGACATGTTTTGTTCATATTAAAGAGAATGATAAAAAAAAAAAAATGTTTGGGCTGAATTTTTTTGATTAAAACAAAAAAATAAATGCATACCGAGAAAAACTAACTTTAGTAGAATTTTTCCTTTTTTGTTTTGTTGTAGGGCAAAAAGTCAGCATAATATATGATGCAATCTACAGACTTGATAATTTATTCAAGCGCGTTTTATTCCTAAGTGTTTTGGTACATGATGTCATTGATATTTTTTTTGTGTAAAAGATTGATTATATAAACAATACATAGACAAAAATATTATTTAAATACATAAATACATAGACATAAAACATTACTTTTAAGAATGGCTAAAAAAAGTTAAAAAAGCAAATAAAAATTAAAAAAAAAAAAGCAATTTGCGAAAATATTTTTTTAAGAAAAAACTAACTGCGAATGTGTGAAAAGCAATTATGATTCGCAATTATGATACGCTTAACTCGAGCCCTACAATTAGTAATTTTAAACTTATCTATAAATCATTTATTTATTTTTTTGAAATTTGCAGCAAAACTTACGAATTAACTATGGTAATGGTGTAGTGATAGAGCGCTTGCTTCATAAGTGAGAGGTTCTAAGTTCAATCCTGATATATCTTTGCTAATACTACGCTCAACTTGTTTCTCTGCGCAGCAGCCTTGTTTTTCAAGGCTCATGTTTCAGAATTATAAAGTTAAGAGAGGGTTATAGCCACAATTAAGTAACCTCCTTGTCTATAGTGGCCTTCTTGGCCTTGGGGAGGTGAATTTACATTAAAAAAAGTGGAGTTGAAAGAAAAAAATGTTTTTAGTTTAATCATAGTCATAGTATTTAACTAGTCTGGAAACTAGGTTGTTTTCTTATAACGCTTAAGTTATGTACTATATGACTAATGCTCAGACTACTTTAGAGTGCATCAAATTGTAAACATTATGTTTCGCTATAGTTAAATTGCATATATTCTGGGATAAATATTAAAATGTCAGGAGGAAATTGTGCTTGTTTTGATTATTTAGTTGGAAGAACTTTATTTGGATTGCATATACATTTTGTATTCTGAATAAAAAATAATGAATATAGCATAAAATAAAGATATCAACAGTTAATAAATGTAGTTACATGAAAGAGTTTGTAATGGTTTAAATATGCTATATGAAAATATGTTACAGATACAAACATTTCATCAACTGTATAACTATATGGACGTCTATGGGTATAAATGCTTAGTATCATATTCAGAGTATATTTATTTGAAATGTTAGCTAATAGAGGTTAAGAAACTCTATTTTATATCAAGTTTACAAAGCTGGATTAGTTAATAGTTTATATATCACTCTTTACATTATGTTGGTATCTTTACTGGAAACAAGAAAATTCAAGTACATTTTTATAATTTTAATTGATGTAAAAGTTATATGTTTCTATTGTAAAGGTATAATTTTCTACCTTTAAAGGTAGAAAATTATATCTTACTAAGGATATAATTTTCTCACATATCCTATCCTACAATAGAAACATATAAATGTTGTGCAAAAATGTTTTTCTATTTTTATTATTTAGTAAATAACAGTAAAAAAAATTATAAAAAAATAAGAAAATAAAGATATGAATAAATTAAAATAAATATTTTTAAATACTTAAAATGCGGTAGTGGTGTAGTGGTAGAGCGCTCGCTTCATAAACAAGTGATTCGGAGTTCGATCCTCACCATGTCCCTGGTAGTACCGCGCTCAACTCGTTTCTCCGCGCAGCGGCTTTGTTCATCAAGGTTCGTGTTTCGGAGTTATAGAGTTGAGAGAGGGTTATAGCCACAAATAAGTAGCCTCCTCGTCTGTAGTGGCCTTCTCGGCCTTGAGAAGGTGAATTAAAATAAAAAAAAAAAAAAACACTTTAAAAATAGCTAGTATATCAAAGCTTCTAAATAAGTTATTTACTAAATAATAAAAATAGAAAAATAAAGCTTTAAACTAAGATTAAATATAATTTTAAAAATAAGCTTGAGTATGATTTTTTGTTTTTATTATGTTGTATTGCATTTTATGTAACAACAAATAAAGTAATTATACTTGAAGTATTGCATCACTAAAATACATAACCAAACAGAATTCAATTAAAAAAGAAAGCACAGTGTATTAAAAAAAGATAGTTACAGAATTCAATTTCAAAATCTATGACTATAATTTTAATCAATGATTTAGTATCTATTGTGTTGAATGCAGAAAAATAATATCTCACCATTTATGAATTAATTATCTTATATTTTGAGAGAAACAACTGAAAATCTGCTGCAGTATATGATGATATACTTAACTAATCTAGCTGACTTTACCACAGTGCTGTACATTGTATTTAATGTCGTCTGTTTTACTGTGATAACAGAAGTTGCAAAGCATAAACTTTAGTTCGTCTGATAGGATGTTACAGGCCCTATATAAACTCAAATCATGGAAACTTCTTGAAGCTTCCAGAACTTTCTAGAAATTATTAGAAAAATTACTCATTGATTTTTAGCCACCCCAATATATTGTAAATTTTAGAACTCTTGTGCTTTTTTTTTTTTTTTTAAACTGTTTTATATTTCATTCCTATTTTTTTCAAATTACATAATACATAAAATAAATTCATAGAAACTGCTTTTATTTATCTTTTGAGTTTCTGTTAGTCATAAGGTAATGGTTAGACATACACAGATATTCTTATTTAAGTGTTTCTCACAGTATTCAATGAGATATTATTGAAACACTTAGAAATAGTGAGGCTAATCTAATTTAATACCATGTTTCCAAATATTTTAAAGAATCTTTGTTATTGAATTTATATATTATCAAATAAGTTAACTGAATTAATTGAAATATTTCTTTTATAAACATATTTACTTCTTTCTTTAATTTAGATGCAAAACCTTTGCCAAATGTTGTATTTGTTTCAAAAGGTAGGGTGAAAGGTTTTGCTTTTTACAGAAGATAAAAATCATCAGAATAATTTAGCTAATAACCTTTATAATTTTGATATTATTATCTTCCTTTTGTTATTATATTTCTTGTTTTTTAATCATAAAACATGAATGTTTTTTGTTGTTTTCCTAGATTATGTGGAAAAAGCTCCTGAAATGACATTTAACAAAAACAACTTGATTGCAATCTTAAAATCTTTGGAAAAAGTATATTTAGTTTCTTTTAAGTTAAAACCCAACTTATATTCACAAGGATTGAAAAGTGTAATTCATTTAACAATTGGACAAGATAAAGCTCAATACGGTGATAGAACTCCTGCAGTATTTTTTCATGAAGATGGTTTAGGAAAACTGACCATTGCTTCTGCAGTTAATGATAAAGTTAGTTATATTTTTACCTCTGAGCCTCTTCCTCTTAATGAATGGTCAAGTATCAGAATTTCTCAAGTTCGACTTAACGGAGTCTATACTTTCACAGTGCATATAAATGGATATATTGTTCATAGCATTGAAAATACAAAACCACAATCATTTCAAAATGTAAAAGTGTATACATCAGATCCATGGTATGACTCACAGGATGGTTCTATTAAAGATCTCAGAATTATTAATGGAAATGTTGGTTAGTTGCATTACTTAACTATATTTTTTTTGTTTAAAATTTTATATATTTTTATTTATATATATATTGTCAGTGGGTAAACTTACTTAGCCAATCCCTCCCTTTTCACTATACTCGTTCATTGTTAAAACTGAAATTTTGCCATTTGAAAATGAAGGACTGGTAATATAATTATTTATAATTAAATGGGTTAAATTGACATACTCAAACACATTTTTTTACTTAATTTTTTTATTTATTTCGTAAGTAGTATAAGAACCTTTTTTTTTGTTCTATATATTTTAAAGTTTATTGATCCTCTTACATAATCTTTTAAATCTAAACAGGTAAGGAAGCTTTTATTCGTTTTTATTCCTTTTTGTGGGTTTCATGTTAAGCCTCATTCCTATGGTTTTTACCTTCTTTTGCAGCTGCTATATCTAATCATAATTTTTTTCATCTTTTTCGAAAGAACTCTCTTGAGAACAAACATCTTTTTATTATTGCAAAAATCAGCGTAAAAGTAAGATGGTGCTATCTAATGTCAAAATTCAATACTCTCAGTTTACTTAATCTTGTATTTTATGTTTTTCAAAAATCTTCAACAGTGTCATTAACATAAGCATTCTTGTCATAGGTTTAAAAAAGCACTTTTGTAAGACTATGACAGGAATGTTATCTTAACCACACTATAGTTATGGACTATGACAAGGATGTTGTCATCTTTATTAATGGTAACAATCTTACATATAAAGATCTATTTGCTGAAAACACAACTATATACTACTTTCTTGTCAAAAAGTCATCACTTATTGTTTAGAACAGGCTGTCAATCTTGAGTCTGATCTCTCCTCTGTAATAGCCTGGGGCTTGCAGTAACTAATGAATCTAAGCGTCTGCTAATGTTGCTTCTCTTTATCATATTCATCATTATCTTACTCATGATTCGATTTTCTACTTCTACAAATCTCTTGTAATATTCTATGCCTTTACATATTTCTTATTTGTCTCTGTATGGAATACTTTTGTCATATTTGGGCTGGTTCTTCTAATAATGCTTTTTGATTTCTAGACAAAACATAAAAATAAAATATTGTACCCAACAGGTCTAAAAACATAAAAATCAAATATTGCTTTAATGTGTTAAACAATTAGGCAATATTAAAAAAAAGCAAAAGAATGTTTATTCATTGTTAAATTTTTGTAAGCGTCTTAATGGTAAAAAAGGTCGTAATTGAAGATTTTTTAAAATTGTTTTGACATAATTATCTTTAAAATAAACTCAATACTCTCAAATGATTAGTATAAGAATTTCATTAAAAAACATATTTAAAAAACTGTGAAAAAACAACAACATAAACAACAATTGTTATGATTGCTTTTCTGATGTATTTATGAAATAAAAAATTATGTATATATTTATGTAAAACTTTAAAAAAAATAAAATTTTTACTTTAACATGACCAATTTTATTTTATCTATAAGCTTTTTTATCTGATTATCAAAAAACGCCGCAAAAATACATATACGTAACAAACCTAAATATAGTAAGCATAAAAATGTTTGTGGATTTTCTTTAGAGTGTAGAAAAAAGTAAAAATAAGTAAAAGACCCATTTTTAAATTGAGTCAGAAAAACATGAAGATGGGAGAAAGTTCCAAAGGATTGGTGTGTGAGGAAAGAAACTAGATTTTAAACCATGAAGAGACAGATAGAGTAGCAGGGTGCAACTTTGCTAAATGATGAGTCAAGCGGTATAAGTTTTGGTTAATGAATCTAGAGGTAATCAAGGTAATTGAGGTTAATCAATAGAGGTAATAGAGCATTTAAATGATGGAACTAGAGAGTTTGAGCAGTGACCATGTAAATAAAAAGTAAAAGACTCATGCAGGAATCTCACATAACCTCAGGGCCACCACGCCCCTGAAATGTAACTACACTTCAGGGGTGTGGTGGTACATTCATGTAACTTTTTTCTGCATTCACAAATCCACAAGTATTTTTATGTTTACTATATTTATGTTTGCTATGTATTATGTATTTTCAACAGTTTTTTGATATTTAGATAAAAAAGCTCATAGATTAAATAAAATTTATTATGTTTTAGTAAAAGTTTTTTAAGTTTTACACTGTAATGTTTTTTATCATATTATCATATACCAATACATCAGAAAAACAATTGTCAATTGTTAGGTTATTTTTGATTTGCTTTTTCTGATATGCTTGAGCCACTTTCCCATTGTTTTTTTACAAATTTTTCTTCCATCTTTATGTTTTTCTGACTCAATTTACAGTTTACTAAGTCTACTGTCAACTATTTTCTTTCTCTTTAATAACATTCTGTTCACTATTTAAAACCCAACTTAAAAAGTATGAAGTATATAATAATAGTATGAAACTTTAATAATAATAGTATGAAACTTATATAATAATAGTATGAAACTTTAATAGTATGAAGCCTTGTTGGGAGTGAATTAGTAAAAAAAAAAAAGGTAGACTTGCTTCCTGACTCGCAGATGCTTTATTTTTTTATTAGTTGCTTTTTTTTTCTTTTAACTACATAGAAAATTTTTGCTTTTGAATACCATTCAGAGATTTTATTCTTATTTTACTATTTAAAATAATATATTATTAAATGTTCAAAATATTGTATATTACTAATAAAAAAAAACTGATAGAAGCTATTTCAAATATCTTATATGATTTTAATGCTTATTTATAACTGTATACTGTTTTTTCCAAAAAAATTTAACCATCAAGATGTTTTTAACTTTTTATTAGAGCAAATGATTGAAGACAGAGAAACGGCTTTGGTTCAAAAAAACCTGGTGGCATTTATTCCAAAGTTGGACAGTAATTATCGAATATACTTTGATGTGAAACCAAATTCAATTTCTGGTGGTTTTCACAATGTTATTCATTTTACTATTGATGCTGATAATAGTAAATATGGTGATAGAGTACCTGGAGTGTGGTTCCATAACAGTGGTGATGGTAGTCTTTTTATTTCCTCTGCATTAAATGGCAATCCTGATAAAGCATACAAAACAGAAGCTGTTTCTCTCAAGGACTGGGCACATGTTGAAATTAGTCAACAATTAGTAAATAATGTTTATATCTATAGAATTAAACTGAATGGAAAAAAAGTGTTTTCTGAAGAAAACAAGCAAGCAATGTCCTTCGATAATGTCATGGTTTATGCTTCTGATCCATGGCATCCAGCTCAAGATGGTTTTATAAAAGATCTTACTATCATAAATGGAAAGTCAGGTGAACAAATTATTAACTATTTTAAGCTTAAAATCAGAAACCATTATTTAAAAATATGTGATAATAAGATTAACCTTAATGTTGCAAAATGGCAACAGACATTAAAAAACAGATAACTCCTTTTATTTTATAATATCAACTTTGCAGCAGTTTCTCTTTGATTTATCACCATTTTGTGATTTTGAAATCATTACATCTTTTGTTTAAATTTTAAACAGTGCTCTAAAGTTTTTTGCATTGGAGTTGTCTGTTTTTTTTAAATTGAAAAAGAAATGTGCGTAATATAGAGTTAAGAGAAATAAACTAAATTGAAAGTAATAAACAATTATTGTTGGAATAATGATGGTTATAAATTGATAAAAATAAAATTTAAATTAACAATTGTATATGTTGTTTTATAAAATGGAAATTTAATTAATAAAAAAAGTTTAAGGGTAGCATATTGGAGATGATGGTCAGTCAGACCCTATGTATAAAAAAAATAAATTCTCTTTATTTTCAATGTTACCTGAGTAAAAAATAAATGACCATTCATCATGAAAGTTTTGTCTATTAACACAGAAAAATTTTATGAAAGGGTTAAAAGATAAAAACTTTATATCTCTAGAATATTACTCTCTTATCTCTTTTATATTTACCAGGATTAAGAATTTGTTTTACAAAATTATTTTAAACTCAAGTTTTGGTTTGTAATTTGTGCATACCCTAGTTTTATACATAAAATAATTTTTTTCTAAATTTTGAAGTCAAGATGGCAATAATTTTAGATAATAGATAGATACATGATAATTTGTCTTTGTAATAGTTTATTATTGCTGTGCTTTTAGATAATCAGTTTTGCTAATATAATTGGAACTACATCCAGCTTATGCAAATTTGAAAACAATAAATGATTCTAAATCTATAGAAAATAAAAACTAGTGATCAGGGGGATATTATAGATACAGTAAATTACAGTTAACTCAAACCTCCAAGAGACCAAGGAAAACGGTTTAGCTAAGCAAATATTTGACTTAAACAAAGTAAAATGATCATTCTTGTTTTTAAGTGACTATAGAAAATAGTTGGAGATAACAAAAGTTTGAGTAAACCAGTGCTCGACTTACCAGATATTAACTGTATTTCATAATGTAATGTATAATACAATTAATACCCTTGCCCCCACCTTTAAAATATATCAATCAATAATTAATAAATTTATAAGAATTTTGAACTATTTTAACATCAGTTGGCTTTTAAATTAATGAAATTTATTTTAAAAGATTATTGTAATTTATTTTGTTCAAATAAGAATTTTTTTATTTTGTTTTTAATCTATGGTATCATTATCACCCTTATCTCCTTCATTATCTCCATAATCTCCTTCATTATTTCGCTTCAAAAATGTTTAAAATAATGGGAGTTTGAAAATCAAGTTTACTAAATTAAAAAGTTCTGTCAATTGAGCATATAAAATATTTATCATTAAAGAAATGATACAAAGGTATTCTTAAGTTTAAATTTCTTAAGTTTCTTAATGTAATATTTAGCTTTATGTGTGTGTATGTGTGTGGGTGTGTGTGTGTATATGTGTGTGTTTTTGTTGTGATATGTCAGCTAAATAATAGTCAATATTTGAATTCAAAAATTTGCTGTTAGGCTGAAAAAAATTAAATTTTATCAATACTTCAGCATTGATAAAACATTGATGTATATTATGTTTATTGTTATTTTTTAAACATATATTAATAATTTAATCAACGTTTATTTGATTTAAAAAATTATGATTTTTGATGAATTAAAAAATTTGTAAAAAAAATGTTTTTATTTAAAATTTTTTTAATAAAATTAGATCAAATATCATTGAAAAGAATATATATATATATATATATATATATATATATATATATATATATATATATATATATATATATATATATATATATATATATATATATATATATATATATATATATATATATATATATATATATATACATAAATATACATAAATATATATATGTATATATATATATATATATATATATATATATATATATATATATATATATATATATATATATATATATATATATATATATATATATATATATATATATTTTGCCAATCATAAGCAATCTTTTAAAAATAAAAAGTATTCAAAAGACACCATGCTGTCAAAATATATATGGGAATTTAAAGATAAAAATATTGATGATTTTACACTGAATTGGTCCATCCTTAAAACAGTGCCTCATTTTCTAAATTCCTTAAATAATGCAAATAACGTTGCATATTGCCTTAAATAATGCAAATAACATTGCATAATGTTGCACTATTTACAAGATCAAAATTTTAGTCTGTAACAACAGTGGCATGTCATCAAGATGCATTTGCGGCAATCTGGAATGCGTTTTCTGTTGTCCTCAACAACTTGTATTAGTTTCTGCATTTCAGATTCAGTTTTTGTGATGGATTGATTAAATGTGCTCATAAGAGCAACAGAACGCTCAGCAGCGTCATTGATAACTTTCACAGATTTAACAATTGCTTTAGTATAACAAAATTCAGCAATTTCCTCCTAGGTTCTTCCTAGGATCTTTGGATCGGTTCCAGATAAAAGCAGTAGTTGATAATGATGTAACAAGCTCATGAAGTTGCTTCTTTTCCAACATGTTTAATTCTGCTGCTGGACACTTTATACCCCTGACACTTCAATCAGCTCCACTTTGAATCATAGCTTTAACAATCAATTTTTTTTCTGTGTCACAAACCCTGTCAGACAATAATGAAAGTGGAATCATTTCTGACCCAAGGTACCAAGTGTGATTTTGAAGCTTCTTCATAGCAGTATTTTAAATGACCTTATTGATCTCAGAATATTGTTTAATTCTTGTGAAGAGCATCAGGTCATTTGCTGGAGCATCACTTGCAATTGGACAGGCAATCCATGCTGGTACATAGATATGAGCAGCAGCAATACAAAATTCGTACAAGTTGTTCTGTTCTTTCATAGTCAGTTTGAATTCATTTCTTAAGAGGTATATCTTTATACAATAGATGACTTTAGCCATCCATCTAGCCATGTGATAAGTTCCTGGCATGCAAAAGCGATACTTCTTGGTGACATAGTCTGATAACGGAAAACTTAAAATTAAAAGGGACAGCTTGATCATCTCTTTGTAGTCTTCTTTTGGTAAGTGCGAAGAGTCATCTAATAAGAAAGGCTGCAGAAAGGAGCCAGCCTCTGATCTAAGTTGCTGAAGCTGTGGTTCAGCAAAATGGTTGTCATCTAATGAAGCATAATTGGCTTGATTTATGCTTGGCCAACACTTCTGAAATTGTTCAAATAGAGCTATGTTGGGCCCACTGCTGGGTCCAACCAAAACTGAGTATATTTCCCCAATAATTACTTCATGCATATGGTGACGGCAAGCAAAGTAGAGAAGATTTTTCTCCATCAACTTCTCTAGCAAGATGCGCGCACCAATTTTGGAACCCGTGTTTGAGGCTGTTGTGTCAAAACACATACCGACAATATAATTTGCAACATTCCATATGGTCAGTAACTGAAAGGTTGCTTTTGCTTGTGCCAGTCCAGTGCCAGATGATATCTTTACAATACCCAGTATTTTCTCCAGATTATGACCAGTCACATCAATAGCAATTCTATCAACATTGGACTTTAGATTTTCATAGTTAGTGCTGTCTCTCATCATCTTACCCTCCCAGTGGACAACCATATGTCGTTCCCCACTCTACACAAATTTCCGCCGAACACGATTTTATGAATATTTGAAATATCCGGAAAATCATATTCGGTGAATTCATATTCGGCAAATATGAATTCACCATTCATATTTGCCAAATATGAACGGTGCATGATGCGTTTGCGGCGGACTGTTGATCTTGATAATGGTGTACTTTGGAGGTCCTCTTCACTTGCTCTAGCAATTGAAGCTGCCAATATAGTGAATTTTTGATCAGATGAATTGATTCAATCAAGTGTGGATGATACATCTGGAGAAGAAAAAATTTCATTGAGAATATGTGGCTTTTTATTTTTAGGACTTTGTTCACAGTCAGTTGATTGGGTTACTAGTTTTTTTGTGATAAACTGGAATTTCTATTTTATAATCATCATTGTCATCAGGAATGTCACTGACTTCTGTTGCTTCGCTATCACTATCACAATCAAGACTAAAGTGGCTACAGCTAGGGGTAAGGACAGCATTTGCTTGTTGTCTTCTCTCTTCCTCATTCTGCTTTCTTTTTATTTCTGCTTGTTGATGCTCTGCTGTTCGCTTTTCTTGTTGAGATAATTTTACATCTTCTCCAGTCATCTTCATCATACGAGCATTCTTTTAGTCTTCCAGAAATATTTTATCTTCATCAATTTTAATTAGCTTGTTTGCATCCTTGTGTGAAATGTCAAACAGTAAATCTGATACTAAAATCTTTCTCTCTAGCAATCTGTGACTTACTAGCTCTTCTTTTATTCTTTTTAATTAAATTATATTTATCAACACATGCTTTCACTTTTAATACAATATGAGGTAAGTTATCGGAATTCTGGCCTTTTTCCAGATGTGAGCTAAACCATTAGATGTTGCTTTTGCACTGGCTGGAACTGTTTGTTTCAAAGCTTTGTGATAGTGGAAAAGGGTCCTTAACACATCAACCATTATTGGAAGGACATGTTTGGTAGATTCTTCTCAGGTTGACCAATCAACCATATTGCAGTTTGATTACGTGTCAAAGAACAATTTGAAGAACTTATCTTTTCACTCATTTTCAGCAACAAGCTAAAAGTACCAAATTAAACTAAAATTACCAAATTAAACAAGCTAAAATTACCAAATTAAAATTAAACTTGAGGAATTAAATATTAATTTGCAAACATAATTTAAAATATGTGATCAATAAACTTGTATATATATATATATATATATATATATATATATATATATATATATATATATATATATATATATATGTATACATATATATATGTATATATATATATATGTATGTATACATATATATATATATATGTATATATATATATATGTATATATATATATATGCATATATATATATATGCATATATATATACACATATATATATATACATATATATATATACATATATATATGTATACATATATATATATATATATATATATATATATATATATATATATATATATATATATATATATATATATATATATATATATATATATATATATATATATATGTATGTATACATATATATATATATATGTATATATATATATATGTATACATAATTTTGGGACAATATTACTTGACTTACCTAGTAGCATAAGTTTGATTTCTCATGTTTGGTATTTTTTTAAATTTAGGTTTATATGAACTGAGTTGATAAAAAAAATTTATAGTTTTAAAGATTATTTTTAATTTAGATTCCAAACTATTGCCTAACGTTGTGCTTGCTACAAATGGTAAGTTGAGATGTTATACTTGCCATAAAAGGCAATATTTATTAAAGTAAAATAAAAAAAATTCAATTTTTATGTTGTTTACATTTTTAATTATTTTGGATTTGTAATGAAAGTTCATTTTAATTTAAAGTCAGTCCAATTTACATAGTAATAAATAAATTACAAGAACATAAATCGTTCTTGTTTTTGTCCTAGATTATGTGGAAAAAGCTGCTGAAATGGCATTTAACAAAAACAACTTGATTGCAATCTTAAAATCTTTGGAAAAAGTATATTTAGTTTCTTTTAAGTTAAAACCCAACTTATATTCACAAGGATTGAAAAGTGTAATTCATTTAACAATTGGACAAGATAAAGCTCAATACGGTGATAGAACTCCTGCAGTATTTTTTCATGAAGATGGTTTAGGAAAACTGACCATTGCTTCTGCAGTTAATGATAAAGTTAGTTATATTTTTACCTCTGAGCCTCTTCCTCTTAATGAATGGTCAAGTATCAGAATTTCTCAAGTTCGACTTAACGGAGTCTATACTTTCACAGTGCATATAAATGGATATATTGTTCATAGCATTGAAAATACAAAACCACAATCATTTCAAAATGTAAAAGTGTATACATCAGATCCATGGTATGACTCACAGGATGGTTCTATTAAAGATCTCAGAATTATTAATGGAAATGTTGGTGAGCACACTTATGTTTTTAAATTTATTTATATTAATCAAAAGTGCTTCAATATTAAACTGCAATAGTAAAAATAATAGACCATTTGGCTCGCAGTTTTATTAGGTAAAGGTAATTTAAAATTATTTTTTAGTTACCTTTACCTAGGACAAAGAGCTACACTTTTTTACAAGTATTTTATACTGTAATATGTATATGTATATATATATATATATATATATATATATATAATATATATATATATATATATATATATATATATATATATATATATATATAATATATATATATATATATGTATTTATATAAATTATGTTAGTGTATTCTACAAATAGAGTGTTCTATGTTCTAATTTATCTAATTTTTAGTTGTGTTCAACAGCATGTTTCACCATCAGTAGTTTCATCAGGAAGCTAACAGCTTCTTGATGACCCTACAACATGTGAAAAGAAGCTGAGCACAGTACCAACAGAGGTGTTATCAGATTTGCCCTAACAAATACTCTAACACTTCTACTGAACGGTTCATTGAACAGTTAGACAATGGTTTTATTGTATGGATAATTTAATGACCTAGTTGTTGTTATATAAAACCAGAAGTGTTATCTAATGAACTTAAGCATGTGAATTTACCATAATTAGTATGACCATAATTAGTCCTAATTAAACAAAAGCTAGTTATAAATCTAAATAAGCATAAATACAATATATTCAATAATAATAATAATAATAATAATAATAATAATAATAATAATAATAATAATACTAATAATAATAATAATAATAATAACATATAAATACTAGCTGTTTAAATTTGTAAAATACGTGTCTTGATCTGTTCCATCCTGTCCCTCCCATTTTATAATTATTATACTTTTACTAAAATAATAAAATGCAAAATTAAAGTATATATATTTATTTACAATTAGCAATAAACAAAATATATGACTTTTCAACAATTAAAAAATGCATAAATTGTTAAGAAAATGAAACAAAATCTACTTAGTTTATATAAAAATTTTTATTTATAAAAAAGAACAAAAAATATTTTTTTAAAACTAAACATCATTAAGCAAAAAAATGGTTTGTTAGTTACAATTATTGTATATTTATACATAATAATATACATAATAAAAAAACAAAAATATATAAAGAAAAAGTATATATTTACAAAAAAAATTTGACTACATCTGAATCATCAACTAACAATTGGTAGATTAATCAACTACAATAATTATAGATGTAACATATTATTTTTCCACCTCTCCCTCTCCTCATATTTTTTTTTTGACAGGATCAACACTAAGCCACTGCCTAGAAGGTGTTTTTTTTGAAAACTGAAAAGAGTCACCCTGGAATTTGTTCATTGCAATATAAATAACAAGAAAAATATAAATTTAACTTTGTTTAATTTATATTCACTTTGGGAAATCGGTTCAAATATATATCTTAATTGAATTGAGGGCCGGATTAAGGCATTCTTAGGCCTGGGGCTGTTATTATAGGAGGGCCTAATGTGGCGATGAGGTAAAAATGCCCAGCGTTAGCGAAGCTATACCTGGGGATCTAGGGGCCAGAAAATTCTTTCCAGGGGGGTTTGTGGGGCAAGCCCCCCAAGTAAAGGGTCTTAAATTTATTAGGGGGGGGTTAAAACATTTATATAGATCTTTTTGTACCCTGATTTAATTTTTAGCCATTTATTACGTTTTTTACAGTCGATTTATATCTTTCGTAGCTTTGTTATTTTTAAGGAATATTAATTTATCAACACTAAACAACTTAGTCAGAATGTTTTTTATAGCATTTGTCATAGCAAGCTGTTTTTAATTAAATCCCACAGAAAATTGCAAAATTAGATATTCATTTTATAAAATAATCACATTTTTTTACATTTCTCTTATTCTCTTTTTGACTTTGGTTCTTTGCCAAAATGAATTTGTGTCTTTTTTCTAGACCATAAACCTGCTTAGCAGCTTCAGAGGTTAGTTTTACTGCTCTTTCAACGGATTGCGAATTGTTAGGAAAATCAATTAGGCAAATTTTTTCCAGATTCAAATGCCTCTCTAATTTTTTCTGAAGTAATGCTAAGTGTTGCTGGTGGCTCAATTTGAATCTCATCAACTGAAACAAGAAAGTCTCAAGAACCAGCATCAAAATTTATTTTCATTACCAATTTTGGTTTAAGCTGAGTTTTGAAAGTTATGTCTTCTTTTAATTTTCTTATTATAAAAATTTGGTTAAGAGCTCGATTTCTTATATGTATATTTTGATCCTGCAGCATGCAGTAAAGAAAATTTTCCTGCAAACAACAGTATGAATTTCCCTGGAGATTGGTAAAAACGATACTTTGAATCCTGCTTTCTTGAAGCTTGACCAACTGAATATTTTTATATAGGAGTAGACAAGCATCTTTGTATTGTCTAGAGTGTTTGATAGCAAACCACATTACACAGTAAACTTGCACAATATACTTATTTACTGCTAATAGCTCAAGAGATGGCTCCTTAGTCCTAACATATAACATCATAATTCTGAGTGCTAGAGTTAGCCATCTGGCATGGCAAACTGGTCCTGGTTTTTTTGAAACAAACCTTTCAGAAATAAAACCTTTTGAAATACCAACACAATACTCATAGAGTTTGCGCTGGTCTGTACTAAGATCACTTATAATTTCTTTGTTAACAAATAACTCTACCTCTGACTTTATGGGTACAAATTGAAACAATGGCTGTTCATGAAGTGTTAGGTTAGATGCAGCCTCCCCGATTGGCCCTTTGAAAGAATTAGGACTAACTGTCTTTCCATCTAATTCTAATATGATATGTCACAATGGGAGTTTATTCTGATGCAGCAAACATCCTAAAAGGTGTAAGTTTTTGTTTATAATTTTTTCAAGTTTGACAACCAAACCACTATCGCAACCTGTATTTGAACTTGTATTATCTAAAATAACCGCAATTAAACTCTGAACACTGTTAAATTCCAACAAAACATTAGCAGTAGCATTTGCCATGGTTGCACCAATTCCATTAGGTATAACTACATGAGTCAAATAACTTTGTGATGTGGGTCTACTCTCTGCTGTAAATGTTAGATGGTATTCTTCTTTGATTGCAGCAACAACAACTGGATCTCCATTACTGTTATACCTGATAGAATGTGTCAACGTAAACTTGTCCTTTTTTCCATCAACTCCAATAACCTCTAATTCTTTAACGTCAGCTAAATGTTTAGAGCTTATAATACTGCTGATTCTTTTTTTTTCCCCCCAAATTTTTTTTTCTGTTATTATTTGTGCTTTATTACTTTCTTTAACAATTCCATAGTCAATTAATACAGCTGTTGCCAATGCAGCTGTTGCAACATCACTTATTTCATACCTAATAGCGGCTTTTGCCAAGTTTGTTAAATAAGTTTGATTTCTTTCAGCTGGTGCAGTTATCGAATAGTCAGGATCTGTTTCTGAGTCATTTTTATTATCTAAATCACAATCCATATAATGATCACATTGAATTTCTGGAGCAAGTGAGATCTTATCTGCTGATTAATTTCACGGTCTCGCTTTCTTTTTTCGATGGCAACTGCTTTTTTATCAATCGTACCAATTTGAAATCTTCCAATAGTTCCAATTTTCAATTTTTGATCCTTCAAATATTCTCTATCTATCTATCTAATAGTGGTACCTGAAAAATGCAAAACTTTTTTTAATTGCAAAACATAAAAATTATAATATGTTTAACAGCTTTTTAACAATTACTTTACATTAAGTCAATTAAAAACAAATATATTGTATATTACAAAGACATGGAGTCAAGTAAAAAAACAGTATATAATATATTCTTGTATTATATAACAATGATGTGTTTCTTAATAATATATATAACAAAATGATTTGTTGCCAAATTCAAAGAAAATTAATTACGTTATTTTTCTGACATGCTTTTGATTCTGATTACTTGTTTAACAAACTATAGATTTAAATTAAATTAACTTTTATAATTTCAACTTATTTACCTTTTTGTTAACTTCACAGAGACAAGCAAAATGTGTTGTCTTGCAATCTGGTTGGTTCCTACACTTCACAGATCTATAAAAATGTTCAAAACATAATTTATTTATCTACAAAATAAACTTAAATGAAAACTAGAACTGCAAACCATGAAACTATTTAATAATACTGATTTTTGTTTTATAATAATAAATATTTTAAAATATTTTAAAATAAAAATAGGCCTTTCTTACTTATCATTGCAAGCTATTACTGGAAGTCCACAATTACATGATGACAAATCAAATAAACGCTCAAAATTGCAATCAAGATACTCCTTGTTTTTATTTGAATTTTTGAATTTGCCTTCTGCAGACAAAACTTTGATTAAAAGTCTAAAACATTTTTTGGTTACTGACTTCTCGTGTATCAGATTAGGATTTACTTAGGATTACTAATCCACAGATCAATAAGTTGTCACTGGCAACTTTTGAAACAATCTTTGGAGAATTAATATTTCTGACACTGTTTATGTTTTTTAAAATAAAGTAGGAATATTGAACCACTTGCCTATAAGTTGGAAGATCACTAACTGGAAGATCAGATGGCAAACCAGCATATCTCTTGTTTTCATTACGAGTTCTCAAACTTTTTATTGTATTAGGCATTTTCTTTATATATATATATATATATATATATATATATATATATATATATATATATATATATATATATATATATATATATATATATATATATATTTATATATATATATATATATATATATATATATATATTTATATATATATATATATATATATATATATATATATATATATATATATATATATAATATATATATATATATATATATATATATATATATATATATATATATATATATATATATATAAATATACATATATATATATATATATATATATATATATATATATGTATATTTATATATATATATATATATATATATATATATATTTATATATATATATATATATATATATATATATATATATATATATATATATATATATATTTATATATATATATATATTTATATATATAGGTATATATATATATATATATATATATGTATATATATATATATATATATATATATATATATATATATATATATATATATATATATATATATATATATATATATATATATATATATATATATATATATATACAAATTATATACCTTTATAAAGTTATACAATTTATGTACATTTTAAATTAATTAATTCAACAGGAAAATTTTTTTTTAAAATAAATAATAACTTTTGCATCAATCAAAAGTGTAAACAAAAATAAACTGCAAATACATTTATTCTTTAAAGCTAACAAGTTATTGAAAAAGTACTAAATACATAAGTTATGTATAATAGTAGTTTGTTCATATAAAACATTATTTCTAGTGTAAAACATAAGGTATAAAAAAACAACAACCCAGTTAAAACAAAAATTACCGAAAAATATGACTTTGTTATTCTAATTATAACTTTTTACTAAGTTTCGATATTATAAATTATAACGCCCCTCGTCCTTAAATTATGTGACCACAAATTTACTTAAATTGATATCCCTAAATAATTATGAACTTTTGCACGTTTATTTTTTTTTAAGTCTACATATTTATAGTATAAGAACAAATCCCAGGGTGACTCTTATTAAATCTTGCTGCTGGCAGTGGCTTAATCAACACTCCGTATTAACCAAAAAAGGATGGGGGGGGGGGGGTTTGTCACAAAATTAGGGCCCACACCTCATGCCTTATGAGTTGTGGGTCCTCTATTTGTTCTGCAATATGACAAAAAAGCATTGTAAGATATATCTTAAATTAAATAAATTAAAATAATGATATGATAAAAGAAGTAAAAACATTACATATTAACTCTACAAACCAATTTACCTGTTCCTGATGTTTTTTCTAGAGCATTTTTGAAAATAGAATCTGTAAGAAAAGACATTATTGCAAAGACAATTAACTATTACACATTAATTTGATCAGAATATAAAATTATTCTTACCTTGATTGTGACAAACTAATTTCTTTTTAAACTATTCGCTAATAATCAACATAATATATTTTAAAAGTTTACTTTAAAAGTTAAAACCATATTTTAACAGTAGGCAAAGTTCTTTTACATTGTAAGTACTTATTAGATACCTCTAATTAAGTGATATTTGTTGATTATTTTGAAAATTATTAACTACAATTTGAAGTATTCACAAAATCTTAACTGACAGTAAATATTAATTTTAACATAGAGAATTATAAACACAGTCACTGCAGCAAATCATTTTATTATTTTGCACGTCTGCTGACTAAAATTTTGATTGTGTTTAGTGTAGAAACCAAATTTCAACAAAAATTTTTTATAAACATAACCTGATATTAAAAAAAAGAAATAAAAGGGTATTTTTCAACAAATTTATTTATTAACAAACAAAATTTAACAAAAAAGATCAATAAAAATATACATATTAAACTAAAAACATTTAACTACATCTTCTATTTGTAGATGCAGTTAAGTATTACAACTTTGTTGGCTAAAATTAATATCAATAAAATACAGGTAATCAAATTGAAAATTAAAAACAATTCAAAGCAATCAAACCAATAGTAAAATATCTCATCAAATAGAATAACACAATCATATTAGAAAATATTAAATTTTTTCTAAATCAGTTTTAAAAAAAATCAAAAGCTAAAAAGATATTAAAGAAATAAAAAAATAAGTAAGAAATAAAAAAATAATGCTAATAATTAAAAGTTACCAACATAGCACTTTAATTACACAATGAAAATAAAAAAAGCATCTGAAAGTTAAGAGCTTTCAATAACAATCATTAGAATCATGATTATTGTTAACTAAAAATGGTATTTAAATTTTCAGTCATAAGATAAGTGGTGATTAAAAAAAAAATTGAATTAGCTAAAATATTAAAATTTAACTTCTAATGATCAACAACCTTTTTATTAACATATAAACTTATTAAATTAAGTTATTATTTTTTTATTAACATTATAAACTTGTTAAATTAAGTTATTATTATTTTATTAACATTATAAACTTGTAATAAGAAAAAAATCTTTTATAATAAATAAGAAAATCATTTAAAAAAATTTTATATCATTTAATGAAACTTAACTTTTTATTTGTAGTTTCATTAAAAATTTTGATTAAAAATTGTAATGAATTTAAAATATGGCATACATTGGCAGCTTTTTGTCAATGTTACCTTCATATCTAAACAGAAAAATACAAACTGTAACTTCACAACAACGTAGAAAATAAACAAATTTTATTTAAAATACTTTATATATAAAGGTATAACTTTATCACATTAAGATAAATACAAACTATAAAGCTTAAGAAAAAGAAATTAAAACCCACAATATGTGATAAGCTGTCATTACAATTAAAATCAAAATCAAAATATTGTTATTCAATTTTAAACATTTTGTGCAAAAAATTTTTTTCGAATTAGAAACTAAAAAAAAAGCAAATGTAAATTTTTTAAGAAGTATATTTAATAGATTTTTTAAAAGTAAATTTAACTTTTTAAAATCTAACCTTAATATTACTTCCAGAGATTAACATTGTACTAAATAATTAGATTCATATAAAATATAATTGAATATCTAACAAACAAAAACAAAACCAATAAAAAATAAAGAACAACTTACTTTTATTTAAAATAAGCTCACCTTCAGCTTCTATAAAATTAGTAAAATAAATCGCCTACAAAACAGAACATGTTTCATTAACTAAAACATTAAAAAATTAAACTTTAGTTGTTAACTTTAAAAATAGATTAAAAAAATTAGAAAAAATACTATTTATGAATAAAAGTTTCAATAGTTATATTATTTATGATGGCATTAATAGAGAGATTCAAATATATGTCAGAGATTTATAAAAGTTAAATAAGAAATTCAAAAAAACTTTAAAATCAAGACCCGAATTATATAAACTTATTTAAACCATTTATAATCATTTCCTTATAATAATTTGCAATAATTTAATAGGTTTTTTATATTGAATAATTCTTTTTAATATATTATAGCAAAATTTGTTATGACACTATTATACACTATTAAAAATGAGTTCGATATTCAAGCACTTATTATATGCGGGTCAGGATTTTATAAAAAATGCGAAACCTGGATTTTCTCACTGGAAAAAAATTTTAACTTCTGTAAATACTTATAATAGTTATAAAAATAAAATGAAATTTAAAAACAAGTTGACTAGTTAAATAAATACTTTTTTTATGCATTTTTTAAGAGTAAATTTTAAACTATTTAATAGTAAGCAATGGTTATTATATATTTTTTATTGAAAAGTTATGCATGCACATCATGCCTCTTGCATTATCAGTTAATAGTTGATTTAGTTAATAGTTGACTCTTCCAATATTATACTGAGTATAATACTATTTTAATGGTTTTCTAAATTCTGTCATGGTTGCGCATTTGGTTTAATATGTTTAACAGGGGCATGTTAAAATTTGAGGTGTATCGGATATTTTTGCTGGATATGCCGTATATTGAACTTTTCTAAAGTTCTATAAGTGTTTTTGAAGAAAAATCAAGTCTTTCCAGTCTAAAATAAATAGTATTCAAGATCTTACTTTAAAAAATCAAGAGAAAAACTCTATGACATGAGATATGTGCTGACAAAATATAGAAATTGGTAATTAAAAAAAAAAAAAATTTGGCTATAAAAACGATTTTTCCTTATACATTATTAATGCATATACATGTGTTATACCAGTTTTTTCTTCATTTTATTTTTTTAAGTCTTGAACACTATTTAATGCAGAATGGTAGGACTTGTTTTTTCTTTTTAAACACTTATAGAACTTTAAAAAAGTTCAATATCTGGCATATCCGGCAAAAATATCCAGTACACCTTTAGTTAAAATAACTTTATTAGGTAATTTTAAATTTTTTTTATTTTTAAATAAGATAAATTTAATAAAATAATTTATTTTAAATATTTTTAATTTTTTATTATTTAAAAAAAAAGCTCACTTTTTTCATGATTTTTTAATCATTTTAAGCTTGATTTTTTAAAAAACGTTTGTTATTTAAAATTTGTTATTCAAAAATAATCATTTTTTATAAAGATTACTAGTTTATATTTTATGGCTTAAAAACTATCATTTTTTAACAAAAAATAAAAAGTACATGTTTTCAAAGTTTTTTTTTTTAATAAACTTTTTTAATTTGTGTTTCCATAAATTGTTTTTATTATTTTTAAAATTTTTATAAAATTTCAAAAATATTAAAAACAATTTATGGAAATATCACTGTATTTGATTATTGTATCACTTTTCACTGAGTTCGATTATTTGTAATATATGTATAAAATTTGATTTCAGAGCAACTTATTGGAAGCAAAGAAACAGTTTTGGTTAAAAAAAACCTTGTGGCAGTTATTCCAAGGCTGGACAGTATTTATAAAATATATTTTTATGTGAAACCAATTTCATTTTCTGCTGGTTTGCACAGTGTTATTCATTTTACTATTGGTTCTGATAATAGTAAATATGGTGATAGAGTTCCTGGTGTGTGGTTCCATGGCAGTGGTGATGGTAGTCTTTACATTTCCTCTGCAATATATGGCAATTATGATAGAGTATTCATTACAAAACCTGTTACTCTTAAAGAATGGTCACATGTTGAAATTAGTCAACAGTTAATAAACAATGCTTATATCTACACAATAAAACTGAATGGCGAAAAAGTATTTTCTGAAGAAAACAAGCAGGCACAGTCCTTTAACAATGTTATGGTTTATGCTGCAGATCCGTGGTATCTTGCTCAAGATGGTTTAATCAAAGAACTTAATATCATAAATGGAAAACCAGGTGATTTAAATTGATTTTTAAAAACTTTTAAGTTTTTTTTTTTTTTTTTAAATTTTGAAAAGTTAGTTTTAATTTTTACAAAAAATTTTTTTACACTAAAAAATGGTTTTCTTTCATTTTTAAAAATTTATTTAATATTTATTTTGTTTATTTTGAATTTAAATTTGAAATTAAAGTATAAAATATCTAAAAAAATGTTTTTCATTTTTACATTTAACTACAATTTTAAATATTTCTTAAACTACCGCATATATTATTAGGGTTCCATATTTTCATATTTCCATAGGTATTTTCCTATATGGAATATTAAATCTTTAATAAAGTTACAAATATTAAATACATAAAATTATGTTTATATTTAGCTTTGAAATAATTAAATCACAAATAATTGATAAGATACAAATAAAAACATAATACTTTATAGTTGCTAAGATAAAAATAAAAACATATTTTTATTTGCTAAGATGCAAATAAAAACATAATATTTTATAGTTGCTAAGATGCAAATAAAAACATAGTTTTTATTTTATTTTAGTTCACCTTGATTTATTTTAGTACGCCTTTGATTCTTCAATTAAGTCAAAATATATTTTTTCAAATATTTTACCAATTTTTCAATGTTAAAGTTTAAAAGTAAAGAGAATAAAAACTGTTGAAAGAAGATTTGAAAAAACTGCGAGTTTTTTAATTTTTCTGTCAACTTCTGTCAAAGTTTTGCAGAATGATGGTTTATGATATGATAACTTCTTGAATTGACAAATATTAAACCAATAAATCAACATTATTACTATAGTTATTAGCATTAAACAACTGCGATTTGTATGGGTTAAAATTCATTAGTCGCTACAAGCCTCAAGTTGTCACTGAGGCAGGTCACATTTAAGATTATCTGATCCCAGCAAGACTAGAGTATATTGATATGCCATTAGCAAGAATAAATTTCATCAGCCACTTTAAATGTAGGATTATCAGATGAATGTTTTTAATACAATTTTTGAAATATGTCCTTACACCTAACTAAAAAATTCAATTTTTTCACTTAAGGTGTTTTTAATTTGTCAGGCAATCGAGACAGAAACATTTGTATTTATCTCGATTGTCAAAGTCATGGAAAAATTATTTTTAATTTTAATGTAACAGAAATTTCAATATAACATAGAAATTTCAATGTAACAGAAATTTCAATGTAACATAGAAATTTCAATGTAACAGAAGTTTCAATGTAACAGAAATTTCAATGTAACAGAAATTTCAATGTAACATAGAAATTTCAATGTAACATAGAAATTTCAATGTAAGATAGAAATTTCAATGTAATGTAGAATTTTCAATGTAACATAGAAATTTCAATGTAACTTAGAAATTTCAATGTAACATAGAAATTTGAATATAACAGAAATTTCAATGTAACAGATATTTGTAAAATTTCTATGAAGAAATTCAAAATTCTGATTTTTTTGCATTTCTTTTGTTTTTCGTTCTCGGTTTTTTTGTTTTCAGTTTTGTTTTCTTGTTTTTGGTTCTGCATTGTTTTAACCATGCTAGTTTTTCATGGGAATCAAAATGCCTGAATCATATACCAAAATCCTTTTTGTATTAAGAAATATAAAATGATTAAGAACAAGTGTGAATATAGCTAAAAATATTGAGCAATTGTACATTGTTATTAAAGAAAACCCTTTTGTATTATATGATACAATTGAAGGCCTGTTTTCAGTATATCGTTTTACAATCAACTGTATTACTCACAATGCTCTTAAAAAAAGAAAATAAGTATCACATTGGATACCCCACAAATTAATCAAACAAAATGGATAGAGTTAAGACATTAAGAATATTTATTCCTCAAAATTTAAAAACAATCCAAGGACACTATATAATGTTGTTACAGGAGACTAGTTGTAATTTTATTTAAAACAAATCGAACACCTATTGCTAGTTGAGTTAGTGAATGTTGAACAACAAGATTTGTAAAACAGTCATGTTCTATATCTCCTTCAAAACAGTAGATGTCATTCATTTGGGATATTTGTTGGATATTCTAATTGGTCAGTTAAATATATTGTTTAAAACCTACTCTAAAGAAGACAGCAAAGGTTGTAACAGAATCAGCATTTATCAATCATAAATTTAAAAAATATTTAAATTAGTAACATGATAATACTTCATTCCATCTTAAAAAATGTCAATAAAGCAACTGCTAAACACAGTTAAAACACCATGACTAAGTAAAACAGTTTACTTAAGTAAAAACACATTATATTTAAAGTTTAACTAAATATAGCATCTTTAAAAAAAAGAAATTTAAACTGAAAAAAGCATGTTTTTTGATTTATTTTTCTTCACAAAACCCACTTTTAGATTATATTTTCATTAACAATATATATAATATTGTTAATAAAAATATATTCTAAAATTCAAAATTAATAATTAATATATTGTTACTAATTATATAGGCTGTTGATATAAAGCGTGTACACAAAGTAAATATGAAAGTAGTAAAACTACTAAATAAAAGGTACTCACCAATTTTTATTTAGAACTAAGTGATAATTTTAATACATTATAATAAGATAAAACATTTTAAACAAATTAATTTATTCCTGTGGGCATCTAATAAAATTTTGAATTTTTACTTTGGTGGTACCCATTAGTTTGTGCACAGAATAAGAATCAAAACTATTTAATGCATTTTAAAATAACATTATAAAATCTTTAACGTTTTTTTTTTTTTAATTTTTTTTTAATTCATAGTAGAATACATGTCTACTATGAATTTTTTTGTTTAATAATTGCGCAGTATTTTTTGTTAACTCTCAATTTGGGGCAGAAGAGGATTTGCTGTTTTAGAAACTTTCACGTCATTTTGTTTATACCATTCCATAGCTTTGAATTTAGAATAGTCTACTATGTGATTTATTGAGGTAAAAGAGGTTTTTGTAAACACTCTTTAACATATATTATACCAGAAAGTGTGGATACAGAAATAAAAAGTGCTGATTTTTTGCCACACATGCAAATAACTTGCCAAATCATAGCTTTTTTAGCAAACTTATCATGTTTTTTGTATTTAAATTTCTTATCTGTTTATCCTCTATATTTTGCAGTATAATAGACAGCACCAGGAATTTGCTGATGATCGTACTTGGTATAAGTTTCATCATCTTTAATTATACAGACATATTTAGAAATATAATTGTCACACAACTTTCTCCAACGGGTTTTTGCACTTTTTTATTAGTTTCAGATCTGTTAAGCGCTTTTTGTGATTTGAAAGAATAAAGACTATGTTTATTTTGAACTTTTACATCAAAGTTATGAAAATATCTGTATCTCTTTGAATGGTCTATTAGTGAAAGGCTCAGGTTAATCTTATAACTGTTAACAAGTTTTCTAACCAGTTTTATATGTTGAAAACCTCCTTTCTTCCACCACCAGATTTGGGTTTGATCGATTTTGTTTGGGAAAAATATTGAACAGCTTGATTAACGGTGTAGGACGGTGTAGGAATGTATTTGTAATTCTTTTGCTTTTAAATTGTAACGTCTCCAGATTTTCAAAAAAAAAATTTCATAATTGTTTCTCTAACATCTTCTTTTGTCATTTTTAATACTTATTTTAAGTTAAATGGGAAAACATAAACATTTTTTTTGAAACCACATTATGTTGTAAACAAAATACAAACACAATTAAAAATATATTAATACAACCACTGAAAAGGAATGAAGTATTGAATCTTTCATATTTATTTCATGTACACTCTTTATAATAGATTATTATAAATTCACTTATAAAAATTATATTTTTGGCTTAATATCAATATATTTTACTTTTACCAAACAAATTTAACTCCACTTAACAAATTTTGAACAGATAAATTATGTGTCGGCATGAAACTACTTTATAAAAAACAAGATTTTTTCAAGTTGCAAAAGCGAATGCAGGACTATATTAACAAACACGAAAGTTGCAATAATGAATGCAAAAGTTATAATAACAAACATAAAAGTTGCAATAAAAAACAAGAGATACATTACCAAACAGGGTTGCACAAAATATTTGAGTTGCATTATTGTACACTTTGCATTAAAATAAATTTAAAATTTAAGTTTTTAAAGATAGCGCATAAAATATGATGTTAGAATTGTGTTTCTATATTTGTCGATTTTAAGTTTAAATTTGCTATGAATTAGTTTAATTTTTATTTAATTATGTGGCTAGCTCTAATCTTAAAACACTAGGAAAATAATTTACTCATTTCACTAACACAAAAATCCGCTATTTTTTAAAAAAGAGTGTGTTTGTAACAATTTTGACTAGAAAATGTTTTGTTGTGAAAATTATACTGTTTTAAATTGATGCAAAAGTTTACATGCTTTTGTAAAATACATTACAAATGTTTTATTTTATGAAGCATTATTTTTTTTCCGAAATATTTTTGTGTCTTCTTTAATGCTATGATGTTATTTTGTCAGTTCATTTCATGCAGGTTTTGTTATTACAATTTCTAGTTAATGTCTGGTATAGAAACATTGCAAAATTGTTAAGTTTCTATAAAAATATTTGAAAAAGAAAAAGTTATGACAAATTATCTGCTTTATTGACACATCCAATTGATTCAACAATCTTTATATAAAATGTTACTTCTATGAAAATTTAGAAAAAATAATTATTTCACACATTCTAAATAACATAGGACTGAGTGATATATCCTCTCTATTATCTCTGGTATAGATTTTTTACAAAAATGTAGTGTTTCCACACCAAAACCTTTTTATGGAGTGTCTCCAGAATAATACTTAAATAAAAAGATTTTGTGCATTTTAGTAAATGAACTTTTTTTTTCTTGATTATATTATGTTCTTCAAAAGTCAAATGAACAAACTTTATAGTTACATTGAAATTAATGCAATGCAGCATTGATTAAACTTAGGCATTATCATCATCTGTATTGAAATAATGTTTACAAAATTCTGTTTACTTGGTTCATTTAGGAAAGAAGTTTTACTCTTCAAGTAATTTTTTTTTTCTATATAATAAAAAATATATAAGTAATTTATAAAATATGTAAATAATGTATATATAAAAATAAAAAAATATCTTCTATTAATTTAAAAAATCTTTTGCCCATATTTTTTCTTAGATCCAGATTAGACCTTGTGATATGTCCTTTCTATGATTTTCCAGGTCAAGGAATTATAATTTCAATGTAAAATTGATGTACTAACAATGGTTTATTTTCTATGTGAATAAAATGATAAAGTTTACAATTTTAAGACATTCCAAAAGTTAAGAGATTAATCTGTAACTTGAGTTGTAGTGATTCAGGGGCAAAACAAATAAGCCAATGTTTGTTCTTATATATTCATCACGAACCAAATATATTATTGAGTATTTATTCAGCAGTTAAAACGCTTTTCAGTAATTGATCAATGTTGTCGACAAGATCATTCACAGACTTGAAAACTTTTTCATAGAAATTCTCAATTTGTCAAAAGTGAATTTCTGCATTTTAATTTGTCCTTTGTCCAATTTCACACATCTTCTTCGTCTATTATTAGGAGCTACAGTGGGACGCAAATAACATATTTTGCTGAGGAACTGACTTTCAGATAATGAGTCTAGTATTTCATTATCAGACTGTGTCGCAGGTCCTCCATGGTTTTTAAAATCTTCCAGCACTTTGAAAATTTTTGAATTTTTCTGTTTTTTTAGTTCTTCCTTTTTCTTCATGCAGTTTGAACGGTTGCTATAAAGTCCTTTTCCAGTTTTTTGACCTGCATATCTCATCAGACATCATCGTCAAATACCATTTCTTTCTCTTGTCCACCCATGCCAGCTTGGATGAATCTCTGAGTAGACCATTTGTCATCACTACATTTTTTTTTGAAAAAGTAGTGACGGTTGTGGAGCTACCACATATTTTGACTCGGTTGTCAAGTATTGTGTATTCTAATTCACACTCTAGGTTGGTGAGAGGTGCCAGTTACAATTTTTTTCAATTGATATCTGAATTTTTTTAAAAGTTCATTTCAGATAACTGTGTATTGAGTGTTTCTAATACTTCTTCCAGAATAGCACCGATAGGTCTTTACCAGCGGTTGATTGACTTTTCTTGGCTTTCAGGTTTCTGAGTTAAGGAGTTTTGGTTTAAAAAAATGTTCACACACCATTCCAAGATCGTTCATCATCCGTGGAGATTTTATGGTCATCCACCCCCAGAAGATCCATTATTAGAAATATCAATGTATTGTCAAGTTCAGCATAGGTTTTGGCATGCAACTGAAACCAATTATTTTGACAGTACAGTATGTACGTAGATACTGCCAGCACTAACTTAGTAGAATTTATGTCAACCACATCGCTGAAGAACTGCATTATTAACTTTCTCATTATATTAACTGTTTGTAAATATTTTCAATTCTTCAGAATCAGTTCAAATAAATCCACAGAACCCGCCGAGCTCATTTTTAGCATTCAGCCTTTGTTTGTACTTGTTTTAGAGGAAGACAAAGCTAGCTGCATGGCTAGGAAATATGTAAGTCAAATTGTTGCATTTATGCCTTTGCTTTAGTACATCAGGACCAGAGGTGTCACTGTCCGAGTCAGCGGCATTATCAGAATCTTCTAGGTCATTGGCAGTGGACCAGTTCAGTCCAAATACTACATTCTCTGTAGTTACAATGATTCCAATTTCTGCTCACTTTGTAGTCCGCAATGCATTGAACTGTGCATCATATTATCTGTTTATTGACAGTGCAATCACCAGTTCAAACCTTCATTTTTGAAAATGAACAATGACCTTGGGCAAAGGAGCCTGTCTTTGAGGTAGACGGCAATTGAAAATCTGATTTTTGTCTTGTCACTGCAGATGGTAGATTAGATTCATCTAGATTCATGGTGAGAAGTTTGAATTCAGGATCAGAGTCACTGGGAGGGCTGCTGTCAACATGTTCTGGTGATGCAGGATATGTTAGTTTTTGTGCAGTTTGGTGGTTATCAAGTCGTTTTGTTTTTTTCTCAGCTAATGAAAGTCTTCTATTCAAATATGTTGTGTTTCTATACAAATTTGTTGTGTTTCTATACAGTTTTTATAGAAACTCTACACATTTCTCTTGTCATCATCATCATCATTGTCATCATCATCATCATCATCATCATCATCATCATCATCATCATCATCATCATCATCATCATCATCATCATCATCATCATCATCATCATCATCATCATCATCATCATCATCATCATGGTCATTATTGTTTTGATTGTTTAAACTGCTGTTAAATGTTTGTTTTACTAGCTTATTATTATATCATTGTATTATTTTTAATGTTCTGTAATTTATCATTATATATTATTCTTTATTTCAATACTATTTTATTTTTTATCTATTATATAATATTACTATGTAAAATTGATTAGAAAAAAATTAAAAATAAATTTACTTTCATAATATACTTATTTTCAGATGATGAATCTTTGGCAAATGCTGTACTTGTTACAAAAGGTTATGTTTAACTGAAATTTTTTTTGTTTTTTGCCTTTTTTATTGTTTTTTATTTTTAATTTATAAAAACTACTTGTATATGGTTTATATTGTAAACAATTATTATATAAATTTTCACCTATAGTCTATTTACATTGTTATATATTTGTTATTCATTTCTCTTTACTGTTATAGATGTTGTTGAATTTTCATCTGAAGAGATTTTAAAGAAAAACAACTTGATTGCAACATTGACATCATTAGAAAAAGCTTACACCATCACTTTTAAATTAAAACCCAATTCATATTCATCTGGATGGAAAAGTGTTATCCATTTGACTATTGGAGAAAATAATGGGAAATATGGTGATAGAAGTCCAGGTGTATGGTTTCTAGAAGATGGTTCAGGAAGATTGAACATATATTCTGCAGTTAATGGAAATGCTAGTTATAATATAGTTTCTGAACCACTCGACCTTAATAAATGGTCAAATATCAAAATATCGCAAACTGGACTAAATGGTATTTACACATTTCAGGTGTATATTAATGGAAAGGTTATCCATAGCATTGAAAATACAAAACCGCAATCATTTAAGAGTGTCAAAGTGTATGCATCAGATCCATGGTATGATGCACAAGATGGTATCATTAAAGATCTAAGAATTCTAAATGGAAATGTTGGTAGGTAAAATTGTTCAACAACTAACAAATGATTTAGTCAATTAGTTTAGTATGAAGTTTTGTTATATAAGGTAACTAAATTTTTTTAGCTTTTTAGCTAAAAGTATATGATGTTGAAAACACTTTTGATTTGAAATAATAAAGATTAAATGTTTTTTATTTACTAGTATATTTATCAAGATAAAAAAAATAATATATTTGGTAATTTAACTTGTTTACCATCTAGCTCTGTCTATTTCTATGTCTGTCTGTGCACATTTGTTCAGTCAGCTTACAATACTTACCAATAGTAGAGGTTTGTCTTTTATGTAATATTCCTCAAGTTGCATTAAGTTGCATTAAGTTGCATATAAATCTATAAATATTTTTTAAACTTTTTATTTTGAAGTTAAAGTTTTTAAAATCGATATAAATAAGAAAACAAATTTTAAGCAAATTTTTCCAAAACACTTCAAAAAAGTCAATATAATAAAGATAGTTCATTTATGTCAGAACCATCATCAAAGAACTATTTGGTTGTAAATAAAGCATATTTAACATTGATCAAGTTGCATTATGGGAAAACGTCTGGATAAGAAAAGTTGCAAAAATGAGCCTTGAGTTGAGTTTGAGTGGAACTTTCTGTCATTAATGGATCTGTCTATCATTAATTGAGGGAACTTGATCAGTTCAGCCTTTTACTTGACAGGAAAAATAAATAATCGGCTGATATAATTATAAATAATAATGGGTCTATCTTTTTGAAAGTAAATACCATGTTGTTTAACTTTAGGCCATAAAAATGTTTCAAGCATTTCTAAATATTACTCACCTGTGACCAATTTGCTGAAAAAGTATGGGCCAATTAGATCACCAAAAGTTATTCCAAACCATACCATTACAGAGTGTTAACCAGGAATAAATTTGATACAGTGTTTTGTTGAAATTGGGATTTTGTCAAAATATTTTCTAATCTCCCTCCTCCCCCCAAATTTAAAATGTGTTCCAGGAATGTGTGGGGTCGTTTTCTTATCTTCTTTCCTCTTCTACTTCACTTTAGCTCTGAGTACATTGATTAGACAGTGCCATAATAAAAAACTAAAAAAAACTGTTAATTTGCCATGTTGTAAATTGGCTTTACACAGCAAATTAATTACACAGCAATTTTCAAAGATATATTAGTAATTATATATTTTTAAATTTTTTTAATCAGTGTATGTTAGTAATTATTATTATGAATTGTATTTTTGATTTATTTTTAATCTTAATGTATCATTGTCGTTTTCATTTTAAGAGTATTCTTTTAAATATATATTTCTTTTTCGCTAGTGCCACCTAGTGAAAAAGAAATATATATTCAAAGAGTTGTACAATAGCATAGTTTTTCTAATAGCGGGGTTTTATTTCATGTTTTATACAATTAATAAATTAGAACTTCGTATATTATTTTCCTATAAGTATTTAATATAAATTTATTTTCACTAATTGTCAGAAATATTATTAAGTTTTAATTTATGATTTAGCTATGAAATTTCCTTCAAATTTTGATATAGTAATACAAAACTCCATTTTTTGTTGAAATCATCTTCATTTAGCTCTTGTACTGTACTTAGTCTGAATGGTTAAAAGCCTACCATTTTGCAAAAATTGCTATAGACATGGGGATAAGCAAGTATGCTTATCCCCATGTCTATAGCGTTTTTGCAAATTTACAAATTGTCAGTTTCTTCAACCATTCTCTAAGGTTTTGAACAGCTTTTTTGATTGTAAACACTGTTTGACTCTGTTTGGCCGCTTGACTCCCTAAACTTATAAATTAGTTGTCAAAATAACAAATAACTTATCAAAACTTGAACAAGGTCTTACTTGGGTCTCTATCTAAACACATGAGGTTCGGGTAGGTTAGCTACGAATTTTATTACTTATTTGAAGTATATTTGATATTAACCTCTCACTTATAATTTATAATCACCAAAAAATACTTACATAACCCATGAATGAAGAAATCAGTCATAAGTCTGATTTGGATAATAATATCAATATTATTTCTACACATAATAAATTCACAGATATATGTACTTTTAGGCATTTTCAAAAAATCATGCACATAAACTTGTATATGTTTTGTCTATTATTTTTATTATAATAATACTAGCATTCTCCAATTTTATCTCATTTAATTGTAATCTATAAAAATATTTTGTAAACAAAGAATGGTATACATTAGTGATGTTATCAAGGAATAACTTGTTTGAAGCGGAACCACGCACAAAACAGAAAAAAACAAATTTTAGTTACTAGATAAATAAACTTTAATTCCTCAGAAAATATAAATTTTTTTCAGTATATATTTAAAAAAAAATAATAATTTTAGATAATAGTATAGATTTTCAGAAAGTTTTAGGATTGCATTATGTATCATAGAGTCACAGCAATCTTTTAATTGCAGTTTTTGTACCGTCACATATGGAAGTCATCCGCAAAAGTTGCAAGTTTGTTGATTTCATGTAGTTATCTTTATGAAAATAAATTGCTTGAGAGTATTTCAAGTGAAATATTTTATCTTTACAACTCATATTTAACATATTTTTGATAAGAAATAACAGTCATCAAATATTTCTAGCTAGAGTAAATTTTAAAAATTAAAAACCATTTAAAAAATTATGGTATATTTTCCAAACTATTACAATATTAACATATATAAAAAAAAAATGATAAAATACATATTTAAACATTCAGATAGTCTAAAATTTGAAAGCAATCTTTTTGTTATAGTTGTTCTGTAAGAAAATCATAATAGTATACATAAATATATATATATATTTTATTTTAATTCACCTGCCCAAGTCCTTGAAGGCCACTACAGTTGGGGAGGCTACTTAAATTATGGTTGCAACCCTCTCTCAACTCTATAACTCTGAAACACGAACCTTGACAAACAAGGTTGCTGCGCAGAGAAACAAGTTGATCAATTGTAAAAATGTATAGATCTCATCCTGAGAAACAGAAAAATGTGTTTCCAATATTCTAAGACTATCTGTTGATATTTGTGGCTGACACAAACAAATTAATGCAAAATGAAAGTTTGAAAATTTTTTGTTTTTTTTACTTTCTTTAATCTTGATAGCGGCGAAAGAACCAAACATGTGGAGTATGTGCATCCACTATATTCATGGTCGTATATCTTACATTTTTGAGGGGAAATTTAGGCTGAAGTCTGATTTTTACTGAAAAAATGGATGCAGAGAATATTATATTTTTAAAAAGCAACTCTATTCTTAAATTTTAACTTAAACTTCTTCAATGTAAAAGTGGCAGTATTTTTTTTATTTTATATACTTTTTAAAATAAAATACATATCAAAGATTTAAAGACATTTGTTTAATATTTGTTGGAGAATTGTCACAGAAATTATTCAAATCAATATGCATTTATATCTATGTATATTATATTTATTTATAATATATATCTGTATTCATGTATAAACATTATTATATGAATACAGATATATATATTATATTTATTTATAATATATATCTGTATTCATGTTTAACACTAAAAAAATGTCAAGAAGTAGTTCAAAGAAATCAAACTATAGGTAAATTTTATTAAACTATATAAACCAAATGCTATGCAACTGACATATTAGCAATTTTGATTTCATTTTTTTTTTTGCCACTTTTTAAATGTTTTTAAGTTATTATTGGAAACCAAATGCTTTGATAGTTTTTGTTTGTTATTAAAAAATACATTAACAAGAATTTTTGTTGAAAATGTGATTCCCCAACTTTCATGATTTTAACAAACAAATTTGCTTTTTGGTGTGTATTTATGTAACAGATATGTTGATGATTTATTTACTGGAATTGATAGAGATGAAATTTCATTCTCAATTAAATCCAAAATA
The DNA here is from genome assembly GCF_022113875.1 of Hydra vulgaris. Lineage (NCBI taxonomy): Eukaryota > Metazoa > Cnidaria > Hydrozoa > Anthoathecata > Hydridae > Hydra > Hydra vulgaris. The sequence continues at coordinate 45,068,468 of NC_061164.1, forward strand.
GCAAATACACTATAAACAAATTCTGCAAGCTGTTTGGATGGAACAAATAGTCCACCACGTGACAAGAGAGGTAGATAAGAATTATTTTCAAGATAAATGTCTCCAGCTTTCAAACATGCTTTGCAGTTTTCACATTTAGATCTTTTTGACAGTTTTTTTGCAACATAGCTTGCTATAGTTATTGCCACTTCTTGACTATTATAATCAAGGGAACTTTCCATAATTTTATCTGGTAATAGATTTTCTTCCAAGAAGTTTTATATGCTCTTTAATTAAAGAACAACATGACAAAGTTCTTTCTGAATTTAAAACTTCTCTTAAACTTACAAGATATCTTCCCCCACTCATTTGCCTGTATTGTGAGAAACGTCTTTCAATTGGATCACTTTGTAAACGAGCTGTCATCAAGTAATAAAATCCATCATTCAAGAGCTCCTCAACAAGCAGTGCTTGAGCATGTAAGGTATTTACCAATGCTGATGCAGTTTGAGTTGTGAGGGTGAATGCAGGTGAAAGAGACCACTGATTGATCCAATCAGCCAGATCTTGGTAAAATATCATTTTATTGTCTCCAAATAAAATAGTATTGCCAATAATATTTGGTAAAAACCTTTGTTTAGAATTAGCAATTGTCCACCAAGTGTTAAAAATAATTAAAAAATTTGAAACATCTTTTCGATTTGGATAATAGATTTTTGAAGCTGCAATTGTAGTTTCATGTATAATTGCTAACGCAAGTGGCACACTTTGTTTATTATTTCCAGGATGTAATGCCTCATATGTAACCTTTGGAGCTTTTCTAAGTTTACCTTTCAGATCATTATGATTATGGTAAATCTTAAATAAATCATCCCAACTAATATATCCTGATGGGCAATCAATATTGATATATGCATTATGGTATTTAAAGTCTGAAAAATATTTTTTTTACCATTTAATAAATTATTTCTAAGGTTTTTAATTAAATGCACACTATTATAAAATAAATGTCTTCTTTCCATGATTCTGTGGGTGAATAATAAAATATTTTTATTCAGACTTGAACATTGTAACTAATGATGTGAATGCATTAATAATAGTGGAATGATTATTATTATTATTTTTTAATTATCTTCGCTTCCAACAAGGCTGCAAGCAACCACTAGTTAGTGTTGGAAGTTACTGGAAGAGAAATGATGAAGATTGTAGAGCAAGATAACGATTGACAGACGACTTAAAAGATTACAAATTATATGAATCAGGAAAGCAAGATGAAGGAAGCGAATTCCAAAGAACTGATGTTCGAGGAAAAAAACTAGACGAATAAGAGTTTTTGGAGCACTTAGGAACAGCAATAGAAAATGGATGAGACCTAATTGAATGACAAGTAACATGAGAATGAATTTTAGTAGATGGCACAAGAGACACTAGCTCTTTTGAGCAGTGCCCATTATAGTATTTGTAGAAAAGAGAAAGAAAAGCAACATTACGACGATGTGACAGAGGTTGAAGGTTGGCTGCAAGAACAGGTCCAACTATGTTTACAATGCGTTTTTGCACCTTGTCTAAAAAGAAAGGGCATCATTAGAAGATCCACCCTAGATATGGCAACAGTATTCCATACAAGGCTGAATTTGAGATTTATAGAGATAGAGAATAGAATCCAGAGTAAGGAAGTGATGAGCTCGATAAAGAGAAGCAACTTTAGCAGATGCTAATTTTGCAACGGATTTGATATAAGGTTTCCAAGAAAGATCAGAAGTAAGAGTTAATCCTAGAAGATGAAGGGTAGGAGACTCATCGAGTACATTACTGTTCATAAATATAGGAAGGTCTAAACTATTGCAATAACGATTGGCCGAAAAAAATTGAGTTTTATCTGAATTAAAGTTCACCAACCACTGTGAGCCCCATGCTGTAGCAGAAGTGAGATCCTTTTCAAGCTCAGATGCCCCCTGCAAGCAATTGGAGGAAGTTGGCTTCTTATTGTGACAAGAATAAATAGCAGTATCATCAGCAAACAATGCCACCTTAGATGTGAGAATATCTAGAAGATCGTTAATGTAAATTAAAAAGAGTATAGGGCCAAGGATTGAACCTTGGGGAACCCCTGAGGTTACAGAATAAGAAAAAGAGTGCTGTCTATCAAGGACAACTTTTATACTACAATTGGAAAGAAAGGATTCAATAATCTTAAAGATGTTTCCAGATACACCATAAGAAGAAAGTTTATGGAGAAGACCAGCATGCCAAACTTTATCAAACGCTTTAGAAATGTCGAGAGCAATGGCCTTAACCTCTCCACCTTTATCTAATGCGCGATAAAACCTATCGGTTATTACTGATAGCAAATGAGCCATTCAACAAGAAGATCGAAATCCATATTGATGATCAGAATATAGGTTATGAGATTCGAGATGAGAAATTAAGTGTTTGTTAATTAAAGATTCAAAAACCTTGCTTATGATAGGAAGAAGACTAATAGGATGGTAGTTAGGCGAATCAGATCACTCTCCAGAATTTTTGGAAATAGGGATAACAGAAGCTGCTTTCCAGCAGGCTGGAAAACAAGACTCTGATAAGCACTTGTTAAATAGTTTTGAAAGAACAGACGACAGCTCCAGAGAACACTTCTGCAAGACTATAACAGGTATGTTGTCCGGGCCGCAAGCTGTAGAAGAGTCTAAGCGGGAAATCACTTTAGATACAGAAGCTGGAGTGATACGAATGTCGAGCAATGGATCAACCTGTTTGACGGCTATATCAGGTAGAATGCAACTAGTGGCATCAAGAGATGATATTGATGAAAAGTTCTTGGCAAACAATTCAGCTTTGTCTTTAGGTGAGGTGACAAAGTCTGAACCATACAAAAGAGTTGGAATTATAGACTTGCCCTTATTATTGATACTATTAAAGAAGTCACGAGAGCCTAATTTTTGTGATGAAATACAAGATTTCATGATCTGAGAATAGTGGGTTTTGGCGTTAGACAAAACCTTTTTACAATGGTTCCTAGCAGTAATAAACAGACGTCTGTTTTCTGGAGAATTGTTTTGCTGATAGATATGGAAGTAATGGTTTCGATTGGCAATTGCAGCAGCACAATGTGAGGAAAACCATGGAGAAGAGTGAGGCTTGACCTGGAATCGTCGAGAGGGAATAAAGGATTCCATGCCAGCCTGAATCCACGAAGTTATGTAAGAAGCACATTTGTCAACAGGGAGACGAAAGATTTCTACCCAGGGGCCATAACCAAGAAAATCACGGAAAGAGTCCCAGCCAGCTTTAAGGTAGTTGTAAGATGTACAATGATAGGGGGATTCTGATAGTAAAAAAGGGTGAGATAATAGTTTTAGAGAAACAAAACCATGATCAGACGCACCTAAGGGTGAGTGTGAAGAAACTGAGCACTGACTAGGATCAGAAACAAGACATAAGTCGAGTAGAGAAGGTAAATGATTTGGGTTGTCTGGAAAGCAAGTTGGAAAGTTGACTATTTGAGTTAGGGATTGAGAAAGACAAAAGTTGTGGGCCTTAATGCCTGCAGAGTCACTGACACTAGAGCCAAGTCATTCAGTGTGATGAATATTAAAGTCACCGACAACAACAATATTGGCTGATGGATAAAGAATGAGGGCTTGGTCAATATGATCAGAAATAACATCAAGAAGATTGCAGTCTTGAGATGAGGGAGAGCGATATAGAACAAAGAGAAAGGTGATAGAGTGAAGTGGTGCTAAACGAAAGCACATAAAAGAGTAGTCTGTGGATTCAAACCTAGTTTCCCGACAAATGGGTGAATTCTTACGAATGTAAATGCCCAGGCCAAGCATTTGACTATTGGAGTCTTTACGAATCAAAGGAAGATGACCATCAACACTAAGATCACAAGATGAGACAGCTGAACTCAAATTAGTCTCACAAAGAGCAAGTAGGTCTGGTGAACTTTGCAAGAGATAAGACTCAACAGAAGAAAAGTTACTTCAAAGACCACGAATATTGGTGAATGATAGGTTTAGCGAACTTGGTGATGACCGTGGTTTTTTGTTGTTTTATAGTTTTTGTTACTTTATTCATTTTTAAATTTGTTAAAGAATTTGACTCGAAACATAGATAGTACTCAGTACACTGTTTTATAGCCCAAGCAATTGCCTCATTTCCACTAATAAACCCTAAGCCGTAACAAAGGGCTCCAATGTGGCCTTGGCAATGCACACCAAAAGTACAAACAGGGACACCATCCATGCGCAACATGGCACTGTTAGTACTCTGATATTTTTCAGCTGTTGATGGAATCATCCTCTCTGAGAGCTACCACAGAGTTTGGGAAACCTGACTACCAGCCGGCCTCAGAACCATAAAACTGAATTTTAGAGCTGTACCCTCATTAGGAGATAATTGAATGAGTTGCCTAGTCATAAAAACAGAGACACAAGCAAAACCCATGAATCAAGTCTAGAAGATCCAGCGTTCAACATCCTAAACTTGAAACAATGTATTAAAAATACATCTGCGCCAGCCTAATAGATGAAGAAGGGGTGCGAGGCTGGTCAACAGATAGAATCTGTTTACCCCTTAAGTCTTTGCCTAGGAGGCCTTCTACAAGACAGCAGCCGGATACATTTAACGTCTGCCCAAGATGAGTATTTTTATCGAGACACCATCTCTAGCCTTTACTCAACCAAGAGCCCCAAGGCAGGGGGTGTTTTATGTCGGAGTTTGCATCTCCTAGCCTTTGCCTAAAAAGGCATATCCTACAAGGCAGCAGGACATGAAGCAGATTGTACTGGGTTACATGTTACAAGTAGTAGGATAAACCTGACCTGACCAAAATTGTCTGTAACTATACCACGCACAGTAAACCCAGCACCTATTAGATTTTTAAGGTTGTCAGCAATTTTTAGTGATAATTAATTTTCAGAGAATGTGACTTTTTAGTGATAGTTAATTTCCAGAGAATGTGACAACAAAAGGAATAAATTCTTTTAGTCCTATTATCATAAATGCGACAGTTCCTTTATACAAGTTACCTTCTGTGTCAGTACCAACATACTCTCCTTCTTGATATTGTGCTGCTTTTTGTAAATACATTTCATCTATCATCATAATACAATCAGGAAAAATTTTATATTTTTTTCGTAGAAGTTTTAAAGTCATTTTTAGAATCAATACCTCATTGTTAAACTTAATTTAATAAAAATATTGATGGTAAATTGAGCTTTTTAAGTAGTAGTTTGTATGACTGTAAAGATGTATATCGTAAAAATAATGCATATCGAATCATCTCTGCTGAGTATGGTGGCCTGTCTTGTGGCTGATAAAGCTCTCTATATTTAATTTAATCTAAAATAGTATCATGATTTTCTAATGTGTAGTTTCTAATATAAGAAGGAAAATTTTCTAGCATACTAATTTTATTAACTTTTGCATTATGTCCTTTAACAAACCAACTTGGTAATGGAAGTGGTGTTCCTTTGTATTGCGAATGTATATTTAGGTTTACATCAACTGTTATTGATTCTAATATAGTTAGAAAATATATCTGTTCATTAAATACTATATTATAAAGTATAACACCTTTTACAAATTATTTAAATTGAATCCCTGGTGGTGCTACTGCTTCATTCAAATTATGTACATTTGTAATTGTATCATTTTTCTTAAATATTTCTAACTGATCTTTTTGGAATATTTTCAATTTAGGAGAAGTTTTTAAAACTTTTGTTGGAGTTCAATCTGAATGATTAACAAATTGTATCCAAAGTTGATTTAAGTTTTGGTCTGTTGGAAAATGAAAAGCTGCAATTTGTTTGCGTTTGTTGCTTAAGTATTCCGATATACATTTTGGTGCTGCACATTTGTTGACTATTTTTAATATAAATTCTTTAAAAGTTAGAAGATTCAGGAAGAAGAATATTTAAAAAAATAATTTTTTAGCGTATTTTGTGTCTAAAACTTTCAAAACCAGCCTCTTAATTTCCCCCTCAAAAATGTAAAATATACAGCCGTGAATATAGTAAGCCATGGTGCATCATGCACAAACGATAAGCCATTTACGACTAAAGATTTTAGAAATGTAATTTGCTTTTGTATAATATAAGTAACCAATATTGCTTCACTTAAAGTTAAAAAAAAAATCCATATTGAAAATTCTTAACCTTAGCTAAAACACAGTTACAAACCAACTCTTCACATCTTTCAAATTTTTTTGCAAAACAAGCACAAAACTTGTGCTAAATTGACTTTTTCGGTGGTTTTAGGCAGTTTAGATTACAGGTATGCTAGATATTGTAGAATATCTATGCCTGTTGGAAGTTGAATTTCTATATGCATGTTTTTTTTTGTTTGTTATATTTTATTGAGATAATTTAGACCACGCTCTTAAATATATACAAGTTTCTTACAAACTAGAAATTACCTAAAAATTCTAGTTTAGCTGCTTTAATAATAAACTATTTCTTTTTTTTTTAAACCTTAACTTAAAGTTGTTCCTTGCACTCTTTGTTTCTTTTATATATATTTATTGCAAGTTTAGTATTTATCATTATAATTAACCTAAATAACCAAGAATTTTATATTTGTAAATATTATAAAAGCCGGAAAAATACTTAATATATTATTTAAATATTTGCTATATTTTATATAGTTTAATTGGGAAAAGATTACTAGATCTGTCTAACGAAATCCATGAAGTAGTGAAATAACATCCGCACATATTTGTCGAAGATCATCTGCTTTTTTTCTTTACTGAATTAACATCTGTCCAACAACATCCGAAATTTCATTGATGACTAATGACATCTTTAGAAAGATGTAACTACATCCAGAAGTTTTTCTCGATGTGTAACTATATCCGCCTAAAATAATGCATTATTAAATAAAATAAATTTCCAGACGTAGTTACATCCTAAAAAAATCGGATGTGTAACTCCATCTGGTTAAAATAATACATTATTAAAAAAAAAACTTTGGATGTAGTTACATATATAATTATTATATTATATGTGCCACTACATTGACTGACAAATAGCCTAACTCGCAACGGAGTGCTGCTACATTGACTGAGGGTTTGGTTTAGGCAGGCAGTCTATCAAATAATTTAAAAAAAAAAAAATTAATATTATGCCTAGAATAATGCATTATAATAATTTTAATTTGGTGGATGTAGTTACATCCAAAAAAAATCAGATGTGTAATCATCAATTACATCTGTTTAAAATAATGCATTATTAAAAAATATTTTTTAGATGTAGTTACATCCAAAAAATCTACAGATGTATTTGCACGGATGTTATTATACATCAATGAATGTTATTATACATCAATGAAATTTGGGGTGTTGTTGGACAGATGTTATTCAACATAGCAAAAACAGATGTTGTTACCCTGACCCTTTAATTATACACTTAAATGGTATATTTTTACCATATATTATATCTTAATTTTTCTATTCATATCTTATAAAATTAATAAAATTGTTGTTATAAGTTTAGAACATATTCTTTTGTTTGGTAAAGGTATTAAACATCCATAAAATTAATTCTATTCTAATTTTGAATATATACATTTGCAAACTTAATTATAAACTTAAGTAACAATTTTAGAATTTAATTGTTAAAAAGGTTATAAAAATAATGCCATAATTAACATTTTTTTAGCTAGTTTTAAATGTAAATTATACTGTTTTTTGAGAAGGAAGAAAAAAACAATACTTTTTTGATCAAAAATACAGATATATATCTAAGCCCTAAAATAAAAATTTATTAAAAATACTTATGCTAGCCTTGCCCTCAAGACACTTAAATTAAGCTGTTTTTGGTCATTTTGGGGTTCTTTTTTTTCTAAACATGTGCTTTGAGGGCAAAGAGTGATTTAATGGTGCTGAAATTTTTTGTAAGTTTAGGTGGTTTAATTCAAAATTTTTTTTTTTAGACACCCTTAATATATATATATATATATATATATATATATATATATATATATATATATATATATATATATATATATATATATATATATATATATATATATATATATATATATATATATATATATATATATATATATATATATATATATATATATATATATATATATATATATATATATATATATATATATATATATATATATATATATATTTAAAATTTAAATATATATATATTTAAATTTTAAATATATATATAATAATAATATAATTTACATTTAAAACTAGCTAAAAAAATGTTAATTATATATATATATATATATATATATATATATATATATATATATATATATATATATATATATATATATATATATATATATATATAAAAGAAAAGTTTCATGCTTACACGGCAATCATCAGCCATTGATTTCCATATAGCCATGAAACTTGAAGTACAATAGAAAAAATTGTTTTTTCTTTATTAATATATACTAGCAAAAGGCAACCCGTAATACGGGTTTTGGTCGGTCTGTTACATAATTAATTTATAGTAGCTGTTTTCCACAATTTAATCTTGCAAAACCTTAACTAATACCCTTTTAGAAAATTGCCTTCAGCTTGAAAAAATTAATCCATCTGTAAAATTAACATAAAAATTATGAGGAGGTAAAATAATTTACCAACTACTACTTAACATTATTAAGTAATTTACAAATGGCACAGGTCATAACAGTGTAGAGCAGAACCATTTTCATCGACCTTCCTAAGTTTAACACAATACGTTTTTAGTTACTGACGCAAAATAATAACACTTGGTTATACTTTAAATTGACGAAAGTGTCAACTAAATCCTTAAAATAATTTTTATAACACGAACCATTAAGATTAAAATGAAGTTAACTTATATTATACAGGAGTTATCAATTTTTTGTTATCCCCTTGATTAATTGTTCTTTAGAAAAGAAAATTGTTAACTTAAAAATGTTAAATGCACACGTTTAAATAAATTTATAAAACATAACAAAGTTTATTATACTACGCAACTGAGTACAAATACCTTTCAAACAAAAGAAAATTTAATTTACGATCAAACATAGGTATAACAAATTTTTTAATACATTAATGCATCATAGAACAAACTAAAATAAAAATTATAAGAGATAAGTAGACATAAAAATTTGTAAACCAAGCTGACCCGACCCGGGCCTTGTTAAGTCTGTTCAACACAGACCATTTGTATATTATTTATTTGGCCTCTTTATTTCATTAAATTTTTAGTAAACGGTAATTTGCCACCATTTACTAAAAATTCCTTTTGTAACTCGAAATTTAATTTTTCTAAATATTTTGGCTCTAATAAAGAGGTTCCTTCCCTCTTTTTGCTTTAATGGTGGCCTGGTGAATAAAATAAAATATTAAAATGTAAAACAATGATCTACTTATATAAAAATGTTTTCTTTCTTTCCTCAAAAGTGTTGCAAATACAGACTAAGCTAACTAATTAGTTAAACACATAAATAAAACTTAAGTAACTCGATATTAATGCGCAAAACTACAATATTCTCCATATTTTTAAAGGTTTTTAGTTACGACCGCCCATTCAACCCATACGACCCCCCAATCAATTCTCTCTCTACAATTCTCAATACTAATTCTTATTTAAGTCTCATCTAAGAGAGAGAGAGGAAGTGTTTTAAAAACACCATGTTAGAAAAAGTAAAAAAGTCATGCAATAAATAACAGTAACTGGTTTTATTATGCTACCAATAAACAAAATTATTTTTACCTTAACTAAAAGTTAATTTCCAGCATTTCTTAATTTATTTCCAGCTTCTCTCTAACTGTTGACAAATGATTAATATTGTAAATTTCACATCATATTAAATTTACAAAATTAAAACCATGTTTCAACAGTAAGCAAAATAATCAAGTGATGACTAAGACAACTAAAAAAAAAATGAACAATTATATTAAGATTACATAAGTAAAAAAAAAAAAAAAAAAAAAAAAAAAAAATCATTTAAAACTGAAATTTTTATTATTTGTTACTATAAATAGTAAAATTCATACTTTGCTTTATTTCAAAGTGTCTAATGTAAAGTCAAATAATAGACATCAACAGCGCTTGACACTGAATTCTGCCAAGTAAGTTTTTGGTTCATCAAGCAAAATTTCTTATATTTCAACGACAATTAATTTTATCATGCCTAGATCTATTTCTTTCATATGACAACAATTTCAAGTCACCTATAACCATTTACACTAATAACTTCTTCGAGCCTAATATTATAAATCTGTTATCATTAAATATATATTACCAGTGGTTATGCTACTGTTACAACTGAATAAATGAACGTTTTATATTTTTACAACTGAAAAATATAAAACAAAATTTATTTACATTATTTTAATTTAGCAAAGAATTTAGAACACAGTGCAAAGTTATTTGCATTGTGTTCTAAATTCTTTGCTAAATTAAGAAAGCCTTTAGGCACAATCTTAATGCACAAAAATAATAAATGCAGAATCTTGTATAAAAAATGAAGCAATGTCAGTCTAAAGTAATATATATGTATGTATATATATTCAAATTTTTTCTTTGAGATAATATTCATATAGATTCATAGAGAAATATAAAATATTCCGATATATAGGCACATTTAAGTATATAAACTTACCTGTCAAAAATTACAGTCAGTTTTTCATGTTAAATACATAAAATATATATCTATTATAAAATTAAACAAAAAATTAAACTTACTCAAATCAGTAACAGTTCGACTGTCTAAATATTTTTATTATTAACCCTTCTATTTAAAAAATAAAAACAAATGATTTGAAGTAACTAAAAAGCACTTTAGCTCTTTCCAATTGCACTAAAAAATAAAATAAATCTTGCTTGCTAAGTTGCCTAATTCTTAAGAATCTGATAACAAATAAGTAAAAAACCAAGAACAAACAAACATTTATTTACTAAAACTACTCTATTTAAACAAATTAAAGTATACAGAGAACAACATTGATACTCCTTGAAAGCTGAAAAACTTTTTATCTCAAATTTGTTTGTAGACCTTGCTTATGAAACCACTTGAATAAGAAAAGCATCAAAAAAGCCTAGAAGCTGGTATATGCTACATTGAATTTTAAATGTTGATTGGTGTAGATATTTTTAAAAAATTCAAAATGATTTGTTCTTCTATAGCAAATAAATGCACCATAAATCTGAAGTTAAAAATGTAATGAATAAGTAAATACAAAGAAAAACATCATATGTGAATTAAAAATCAATGTACCTGATAGAGATAAGCTGCGGTGATACCTGAGTAGTATCACCACATACACGTATTTATCAAAAAAATTTTAACTTTGATTATAATATAAATGCAAACATATATGCAAACTTTTAACAACTATAAAAGAACATTTATTAGCATCAATTATTTTTAATGTAACAAAGAATGCAGACTACAATGCACGACATTGTTAATAAAAATGAAGTTATGTCAGTCAGTATATATTTATCTAAAGTAGTGAAAAAGAATAAACCATTTAAAAACAAAATTAAAAATTTCTAATGAATATATATTTAGATACCTTAAAATGAAGCATAACATAACACTCTTTTGACAAATTCCAGAGCAAATTTTTAAAATTTTTCTATTCCTTATTATTTTATTCCTTATATTGATAAAATACCACATTCAACTAATGTAATTAATACCTTTATTAGATCTCTCTTGATTAACTAAAGAATTTAAATTTTAAATAAACTCTAACTAAATTTTAACAAACAAACAACCAAAATAAATCTTCATATTAATAGTACGTTATTAAGTTGATTAATAGATCAAACAATTTAATCTACTCTAATAATCTACTACCTTATTAATAAACTTTAATTTTTTTTCTACGACTCAGTGTAACTATAATATAGATATTTTTAAAGTAAAAAAGAATTTAATATTATAATATATATGATTTTAAAAACCTGAAATTTTAAATCTACCTCGAAGAAAACAGATATATATTGAAAAGTATTTTTATTTCTTTTTAAAAATTTAAAAATGCTTTATAACTTACTTGTTTCGATATTATCACCAACGTCTAAATAGAAAAACAAACAAACATTCAAGTCGACTTATTTGTAAATCTTATAATATATATGATTTAAAAAACCTGAAATTTTAAATCTACCTCGAAGAAAACAGATATATAATAAAAAGTATTTTTATTTCTTTTTAAAAATTTTAAATTGCTTTATAACTTACTTGTTTCATATTATTACCAACGTTTAAATAGAAAAACAAAGATATATGAGTTATATATAGGATTTTAAAATATATATGATTTTAAAAAACTGAAACTTTAAATCTACCTCAAAGAAAACAGAGATATATTGAAAAGTATTTTTATTTCTTTTTAAAAATTTAAAAATGCTTTTTAACTTACTTGCTTCAATATTGTCATCTAAATAGAAAAACAAACAAACATTTAAGTCGACTTATTCTTAAATCTAGTTTAATTTCTTCAATAATAAAAAAAATTTAATCTTTGAGGATTAAATTCATTTACAAAAATCCGTTTAAACCATTTTAACATTGTAAAGTTAATTTAAAGTTTTAAAAAACTGAAACTTTAATTCTACCTCAAAGACTTCTAAACTTACTCCCTCCAATATAATTATATAATATATATAGTATATATGATAAATAAACCTCCACAATTTCCTTGGTTTAACAACTCGATTATGATTTATAACAACTCTGTAAACATGAATTTTCTAATAACCTAAATAAATTACAGATAGACAAACATAAACTAACACAATTAAATCCTAAACCAAAATTCATTCATGCAAGACAAATAATTTTATATTTATTGAAGAGCCAGAAACATATTTTTTTTCAAAGAGCTAAAGTATTAACAATATTAAAGACAAATTTTATTTATAACAAAATTTTCAATAAAAATTAAATTAAGATAAATTTATAACAAAATATTGTCATGGCTTTTATCCCAATAACCAAAACTAAGTGAAAGCATGAAACTACCCATAAATATATTTTAACGCTAGACACAAATTAAGAATTAAAGTAATCTATAACACGAAGCTTTAAATTTAAAATTTAAAAATGATTACAATAAATTAATTACTTTTAAATTTAAAAAAAAATTTAGATTACCTATAATTTTAAGCTACTAAACATTATCTACTTAATGTCAACTTAGATATTTTGAACTCGTACCATGAAAGGTTGAAGGGAAATCTGTAAGTAAGCACGCGGTAAAGAAAAGTCTAGAAACTACTTAAAAAGTGTATTTTACAGATACAGAACCGTACCGTAACTATAAAACAATACGCGTAACTATGCGCACTATTAATATTCATAGGCTATTAATTATAGGCGATAAGTATTGCTCTATTTGAAATAACTTTTTAATATTGAGCACTCTTTTATGATTATGAGTTTTGTTTTGTAGTTATTATTATAATTTATAATAATATAATTTTGTAACAATTATTATAATATCAAAACTTTGATTGTATAAAAAGAATTTGATTGTATAATAAAAATTTCAAAGAATTATCAAATAAAAAAAGAGAACTAATACCCAAGTGTTGCCATGAGAACAAATTGTGCTGGATAACCACAAACTAAAAGATTAGATTTTTCTATTGCTTTTTTTTTCTGGTACAGAATTATTTTTCCACAAGAAAAAATCACATTTTTTACCTGATGATTGCATTTAGCATGAAACTTATAGTTGTAAAAAATATTTAGTTTAATTTATAATAAAATATATAAATACATAAAAATTTTAATTTAGTTATATTAAAATTTAATTACTTTAAAAATGTTATTATGAGTACATAGAATAGAATATAACTACAAAGTATAAAAAAGCATAAAAATATAGAGATTTTTGTATATTGAATGATACCATCTATACAAATATATCAGTGTATATGTTAAAGGTACCATTTCAACCCATAGTGTCATCTTTAAGAACAACTACAATCTAAACTTTTCTGAGTATAAAGCAATTTACTCATCCACCTTGCTTTGTAAAGGACACCAGGATAGAGCATCTTGAAGTTCTTTGGATCAAATCCCTTCGCTATTATGAGCAGACAAAGTTAAAACCAGCTCTTTGTAGTCACATCATGTGAACAATTGTGTTAGAGATTCTCAAAAAATTTAGGCATTTCTTGCTGGCATTCTTCTTCTATAGACATCATTGACGGTAATAATATTTTGCTTGCTTATCTGCTGACAGCTGATGGAAATGTTTCTTGAACCTAGAAAAGTGAAAAAGATAAAGTAAAAAAATGTTAATTGTTGTTAAGATATAGTAAATAAATGTTAATTGCTCAAACATCCTAATTGTAAAAAGTAGCGGTTAACTATTTTTCGTATAATATATTGATTTTTAGTTAAAACAAATAGTATAGCCTATTGAACTTACCTTTAAAGGATCAAAATTTTTGGACTAGCTAATGTTTTCACTTTCAAACCTTCCCAGCAATCTTCCGTTTGTAAAGACACACATGCAGTGGTTTTCTGAAAATCATTACAGTGTAGTTGTACGATTTTCATTCAGATGCTTTATACTTAGTTAATTAAGCTTATCTGTATTTGATAAAGTTTTATCATAAACCATGCCAATAACATTTTCTTCACACTTTCATTCTCTAAGAAGTTTTTTAGTTCCTTTACAATGATGTCTCTAAGAACTTTAAAATTTTTTTTAGTTGATTTTGATGTTGGGGAATGTTTAAGAGCTTTGCCTCATCAGCTCCAGACACAAGAACTGGAAATCGATCATCCATTCCTTTAGAATCAAGAATGTCCATAAGTTTTCTATCCCAATGCACCAGCATTTTTGGTGATAGCATCTAATTTTTTTTTTATCTCTAATCTTATTTTGGGTACAATGGCGGTTCTATACCAGTGGGCTGTACTTGCATTTAGACATAGTTTGTTAAGGGTATCTTCTTACATCATCAATTTTACCAGTTTTTACCAATTTTTACCAATGTTAAAGTTCACAATAACTAAATCTTTTGGAATCTTTTGCAATGCCTATTTTACCTGTTGAAGTAGCTGGACCTGTTGAATGTCCACCATCAAAAAAAGAAGAAATATTTTCTAAAATGTAGTTAATTTGCATGTAACAAACAGACCAACCATTGCAATGTTCTCCCAAAATCTTTTTCTAATTTTCTGGTTACTGCATTGTGTTGACCTGTTTTAGTCACAGCATTGTTGCAAACAACTGCTGCTAAAGTGTCTAATGATTTGATGTTGTTGATGCTCAATAGAATCTCTTGTGCAATATCAACAGCTTTACTACTTTATTTTATCAGAAGTGATATCCTGCTTCCTATCAAATCTAATGCAAAGTACTTCTTGGACTTCAGCACCATGCTTTTTCACTTCCTTTTTCATCCACACATTTCTCTCAAAACAAAGTTTTGCTGGATCAATAGCATTCTTTTGTGTTAGAAAATCTAAATCTTTTGGTAGAGCATTTTCTTTTAGGCAAGCATCCCTGTTACTAATTTTACACCTATTCATGGTCTTACACAACTCAGGATATTGTTTAGTGTTATAAACCTTGATCTCTTCATCACTTGACATCTCATTATCAATTGATACCATTTCATAATTTGACATCACTTCATCATCTGACATCTCATTTTGCAAAAATTCTTCATTGGACTTTGACTGTTCATTACCACTGTAATATGTTTCACTTGGGTCAATTTCTTTATTAAACTTCAACTTCTTATCTGTAATCGGTAAATTCCATGTTCTACCTCCTCTTTTATTCTCTCCTCTGCAGTTTAATTGTTTCTTTGTCTACTTTTCCTATTACCATCTCCTGTATCATTTTTTGATCTATCCAGAATTTCCATTAAATTATTGGAATTTTTTTTGCCAATGGACATAAACAAGCTGACCTTTCTAGAACACCATTATCAAAACACAGATAAATATCAAATTGTTGGTGTAACCAACTGTAAATTACGGGGACATTAGCATTATTGGGGACATTTTAGTGTACTCGTTAAATTTTTGTCACCTTAAGCGTGATTTTTTTTTTTTTAAATGTACCCGTAAGAAAATTTTATAGAGAACAAAAAGTACATAAATTGACTGGCAAATAGCTTGACTCGCAAAGGAGTGCTGCTATATCGACTGAGGGTTAGGTTTGGCCTGCATCAAGGTCAGGCTTAGGGTTAGGGTTACGGCAAGGTTTAAATTTAGTTATATTATTGTAATTAATCGTTTTTGTAAATAGATGAAGTTAAAAATGAAATATAATATAAAATAAATAAATAAAAATAACAAAAAATTAATATAAAAAATATATATTTATTATAAAATAATAAATTTAAATATGTATAAATAAAAATAGAAATAAAATAAAAATTAAAAAAAGTATATAAATATGATAAAAATTGTATAAAAAAAAGTAAAAAAAAAATAACAGAATGGTAGCAAAAATAATGTCCCTGAAAGTCGCTAACTAGGATGCTATATATATATATATATATATATATATATATATATATATATATATATATATATATATATATATATATATATATATATATATATATATATATATATACGCACATATTTCAAAGTTTATAAATTATACATTAGTAGAACTTTAAAATTTGATTTAAATAAAAAAAACTTTTATTTTAGAGCAGTTAATAGAAGACACCGAAACACGTCTTGTGAGAAAACACTTGGTGGCAGTTATTCCAAAGTTAGACAAGATTTATAAAATATATTTTGATGTGAAGCCTAATTCATTTACTGCTGGTTTTCGCAATGTTATTCATTTTACTATTGGCTCTGATTTAAGTCAATATGGTGATAGAGTTCCAGGAGTGTGGTTTCATGAAAGTGGTGATGGTAGTCTGCATATTTCTGCCCCTATAAATGGCAATCTTAACAGAGTCTTCAAGACCGAACCTGTTGCTCTCAATGAATGGTCTCACATTGAAATTAGTCAGCTGTTGGAAAACAGTATATATAAATACCGCATAAAATTGAATGGAGAAGAGATTTTTGCTGAAGAAAATAGAGAATCTAAATCTTTTAATAATGTTATGGTTTATGCTTCAGACCCTTGGTATCCTGCTCAAGATGGCTTTATAAAAGATCTTACTATTATTAATGGAATGTCAGGTAAAATATGAAGAAATGTACTTATAATTAAGTAAATACAATCGGTTTTAAAAAGTATGCTATTTTCAGATCATGAAACTGCTTACCTTTAATCTGGGTATTACAATAGCCCTCAAACTATAATGACCTTATTCAGATAGATAATCACGGACCAAGATCTATAATTATCAGATCAGATTATGAAAATGAAGCATAATAGAAAATAATTTTTTTTTAAATTATAGATTGATAACTAATAATTATTTTATAAGCAATTAGGTTTTAAAAAAATTGTTTTCAAATCAATTCATTTTAAATAAAATGTTTTTCTGTTGTGTTTTATTATCATAATCTGATCTTGGTCTAGTGATTATCCATCTGAATAAAGTCATTATATTCTAAGGCTATTGTAGTACCTAAAATATAGGTCCACAATTTCATGATCTGACAATAACATATTTTTTTAAATGGAATATGTTCATCTTATTAACAGTATATTTTTTCATATTATATTTATATATTTTTTATTTATATTTATTGTTAATATATTTATTTTTTATTTTTTATTTATATATTTTATTTATATACTTTTTCATATTTTATATAGCTTTTACCCTATTAGAATAATTAGACTGAGTATCAAAAAGACTGGGTATCAAATGTTTTGTTATGAAATAAGCAAAAAAATTAAAATTTTTAAATTTTTAAAAGAAAAATGTATTTAAAAGAATATTGACAAAGAATATTTTTAGATTTCCATAACTTTACCAACATAGGCTTTACATCATCATCATTTTTGGCAAATTTGTATGTGTATTTGTATTTTGGTATAAAAAATGTATTTTGATATAAATAATATTAAATTTGATGAACAAAAATTTGAATAAGTCACATTTAAATAAATCCTTTTTTAATAAAAAAACTAAGGCTTTTGGATGAGTAAAAGCTAGAGATGGCATCTTTTTAAAAATGCTTTTGAAGGCCTCCAAAGCAATTACTTTAGGGGTAAGCAGAATAATGCTTTTGACCAAACTCATACCCCTTCTTCTAGTAGGCATAGATATAAACCTGTTGCATTGTTAAGATGATGATACTGGATCTTCTTGACTCTATTCATAGATTTTTACTTGTATCTCCTTGATAGTGACTATGCAACTCTTCAAACTTAGTTTAATGGTTCTGAGGCTGGCTGGTAGTAAGGTTTCCCAAACTCTGTGGTAGTTCTCAGAGAGGCTGATTACATCAACAGCTGCAAAACTTCAGAGTATTAACAGTGTCACGTTGGGCTTGGAGGGTGTTGCTATAAATGCTCTTATTGAGCATTGTCAAGGCTATATAAGGAACCCTATGTTACAAGAATAGCTCATTGTTTGGGATGCCTTGAGATGCTCTATCTATGAATGAGTCAAGTTCTCTTTAACTTAAACCATGACCAAAGTAACCAAAAGTATTAAGCATAAAAAACCATCACCACTACCTAACTGTTTTAATATATCTTTTACAAATATTTGTTTTCTTTAAAGTAACTTTCCATTAGTTGAATGTTACCTCTTGTAAAATTCATCAAAATTTGCTTGCTTTTTGTGAGCAAGCATTTTTTCATTTGATAAAGTTGCAGTCACACAGAAAGTACGAAAGTACAAATCTCAAATAGGAAAATAGTGATGAATACTGTTGACTTGGCTAGTTTCTATTAGGGCAAGAAAAAACTGCACAACTATGATGTTTTTATTTTGTCCAGGTGCACCATTAGGAAAAATATGAAGATGCTCAACACCAACACCAGCATCAAGAACTTTATTGATATAGTCAACTAAAAATTAACAAATTTTATTTGGTCCCTTTTTAGTGAAGCCTTCATTATATACATAAAATTTGGCTTTATTGGTTCCAACATCATGAATATTAAAAACATTCATTATCAACTAACTGTAAAGTAAACCATAAGTAAAATATTTTTTGAACTTGTTTTTGAAGAAGTTAAAGGTTTTGCATAAAGTCCATACAGATCCCACACTTTTTTAGCCATTAAACACATTTGTCTAATATTTTTAATGTAACGTTACATTACAATGTTATGTATCATAACATTACATTGTTACGTCTTAGCAACATAAAAATAACTGACATTTTGCACATAGCGTTCTGTTACAGTGTTATGTATTGTTATGTAAAATATTATGTCTCAGTTATATAAAAATAACAGACATTTTTGCATGTAACATAATAAATCTCATTTACTTTACAATATGTAACGTAGATTTAAAATGTTATAGGGGTGTTATGTAGATAAGAAGATCTAGGATTACTATAGGCCTTGTGTAAATCTTTAAGGTTACATTATGAATCAAATTGTCATCATCACAAAAAACATTTTAAAAAGATTTAGAAATATTTTAACAGAATTAAAATTTTTAAATGTTATCACAGAGGTTACTGGATTTAAACAAAATAACCAAAAGTACCTTCAAACGTGGCATGAATTTAAAACATGATTGTTTTCTCTATGAAATCCAAGAATTGATAAATATATACCTAAACTAAGCATGTGACAATTGAAGTCTTAGCTAAATTTAAATTTGTTTCAGAAATAAATACACTTTTTAAAATACAAAACAAAACATTTTAAGCAAAAATAACTTTATAATTGTTAGAAAATTCTTAAAAGTTATTCTTTATTATACATTATACATACATTAAACACATTCGTTATATATATGACCCGCATACTCAATTTAACCTGCTGGCATAATGTTGCTATACATAACGCTATGCAAATGGAATTTTTTTATATTTGCCTAAATTTAAATAATATTTTTTTATTAATTACATATCTGTATATAAGTTTCTAACACTTTCTATAAAAAAAGTGCTGAAGGACTTTTTCTCACTGTTATCTTGGCTTTAATGGCTGCTGAGAGCTTTGTGTCAAACTCACATAAGTGGCTACTATTAAGTTCAGCATTATTATATAGAGATTGCTGTTGTTATTATTATTATTCCTAATATTATTATTATTTTTATTACTATTATTGTTGTTATTATTATTGTTATTATTTTTGTTACTACTATTGTTGTTATTATTGTTATAATTATTATTATTATTATTATTATTATTATTATTATTATTATTATTATTATT
The DNA here is from genome assembly GCF_022113875.1 of Hydra vulgaris. NCBI lineage: Eukaryota > Metazoa > Cnidaria > Hydrozoa > Anthoathecata > Hydridae > Hydra > Hydra vulgaris. The sequence continues at coordinate 45,088,707 of NC_061164.1, forward strand.
ATTATTAACTCTCTATAGTACTAAATTAGTACTAACCTAGTAAATAATAACAAACAAAATTTTAATAATAAACAAAGTTAGACTTTTGTATAAATTATCCTTTTAATTTTAATAAAATTTTTAGAAGACAAGTCTTTACCAAATGCTGTATTAGTTACAAAAGGTAAAACTAAAATTTTTTTTTTCTTTTAATGTGAGGTTATATTTATGTTGGCTATTATTTTTGAATTTTTATTTTTAAAAAATTTATTGAAAAAGTTACATTGTTAATTTTCACTGTTATGATGGATCGATTTTTATTTTCTGTTGTTATAGATGTTGATTTTGCATTTATTTCCCCTTATGTTATAGATGTTGTTGAATTTTCATCAGAAATGATATTGAAAAAAAACAATATAATTGCATCATTATCATCATTGGAAAAAGCATATTCTGTTACTTTTAAATTAAAGCCTAATTCATATTCATCTGGATGGAAAAGTGTTCTTCATTTGACTATTGGAGAAAATAGTGGGAAATATGGTGATAGAAGCCCAGGTGTATGGTTTCTAGAAGATGGTTCAGGAAGATTGAACATTTATTCTGCAGTTAATGGAAATCCTAATTATAATATTACTACTGAACCACTCCCTCTCAATGAATGGTCAAGTATCAAAATACTTCAAGTTCAAATTAATAGAATTTATACATTTCAGGTGTATATAAATGGGAAAATTATTCATACAGTTGAAAATACCCACCCACAATCATTTAAAAATGTCAAAGTGTATACATCAGATCCATGGTATGATGCACAAGATGGTTCAATTAAAGATTTTAGGGTTGTAAATGGGAATGTTGGTAAGTTCATACATTTCAATTGTTTTATTAAAGATATTTTATTAATTTATATTTTTTATTAATTTGTATAAAAATAACAATTATTATAAACAAAACAGTTTATAATAATTGTTATTATTAATATTTGTTTTATATAATAATTGCTATTTTTTTATATTTTATATCATTCTATAGGATATTAAACAGCACAAATCAACAAATAACTGCGCATATAATGGCACATAACAATAAGTAATAGCACATAACAACAAAAAACAATACTTAACAACAAATCTTTTATTTAAATGCCAATTGTGTTTTTGAAGTGGTTTCCGCACAGCTTCTACTGTATTAAAATTTAAAAAACTGAGTTTTTCATTAATAGCTTTAACTCTTTAGTCTCTTATATCTCCTTAATACAGCATTATATCTCTTTAATACAGCATTATCTCTCTTTAATATAGTATTATTTCTCTTTAATATAGCATTATTTCTCTTTAATATAGCATTATCTCTCTTTAATATAGCATTATCTCTCCTTGATATAGCATTATCTCTCCTTAATATAGCATTATCTCTCTATAATATAGCATTATAATTCCTTAATATAGTATTATCTCTCCTTAATATAGTTTTATTTCTCTTTAATATCACCTTCATCAAATCTTTTTTTAGTAAAAAAAGATTTGATGAAGGTGCTATATTAAAGAGATAGGAGCCTTAATGTACTACAAAATATAAAGTAGAAAAAAAACAAAGTTATTTGAAAATAACAGATTGAAATGAAAAAGAAAATAAAAAATGAAATTGAAAATAAAGTTGTTTCATAAATCAGTTCTTTTTCTTGCAATAGCATTAAGTATACTGCTTAATTGTCGTGGAAGATTGTATGTTAAATAAACTCAATACTTTTCTATTCCAAACCATCAGAAATGTCAAGTGAAAATCTTTATTTCACCATCCATCTAAAAAATGCTATTTGTATGAAATACTTTCAGTCCTTTTTTGGAAAAAAATCAAAACAGTTTTTTAAATATTGTTTTAATCCAGTTCTTCATTCATTCTTAAATTTTTATCAGTAACTTTCAAAATTTTATTTAAAATTTATACATTTATTCATCCAAATTATCCCTGTTAATAGATTTATGATTGCACTTTAGTCTTTCAAATAGTTTGGTTTATTTTGGTTCACTTGCACTAGACTTATCAGAGAAACGAAGGGGAGGGGGTTAATAAGTTTAATACATAAATCAGAAAAATAGTTTTTTCATCTTTGATCTTTTTATTATTATTATTATTTTTTATTTGTCTCTTACATTTTTTGAAGTTTTACTTTTATTTAATTTTTTTGTTCTGATTTTTGGTTCAAAGATTTTTGGTTCAAAGATTTTTGGTTCAAAGATTCTGATTCTTGATTAGTTTGTTCTGTCTAACTTTATCACCTTTTTGTGCACTTTTTTTATTCTATCAAATACTTCCTCTTGAATTCTTGAAAAAATTTTATTTTTTCAAAATCATGTTTTTATTTTCCTTGGATTACAAAAAAAAAAAACCTCATCTTTAATTACCCAAAAGTTTGTTCACTTGATTACTACTAATAGGTATGTATAAAAACACTTTGTATAAAAATAAGATTTGGTTAATTATTCCAACCATCCAAGTCTGTTATTAAAATAAAAATTTAAAAACACTTCTCCAATTTTTAGATGTTAAATATAAAGTGAAGAAAATATATTTAACAAATTGATTTAGCTAAAATATCTTTTTAATATATAGAAATATTTAATCAAGCATAAAAAACAATCAAAAATGCATTGAATGCAGTAAAAACAATAACAAAGCATATTGTTCAAAAAAGTTTGTTGCTTTTTTTTTGTGATGTGAATGTGAACAATTTGTTTTTGAAAATTGTTCAAAAACAAATTGTTCGAAAACAAACTGTTTACATTAAGAGGTGAAAAGTAAAAAATGACATTTACTCATGTTACTGTAATTAAACAGTTTTTTTGTAAATTTCTTATTAAGATTTTTTTAAATGTCAACTTTTACTTTTACTTGAGTAAATATTTTTTAAAGTATCATGCTTCACAACATTTTAAATCACATATATTACTGGTTAAAAAAATTATTAAGTGTTGTTTAATATCACAAAAGGTATGATTTAATTCTTTTATTCTATAGAAATTTTTTTTAAAACTTTCTTTCCTAATAGTTTTCTCTGTTAAAGCAAAGTTAGGGGTCATTCATAAATTGTCATGCAATGAAAAGGGGGCGGAGAGGAGTTAGAAGGGGAGGAGTTGGAATTTACTTTTCAAACTGATTTAAGTTTTAGTAAAATAATATAGACTCTGTTGCATTTTACGGCTTAATGATGATAAAGTCATGATAGAATAGTGACATCCATAACAATACACTAACTTATTACCAATGAAGTTATTTAAATTATATTTTTATCAAAAATTAAATATCTTTAGAGGTGAGTTGTCCTGAAAGTCTCTGTTAATTTGTACAACTTTATATGGAACTAGAGTAGTGCAAAAAAATAATGTATCACTTCCCACTTTACTACAGTCATTTTATCTACAACTAAAACTTTTAATCTTTCACAGCTCTTCATCAGTACATTTATATTAACAAATTTAAATTTTTTTGTGTACGTATTTTTACTGAAAATTTGTTTTTTGTAGGTACAAATAATGACTTTTAAAGTATAAAAAAGTTAAAATTTATATGTATTAATTAGTTAAATAAAAGAAAATTTAAATTTATGATAAATTTATAAATATTAATGTATTTAAAGTCAAAAATTGTGTGACACAATTTATGGACAACCCATCATGAAGACACTCAAACATGTGGACTGCTGAATGTTTCAAATTTTTATCCTTCTTATTTGAGTTTTAAAAGAATATTATAATAAAATTTAAAAGAAAATTAAAAAGTTGTTTAAAAAGTAATGCAGTAGCTTTAATTCTGAGTACATTTTTATGGAGCGACTTTTTACTTTTATTTTAGTAAACTTTTCATCCGGTAACATTTAACTGTAAAGTAAAATTTCACTCAAGTAACAATACTTTTACTTAAGTAAATTTTTTTTTACTTTTTCCACTGGTTACATTCTCATCTCTTAGTCTCATACTCTCATCTCATAGTCTCATCTCATAGTCTCATATTATCATATCATCCTTATCTCATAGTCTCATATTAAGTTATTAAAAAGAAGTTTGTCAAGTTTTGTCAAAATGTCAAGTTTTAGGTTTTTAGTGTCAGGCATATGATCATTCTGCTACTGGTAACATGTAATCTAATCCAATCTGTTCCATGTTCTATCTATGAATGTTCTATCTCTTTAACTTAAATCATGACCAAAGTACTTAAAAATATTAAACACAAAAAAACCATTACCATAGTTACATGCTTGGCTTTCAATATATTACCATCATTTAACTATTTCAATATATCTTTTACAAATATTTGTGCTCTTAGAAGTAACTTTTCATCAGTTGAATTATTTCCTCTTACAAAGTTCATCAGGCTTCTTTGCTCTATGTGAGACAGATTTAAATTCTTCTGTTTCATCTTCGGATCTCAGCATTGATGGGTACTATCCTTTGATTCCCAAAGACTTCAATAATGCTAGGTATGGCATATGACATGCTAGGCATGGGCGCATATTGGCACATATGCGGTAGTGGTGTAGTGGTAGAGCACTCGCTTCATAAGCGAGAGGTTCCGAGTTCAATCCCCACCACGTCCCTGGCAGTACCGCGTCCAACTCATTTCTCCACGCAGCGGTTCGTCAAGGTTCATGTTTCGGAGTTATAGAGTTGAGAGAGAGTTATAACCACAGATAAGTAGCCTCCTCGCCTGTAGTGGCCTTGAGCCTTGAGGAGGTGAATTGATAAAAAAAAAAAAAAATTATGCAACAATTCACCTGTTTGTAGAGAAATCATGTGTGAATCGTTTTTTGGGTGCTTCTGCTAAAACCTTTTTATTTGAATGTAATCATATTTTTTTGCCATAACAATGTCTTTTCATGTTAGCACAGAAAAGACATTGTTACAGCAACATATTGTTACAGCAACTTGGTTGTTTAGAGTTTATTGTTTAGAATTATTAGAAAAAAAGGTAATTCAAATGAAAAAATTTTCTCTTTGTTCTTTATTTCTTTCTCTTTGTTCTTTATTACTTTCTCTTTGTTCTTTAATGTTCTCCTTCTTCCCAAGACTCTTTTAGATTTCTGATCAAATTGACCATATTCTTTCTCTTTACCCCTCTGTCAATATTGTTGTTATTAGTGACTTTACTACTCATAAATGATAAATAAATTATGCATAGTGGTTTAATTAAACTATGTATAATTAATGTGACATTTTTTTGTGTGCAAATTTTAACTTTAAATCACAACTTTAAGATTTTAACATTCTATTAATTTAAATTTTAAGATTTTTGATGTATAAATATTAATACAATGTTATAACTTTAATTTATTTTAGAGCAACTAATAGAAGATACAGAAACTCACATTTTCAGAAAAAATTTAGTGGCATTTATTCCAAAGTTAGACAAGATTTATAAAGTATATTTTGATGTAAAACCTATTTCATTTACTACTGGTTTTCATAATGTTATTCATTTTACTATTGGTTCTGATTTAAAAAGATATGGTGATAGAGTTCCAGGAGTGTGGTTTCATGAAAGTGGTGATGGTAGTCTTCATATTTCTGCCCCTATAAATGACAATCTTAACAGAGTCTTCAAGACTGAACCTGTTGCTCTTAATGAATGGTCTCACATTGAAATTAGCCAGCTGTTGGAAAACAATATATATAAATACCGCATAAAGTTGAATGAAGAAGAGGTTTTTGCTGAAGAAAATAGAGAACCTAAATCTTTTAATAATGTTATGGTTTATGCTTCAGATCCATGGTATCCAGCTCAAGATGGTTTCATAAAAGATCTTACTATTCTTAATGGCAAATCAGGTAAAAAAATAATGTTCAACATATTATATGTATATATCCCAGCTAGCACATAGACGTTGGGCCTACATCGGGCTGACGTCGAAAAATTAGTCGGCCGATGGTCAGTAACTGATGTTGGCCCACCGTCAATTTGGTAGTCGGCATGAAGTTGCCGCTAACTGTTGGCTCAATGTTGGCCCAACGTCGACATTTGATGTTTGGTCATCGTTGCATTCTACTGTTCGCCTAACATAATACTTGATTGTTTTTATTCATTTTTTGTTTGCAAAAACTCTGTTTTTGATTCAAAAGATAAACAAGTGCAACTATTTCTTTGTAAAGTTTTTTTAAAACTGTTGCATTATTTAATTGTTTTCTCCTAACAAGTTTGCATAAACTTTTATACTGGTAAATAAAGTTCAAACATTAATTTTGATCAAAGTAACAAATTTAAATTTATAACACAGAGAAAAATCAGAATATGTCATAATATTTAAAATTACGTTAAAATGTTCATACAAACTATACACATCTTTTAAACATAATAACGTTCTTTTCACTTTTGCAGTCACTTTCATTTCAAATTTTATGTCTTTACTTCTCTTCAGAGAAACTCGAATGTTCAAATGCTCCTTTTTATATATGATAGTATTCTCTGAACTTTTATCTTTTGTTTGCTGAGCTGAGCACAACTACAATTAAAATTAAAAAATGTGTATATAAACATGTGTAAATATATATATATATATATATATATATATATATATATATATATATATACACATACATACATACATATGTATAATGGGCTCCTCATTTGTATATATATATATATATATATATATATATATATATATATATATATATATATATATATATATATATATATATATATATATATATATATATATATATATATATATGTATATATATATATATATATATATATATATATATATATATATATTATATATATATATATATATATGTATATATATACATACATACATACATATATACACACATATATATGTATGTATATATATGTATATATATATATATATATACATATATATATATATATATACATATATATATATATATATATATATATATATATATACATATATATATATATATATATATATATATATATATATATATATATATATATATATATATATATATATATATATATATATATATATATATATATATATATATATATATATATATATAAAAAATAATAATAATAAAATATAGTAAGCAACATGTTAATGCTCATTCGAAAATTGCATTGTGGCAACATCTCCTTAATTTTGATCTTCAACATTTTTGTTTTGTTTTATAAAGTTTTTTTATTTGTTAAATAGTTAAAAAACTTTTCTTACTCTATATGCCAGCGTGGCTGAATGGTTAGATACAAAAAAGGTTCGAATCCAGCCACTGGTGACTCTTTAAAAAAAAAAAAAAATTGAATTTTTTTTTTAATAAAAATAAAATACTTTTGAAGTTTTGCAGATATAATATACATATAAAGATATACACTGGAATATTAATGATATTATACACTGTATAATATATATTAATATATTATACAGTGAAAAATTGCAATATTAATGATATTATACACTGTACACAAGATATTATACACAAGATATTATACACTGTAGCAAACAAAAGGATTTTAAAAAAAGCTAAAAATTCTAAAAGCATCAAAACACTGAGAGAAATTTGTTGAGATTCTTATGTTATTAATGTGCTGAGATAATTAGTCCTAATAAGCTATAGATGATCTGAAAAAAATTATGGTGTGAAACTTAATAAAGAAAAAATTTCTTTATTAAGTTTCAGTCAGTCCTGCTAAAAAAAAGAAAAAAAGAAAAAAAAAAAATTAAAAGCCTGTAGCTAGAAAAAACTTCAAATTTTATTTTAACAATTACAAGTCTTTGTTGTTATAATTATTTTTTTGCTATAAATATATATGGCCAGATTAAAAAAATTGAAAATATAATGTGTTAATAGGCAGATTTGAATCCTGGCAAAATGGCACCAATGACAGTGCATTAAACCACTGATCTTTCCAATTTATTGAAAAAGAAATCGTTTTATAAAGTCTTATGCTGATTGCAATTAGTCAACACTTTTAAAGTGGGTTTAAAGCGCAGCTTTATTGCATATGAATTAAGTTATGCTTATATATAAACACATTTGTTATATGCAAATGTAAAAAACCCACTTGTATTTCTTTTTATACAGGATCGTGTGTTATTTAAGAAAACTTTTCTAATAACTACATGTCTTTTTTGCTCAAACTGTTTTGTTTTTAATTTTTGTATTTAAAAAAATTGATAAGATTGCTTAAAAACTTTGGCAAGTTTGGCGAATGTTCACACACAAGTAGCGACTGCCTGAGGAAATGAAGTAGTCGCATCTATTACTATTTTTTCGATGAGGATCAGTACTAATAACTAGTGTATCCCGTGAGGTTGGCAAGGCAAACATCATAGACATTTATGCTTTACCTTGCAATTTATGCCTATTTCTATACTGCAGTAAAAGAACTCACTACAAATAGCCAAAACCCAACCATACTCGAATTTGTAAAACACCAATATTTTTTTGATGATATGATACAAAAAGTGTAGATCTACTGTGCAATATAAATAAAAATAACAAAATAAATCACTAACCATACCACCGGTAGAAAACACGAAAACACAAATTAAAATTCTAATAAAAACACCAAAACAAAACTAAAGCAACTTAAGTTTGCAAACAAAAAATACTAATAAATTTCCCCCTAAGACAATTAAAACCAAATAGATACTTCCAGCATAAATAAACTAAAAACAATCAAATGGCAATACACCCTATTAAAAACCCTTTTAAAAATAAATAAAACACAATAGTCTTCAAAAAACTCAAATGCTGTCATAGATACTTTATTCAAATTTTGTTAACCAATCTAAAGTGTAAGAAAATGAACAACATTGTATTTAAAAAAATTGACAAGATTGAAAAAACAAAAACCATATCATCTCATCCAAGTGGAAAATTTGAATCTTCAGTTTTAGATTTGCCCCTCTCTTGATAATTTCTGAATTACCTCATCTTCTTCTTAGACCATTAAAAATGATAGATGCAGCTTTTTTCATAAATTGTAATCATCACTTTGTGGCAAAAAAAAAAAAAAAACTAGAAATAAGATTTTAACTTCAATGCGCAAAATATTTTTGGCTTAACTTTTAGATTAGCATTTTATAGCTAAAGCCACATCTTAGTTTATAGTTTTAATGGTCTATGATCTTCTTAGTTCTGCCATCTGTATAGCGTTACATACAAACGTCTGTAAATGTAAATGTCTTTAGCATATGTTGAGT
>NC_061164.1:45100372-45172872 GCF_022113875.1 Hydra vulgaris
AACTACATAAAAATTGGTCAACAGATCAGTGGAGCCGTGTGGTCTTTAGTAATGAAATGAACATTGAGGTAGACAACAGAAAAAGTTGCGTTATGTTGCGTAGACTTCCAAGCGAACGGTTCGATGAATCATGCATTTTGAAACAAACAAAACAAGGCAGTGGTTCAATAGGCATTTGGGCCTGTATGAGTGCCTGTGGAGTTGGCGTTTTTCATTTATTCGATGGTAGACTCAACAAACAAAGGTACATCGAAATTTTGGAAAACTCACTTATTCCTAGCATTGATTTATGGCAGTTGCAAGATGGATTTATTTTCCAGCAAGACAATGCGCCGTGTCATAAAGCGCATTTTGTTAGCGATTGGTTCAATTCTAATAAAATTCAAGTGCTTCCATGGCCTGCCAATAGTCCAGACTTGAATCCAATAGAGAATTTATGGTCGTGGTTTGATCACAAGCTTGGTAAAGAACAACTTTACAATTTGGAAGATTTGAAATCTTCTATCTCTTATCATTTGAAAAATGTGCCTGATGAAGTAATCAAAACTTTAATGAATTCAATGCCAGAACGAGTACAAGAGTGCTTGAAAACAAATGGAGGAACAACACGTTTCTAATTTATTTTTTTATTGCTTTTTGAAATTTTTTTGAAACTGGTCTTAAAATTTTGTCCAATTTTTTTTTCCATTTATATTTTTTACTAGTCAGTTTTTTAATTTTTTAACATTATTTTGTAAAAAAATTATAAATTCTTTTATAATAAATATAAAATACAATAAAAATTCTTTCTAAAAAAGTTTTTCTTTTTTTGATACCTTTTTCCAAAATAAAATTATACTAAGGTTAAAAATAAAATTTGAAAAAAAAAAAAGTGGTCTTTAATTTTTGGCCACCGCTGTATATATATATGTATATATATTATATATATATATATATATATATATATATATATATATATATATATATATATATATATATATATATATATATATACATATATATATATATATATATATATATATATATATATATATATATATATATATATATATATATATATGTATATATATATATATATATGTATATATATATATATATATATATATATATATATATATATATATATATATATATATATATGTATATATATATATAAAACGATTAAAAATGATCTATTATATATATATATATATATATATATATATATATATATATATATTATATATATATATATATATATATATATATATATATATATATATATATATATATAAAACAATCAAAAATGATCTAGAATATATATATTCAGACAACTGCAGTCAACACTCTATGTACTGACACTTGTTTCTCTTCAAAGTTTTTTTAGCAGTTGCCAAAGGAATATGCTGTATTGTATTATAAGTTTTACATTTAATTCACTTTACTTCATTGGGTGTTGCCTGGTTGTTACTTTATTGAGTGTTGGCTCCAGTAAGAGGATGCAATGCCTTTTAACTGTAACAATCCATCATGAACAACATCACTGTTGTTTTTTCATTTGGTGTATATCAATATAGTTTATATAGATATTAGAGATTAGTGTTAGCCTTTTTGATTTTACTTTTTGATTTTTTACCATTTGATTTTCTCAAAATTTCCTCTTATTACTTTTTATTTTGAATTAAAATTAAAGAATTAAAGAATTACTTTTTGAATTCATTTAGATGATGGATCTTTGCCAAGTGCTGTGTTTGTTACAAAAGGTAAAAAATTTAAAACTAAAGAAAATCTAGTTTAAAATTGTTTTTTTTTTTTAAAATTTAATATTATAAACAAGATGTTATTCGGAGCTTTTATTTAGTTTTTTTGTAAATCAAAATAAATGTTATTTATGTAATCAAAATTCAAATAAATAAATATTATAACAAATGTGTTCTTCATTTAAATAAAAATTTTTATTATTATTATAAAATTAGAATTATTAAAATTATTATTATAAAAAGCATCATAAAAACTAAGCGTATTTGCTAAAAAAAAAAAAATAAATAAACTTTGCAACAACCTCAGGTGTCTCAATGATAATTTCTGCATTACCTCAACTTCCATTTTTTTAAGCAATAACTAATTCTAGATTTTAAGTGGTTAACAGCAGTCTAGCAATTTAAGTACACTTCTTGATTATAATATCCAAAAAAGTCCTCAATAAGTCTTCTGGAAAATTTGGTGGGTTAAACTCTTTGGTACTAATGATATCTTTTGTTTGTGTAGCTAATCTGCAACTTATTTAGCATAATGTGATGAGACTTAATCAGTTAAAATAAAATGGTCAAAGAGTGGCCATTATATTTTTGTTGTTTAAGTAGTTTTTAAAATATCAGGATCAAATAATTAATTAATTATTAATTGGATTAGTTTACTTGGGTTATTTGGATTAGTTTACTTGGGTCAATATTCTCATCATAAATTTTGTACAAACATGATTTTAAATTTTGATAAAAAGTTTATCATCATAAAAATCATAAAACTACTTTCCAATTAATATTTATACAAATAATTATAGAAATAATATTTATAGAAATAAATAATATTTATACTTGAAGTTATAATCTATTTAAACAATTTATTTAAACAATATGTTAAAAAAAAAATTAAATTAACTGATGAAAATTAGTGATTGGTGGATGATTAGGTTTCATTTTATCAAAATCAATTTTTATTTAGCATTCGTTGATTTTGAGAATCTTATTTATATTTTTAATAGATATTCTTAATTCTAAAAAAATGCTTCCTCAAAGAAGGGAAACCAATAACATTGTAGCAATGCTGTTAAAGGTTAATTATTGCTGTTAATGTTATAGATGTTGTTGAATTTTTATCTGAAGAGATATTGAAGAAAAACAACTTAATTGCAACATTGACATCAATGGGAAAAGCATACACCATCACTTTTAACTTAAAACCCAATTCGTATTCATCTGGATGGAAAAGTGTTCTTCATTTGACTATTGGAGGAAATAATAGGAAATATGGTGATAGAAGCCCAGGTGTATGGTTTCTAGAAGATGGTTCAGGAAGATTGAACATTTATTCTGCAGTTAATGGAAATGCTAGTTATAATATAGTTTCTGAACCACTCGACCTTAATAAATGGTCAAATATCAAAATATCACAAGTAGGGCTAAATGGAAATTACACATTTCAGGTGTTAATTAATGGAAAAATTATCCATAGCATTGAAAATACCAAGCCACAATCATTTCAAAATGTCAAAGTGTATGCGTCAGATCCATGGTATGATGCACAAAATGGTTCAATTAAAGATCTAAGAATTTTAAATGGAAATGTTGGTAAGTAAATGAATTTCATAAATTAATGATATTCATTATTGTGGATAAGTTTTTTAAAAAGTTTTTTATCAAAGTATTGTGGATAAGTATGCATCAAAGTTTTTTATATATTTATTTAAAAACTTTCGCCGAATGGTCACACACGAGCAGTGAACACCCGAGGGTGTGAAATTGATGATATTCATTATTGTCGATAAGTATGCATCAAAGTTTTTTATATATTTATTAGGTGTTTATCTTGTATATTTTATAAGCTTTTAAAAATTTATTATAAATAACTAATATTATTAAAAAAATACTTTATGTATTATTAGATATTTTTAATATACTTTTTGATGAAATCAACCTAGTTCATTGTTAACAAAATAACTTAATTAAATATAAACACTTTCATTTCAGAACTTATAATTTTTTACTTGAAGCTTACATTTGAGCTTTATGATTAGTTTTAATTTTTAATATAGTTATTAAATTACTGATAATTTTTTTAATGTCAGAGCAACTAATAGAAGATACAGAAACAATACTGGCTCAAAATACCATGGTGGCAGTTATTCCAAAGTTAGACAAGATTTACAAAATATATTTTGATGTGAAACCTAATTCATTTACTGTTGGTTTTCATAATGTTATTCATTTTACTATTGGCTCTGATTCAAGTCAATATGGTGATAGAGTTCCAGGAGTGTGGTTTCATGAAAGTGGTGATGGTAGTCTTCATATTTCTGCCCCTATAAATGGCAATCTTAACAGAGTCTTCAGGACCGATCCTGTTGCTTTTAATGAATGGTCTCACATTGAAATTAGCCAGCTGTTGGAAAATAGTATATATAAATACAGCATTAAGTTGAATGGAGAATTGGTTTTTGCTGAAGAAAATAAAGAGCCAGTATCTTTTGATAATGTTATGGTTTATGCTTCAGATCCATGGTATCCTGCTCAAGATGGCTTCATAAAAGATCTTACTATAGTAAATGGCGAATCAGGTAATAAAGATAAGTATTTTAGTACATGACCAGGAAAGCCCACTTAGGTAAATATGTAATTTATATCTTCAATTGGAGGTTGTGTATAGTGACTGTCAATTTTGTCACTTGACTTCCTGTCAATTATTTGCTCTTTGGCTTAATTTGCACCTCAAACAAATAAAAAAAATTTTATAAAGTATACATATTTTTATAAAATATATTTTTATAAAATATATACATGTTTGTAAAATATGTATATTTTTATAAAATATATATATATATTTATATATTTATAAAATATATATATATATTTATAAAAACATATTTTTATAAAATGTATATATATATATTTTTCAATAAAACTTTATTACATTTTTTTATTTGCATCATTATTTACAAAATATTTTTTTTAGATATTCAATCTATGCCTAATGTGCTGTTTGTTACTAAAGGTAATGTTTGTAAAATTGAAAGAACATTTTTTCAAACTTGTATGCAAGTATAAATGTAATTTATAAAAATTCAAAAAAATATATAAAATATTGAATATATCTAATATTCAATAATTTGAATATCAAATCACAATATTCAAAATATTGAATATTAAATATATTTATTATTTTATATATTTTTTTGAGTTTTAATAAATTACATTCATACTTGCATATATATATATATATATATATATATATATATATATATATATATATATATATATATATATATATATATATATATATATATATATATATATATATATATATAATTTATATATATATAATTTATATATATGTATATATTATGTATATCAGACTTGGTTGGGAAGCATGAGCAATTGCTCTTTATTGGTGACCACGGAAATAATATTTAGTTGCGAAAAGCTGGCCAGGTTTTTTAGTCCTTTAGAGAACATTTTAAAAAGCAAAAAAAAGGCGCAAAAGATTAATTGGACCAATGAGAAACAATTACAAAAAAAAAAATTAGGAAAATAAAATATCTTTTAATCCAAAAAAACTTAAAGCAAAATAAATTACGTTTAGAACAAATATTTCGAAACATTGCTCTTTATAATTTTTTTATAAAATTAAGCAACGTTTTTTATATAAAATAACATCTTATATATTCTTAAAACAATTTATGCTAGAAATCTCAAAACGTAAACATTGTGAATACAATTTCTCAAACATTTCAACCAAATACTCTAGAACTTTATTTCGCTTAGTCAGCGTATTTTTGAACCAATAGAATTAGTTTATTTGTCAATTTGGCGGGTTTTTAGTGTTTGCAAATATTTTTTTTATTATCACGCACCAAGATATGATATTTTTATGTTTCCATGTATGTCTGTAGAACAAAAAATTTTTGTTTCTTAAAACTTAAATGTTCTCAAAATGACTCAAAGAGAGCGATTGCTCCCGCTTCCCGACCAAGTATATATATATAAATAAATAAATATATATATATATATATATATAAATATATATATATATATATATATAAATATATATATATATATATATATATATATATATATATATATATATATATATATATATATATATATATATATATATGTATATATATATATATATATATTTATATTATATATATATATATATATATATATATATATATATATATATATATATATATATATATATATATATATATATATATATATATATATATATATATATATATATATATATTTATATTTACTAGGGTGGTTCAGAATCAGGTAAATTTTTTTGGACTAGAGTGGAAGCTTATAAGAAACCCTTGTTTTATATATAAAAAATTTTTTTTCCAATTTTAAAGAAAGTTTTAGGGTGGCACTTGGCCTCATAGTACTTTTTTTTTTTTTTAACCCTTTTTGATATTTTTCAACCCCATATATTGAATTCAATTTTTTCTCTATATAAATTTCTCACAATGACTAATATAAAAAAAAATTAAGCACTCTAATTTTATTTATTTTTTTCAACGCTGGAAAACTTATATAAAAAAACTTTTTTTGGTGATTGAGATAGATAACTTGCAGACATGGAGCAAACTTCAAACTTGGGTGTGTTTATACTTATATCAAATTAGAATGCTTCAAAAAAATTGGAGTGATTTGAGTCTGGGAACTACAAAAACTCTAAAGCTTGTGCTCCCAAGCCCAAAATATGAGTGCAATAAGTTATCGAGATTTATACAATTGCTATTCTAAAATAAATTTATATTCATTAACATATTTCAAATTTCATCTAATAATAGTTTAGCATTCGACAATTATGACTATTTAAAGTTTCCACCTTCCCTGATGGGGTTAAAAAATGAGGGGGTCAAAAAATTTACATTTTACAACTTTTAAATGCTAAAATATCATTATATGAAATTTGAAATTTGTTGATGACTATAAATTTAGTTTGAAATAACAAAAGTATAAAACTTGGTGACTTATTGCCCTCACATTTGGGGCTGGTAGCACAAGTTTTGGGGTTTTGATAGTTCCCAGGCTCCACTCAATGCGATTTTTTACAGAGTATTCTCATTTAATATAAGTATAAACATACCCAAAATTAAAGATTGCTCTATGGCTGAAATTTATCTTTCTTATTCAAACTTCTGCTACCCCTGTAGTTCTATATTTTTTTTTACTACAAAATCTAGCCAGTTAAAATTATAAATAAGCTATTATCATATATTATATTATTTTCAATTTTAAACTTAGAGATGAATCTCGAGGAAGGTGGATTAGCCCTTCCCTATTAATATACCTTTTTTTCAAGCTGTGGGGGGAGGCGGAGCAAGAAATAAAAAAATTTAACTACTGAAATAGCTCCAAGAAGATTTATATCCATGAACCTCGTCATCTGCCACAGAACTTTCATATCCTATGCAACATTTTAACAATATTAGATTAAGTCATCAATCAAACAATTAACTAATTATTTTTACGCTGTTTTCTTATTTATGATTATTATTTTTAACCTGATTTGGGACAGCAGTTGTCACAAAAAGAAGCCATAAAGAAGCTACTGAGTGTAAAAGATGCCGACAAACATAGCGATATCACGAATCTCTTCTATATTTTCTTCTAATAAATTTGGAATGGTTTCCAATAGTAAATACATTTTAAGGTAATACAATGTTTTTGCCATGCATCTTGCATAATGCAATAGACCTGGAACCTATTATATATTACATCTCTGTAGAACTGTTCAGCCTCAAGGTGTTGTTTATTTATTCAAGTTTCTATTTGAGTTTGAATCCTCATTAATGGAACTGTCTTTTTCAAGATCATTCTTTGACAGATTTTAGGTGTTTAAAAAGCTGATTTTCTGGACCAGGCATTTTACTACCTAGATATATCATATTAAAGTGGGTAATGTCTTTCCAAAATATGGCGTCTACAGGCAAGGAGAAGTAGTGGCCGCCCCAACTTAAACGCCGTTCTTGTTATAACTCCTCGGCTTTCCAATGATGGAAACAGTAGTATCAAAGCTTTATTTTGCGATTGTGAAAATCTCAGTGATTAAAGCTTGGGAACTACCGAAACCCCAAAATTTGTGCCCCTAGCCCTAAATGTGAAGGCAATAAGTTACCAAATTTTATACAATTGTTAGTTCAAACTAAATTTATAGTCATTGACAGATTTCAAATCTCATTTAATAATATTTTAGCATTCAAAAGTTATGACAATGTAAAGTTTTTAACCTACCGTAAACTTTTTTTAAAGTTAAAAAAAAAAAATCTTATATATAAAACAAGAGTTTGCGCACCTTATAAGCTTCCACATATAAATATATAAAATATTGAGGGTTAAGCATGGAGCAGCAATTTTTTCATTCATTATTCTTTGTTGTTTTTTCTTCTTTTTCTAAAGCCATATTAATTTAGATAAAAAAAATTATTAATATAAAAATTGTATTATTTGAAAAATAAGTATATTTATTTTTATACAATTCATAAAGATATCGTTATTATAAAAATCTGTGTATAATCTTTTTGTATTTTTTGACTTCTAGAATTTGTAGAGTTATCATCTAAAGTAAAATTAAAGAAAGACAACCTAATTGCGGTGATATCATCTTTAGAAAAAGCATATTCAATTTCTTTCAAACTAAAACCTAGCTTGTATTCTCAAGGGTTGAAAAGTGTCATTCACTTAACTGTTGGGCATAATCTTGGGTTGTATGGTGAAAGAACCCCTGCTGTATTTTTTCTTCAAGATGGCTCAGGAAAGCTGACCATTGCTTCTGCCATTAGCAACAATCCTAATTATATTTTTAATTCTGATCCTCTTCCCCTCAACGAATGGTCTAGCATTAAAATATCTCAAATTCGACTTAACGGTATTTATACTTTTACAGTATACATCAATGGAAAAATTGTTCATGCAGTGGAAAATACAAAGCCGCAATCATTTCAAAATGTCAAAGTGTACACATCCGATCCATGGTATGATGCTCAGGATGGTTTTATTAAAGATCTCAGAATTGCAAATGGAAATTTTGGTACATACACTTGACTTCAATTTTACATTTTTAATGATTAATAAATAATATAATTTTTTAGTAGTTTTTATACTTTCTTTATCATTATTATTTATTGTAAATATATGTATATATATATATATATATATATATATATATATATATATATATATATATATATATATATGTATATATATATATATATATATATATATATATATATATATATATATATATATATATATATATATATATATATATCAGGCCTTGTTACAAGATTTCGCTGCGTAACAGAAAAGTGCAACGCAAATAAATGTAGCTTTACTCAATAAAGATATTTACATCGTTAAAAGTTTAATTACGTCAGTTACGTTTTTTTAAATACCTCATTGTAAATAAATTTAAAATGACTTTAAAAATTATTGTAAGTCTTTGAAATGAAATAGCTTTAAATTAAACAATGATGTTATTAAAAAAATAATAATAAAGTTTAAATGTTATTTAAAAAAAAATTTCCTTATATTAAAATCTTATACTAATTTAAACTTAATTTTTCTGCTTTAAAACATTTGCTTTATGGTTGTTTTTTTTTTAAATAAGGGGACACTTATTTATGGTTGATTTTCTTAAAAGGATTAAAATTTACTTACAACTAAACACATATTTGGGTTTTCCCCTTAATAAAAAAACGTTTGCACTAACTGATTTTGATGAAAATTGCCACTTTTTGGCTTTGTTTTGTTTTTTTGTTTTTATGTACGGTGAAACCTAATATATTTTTACTCAATTGAAAAAGAAAAATAGTATTTTCGGTTTTAAGATGTTATTATCAGAATTTGTTTTTAACAAATATCATGATAATTTTAAAATTTATGTAATTATAGCACTAGTATTAGTTTTGTTTTTAAAATAAATATAAGTTTATTTAATGATCGCATTACTTTTAATCGGTTTGAATTTTGGTAGAATTATTAAAAAAAATTCTTCTAGATAAAATTTAACAACAAAGGGAAAACCCAAACATAACATTTATAACTCGACTTTTTTGAATTGACGTCATTTATTAAAAAATGAATAATGCGCTTTTGTTAAGCGCATTTTTCATTTTGTTAAGCGCATTTTTCAAACTTAACTGAAATCAAAATAAAGTTATATTTAAGACGAACATTTTAAAGTAACTTGAATTAAATGTATTAAATCTTTTTTTTTACTTTGGAATATTTATCATAAAAAAATTGTAAAACGGAATGTTTTAAAATTTTTAAAAGAATTTTAATACTCTTTTTCAGAGTTCCGATATAAAATTTATGCGCGCTCAGAAATGGAAGTAAAAACGTAAACAAACGTTATTTTAACAGTAATTTGTTTGAGATTTACAAAGCAAAACTAAGGTTTATCAAACAATATTATTAAATCAGTGCCATTAGTCTTATATAACTATTAAAAAAAAGAGCCTGTCTAATCCATTTTAAATGATATATTAAGAAACAAGTGAAAAAAGGTACCTCAAAACATTGATTTTTGGATTTGTAAAAAAATAATTCAATTATCTTATTTTGTACTCTAATGTACTTAATATAGTGTTTAAAGCTAACTTTATGCATAATATATATATATATATATATATATATCTATATATATATATCTCTCTCTCTCTCTCTCTCTCTCTCTATATATATATATATATATATATATATATATATATATATATATATATATATATATATATATATATATATATATATATATATATATATATATATATATATATATATAGTATATATATATAATATATATAGTATATATATATAATATATATAATAAAAAATATATATATATATATATATATATATATAAAGTAATAAATATAATGTATATAATATTATATATATTATATATAGTATATATATATGATATATATAATAAAATATATCTATATAATAATAATAACAATATATATATATATATGTATATGTATATATATATATATATATATATATATATATATATATATATATATATATATATATATATATATATATATATATAGTACAAAAATTATATAGTAACAATAATATAACATATATAGTACAATAATTTCTTTGGCCTTCTAATAACTTGTTCAACCAATATCCTTAAATTAGCAATTTCTTTCTAATTTTTTTTAGTTTTTTATTTTTCATTTTCATTTATCAAGTCATTTAAGCTGCACCTTTCCAACCAGAGGGAACTGTGTGATAGATGTAACATACAGAACAAATTTAGTGTTAATATTAAACCCTTAATCATTATACAAGAGTATTTTAGAATACAATCTAATCATTTGTTACGATTTATAATTTCTTTATCCAAAATTTAACTTCTGTAAGCTTTAGAAATTATTTAAAGAAATTATTGATGAATTCTGAGCTACGGGTACTAATGTTTTTATATTGTTGTAATGTTTCTATTCACTCCTTGTTAGTTTCTGTAAGTCAAAACTTTTAGGTGTTTTCATAATAAACTCTGTTATATCTGAAATTTAGGGTAAGTCTATATAATTTAATTTCTTAAATCTGTTTTGCATTGCCTGTATTATAACGTCTTTACTTGGAATAAAAACCATGTGTTTTAAAAGTGAGCTAGGAGCTTTCAACCATGAAGAAAATATTTGCTAATCCTAAAGATATATTAAACCTGTCAGCAAGATCAATTGTCATTAATCTGAGTATTAACATCATTAAAAATTCATCTTTGCTGCATAACATTTATTTTGGTCCAAGTAGTTAAGGGTTTTTTTAAATTTCAAAAAACAGCAGTAGATGTTTTTTTAATATCACTTTATCTTCTTTTGAATAATGGTGATACTGCACTAACTGATGAAAC
The DNA here is from genome assembly GCF_022113875.1 of Hydra vulgaris. NCBI lineage: Eukaryota > Metazoa > Cnidaria > Hydrozoa > Anthoathecata > Hydridae > Hydra > Hydra vulgaris. Next base: position 45,112,013 of record NC_061164.1, read on the forward strand.
ACATTCACAGATGTAAGGCGAGCATAAAAATCACAAGATCTATCATTTTTAAAATAAATGTTTTTATACAAGTAAATTGTGATAACACAATTTGTTTGGATTATGTTTATATACCAATTTGTTTCATAGTAATAACTGATGTGGTTGAAGTTAATTTTTCAAATAAATCTTTATTTTTTTTAATTTCGTGCTGAAGTTCTTTTTTAAGTTATCAATTTCCTTTTTTAATTCTTGATGCTCTATTATAAAACAATGCTTAACATTAAATTCAACATAGTTGTATTATTTACATTAAATAATATAAGTCTTTGAGCATTGTAGCCTAAGTTAAACAAAAAATATAGATTTTTAAATGATTGTGCTCTGTCATGAAAATTATCTGAACATACTCTCGTTTTATGTTTTGGTAATGGTAAATAATTTACTATGAAGCAATAATGTAGGAGTTGAATGGTTAATTAGTTTTCTCTATATTTCTCTGAGCTGTAGTATAGTGTGTATCGATAATGGATAACAAATGCGTACTAAAATGGTAATTTGCAGTTTCACAAGTTAGACATTTTGTATCATACATAAATCATCTTTCCACATTTCTAGATTGTTATTTTTACAATCGATGAGAGCGCATGTTTTCGATCTCTTGAAACTTCTATATGGTATAGGTTCAGTATTTACATTTTTTTCCATTATAAATCTCTATAACTTAAACCGTTGAAATGATGTTTGTTTACGCTTTTACTTCCATTTCTGCGCGCACATAAATTTATATCGGAACTGTGAAAAGGTGTATTAAATTTAATAAATTTATTTGCTAAAACTATGATTAATAAAAAAATATTTAAATTTAATAAAATAAATTAAAAATATATTTTTTTTAAAAACGGAAAATAGACAAAAGTTTATCTATCTGTTTTTTTATCTAATAAAAAAAATATTCAATCCACAAATGTTTTTTACAACAATTAATTACAGCTTAATGTTTTCTGCAACTGTTCTAAAAGACTGTTTAAATTAACTTATTGAAAAAGGCTATTGCTTAACATAAATATGAAAACGCGTACGTAAAATCGTGAATACGTACATAAAATTCAAATAGTCTAACGCTTCTTAACAAGGCCTGTTACTCCCCTCTTTTTATATGGGACGGGGGAAGGGGCAACAAACTCCCATACAACTTGCTAATTCGCGAAAATGAACATTAAATGTGAATGAATGTTTTTAAACTTATGAAATATAAAACTTTATATTAAATATGATAAAATGTTTAAACTAAAAACAGTTTATTTTCTTAAACTAATTTTTAACAACAACAACAATAAAAATTATTAAACAAACTTTTCTTTAACAAAAAATCTATTAGTTTACAATTGCGGTTAAATGTTTTTACTTAGCGCTTTTTTTTTTCTGAATAAACATCATACAAACGATATCAAAAGATAATTTAGATATTCTAAAAGATTAAAGTTTTTGCGTAACACAAAACTGCTGAACATGTAGGCAAATTGCCTTTTTTGCAGGTAAAATGCGAGCTGCGTAACACTTCTTAACAACGCCTGATATATATATATATGTATATATATATATATATATATATATATATATATATATATATATATATATATATATATATATATATATATATGTATATATATATATATATATATTTATATATATATATATATATATATATATATATATATATACATATATATATATATATATATATATATATATATATATATATATCATATATATATATATATATATATATATATATATATATATATATATATATATATATATATGTATATATATATATATATATATATATATATATAAATATATATGTATATATATATATATATATATATATCAGATCAACATGTCGTTGTTTTAAATCTTTAGTTTCAAATGATAAAATAATGTGTATTTATGATTATTTAAATTTATGATAAAGTAATGTGTATTATTGGCTGTAAACATGGCGGATGAAGTGTTAAGGTGTTTTGGTTAGAATGCCACAGGTGACTTTGTAAAAATAGAGGGAGTAATGACAAAAGTAGTTAACTTGGACACTTAAAAAATTATGCTTCATTTTCGGAAAGATGGGTTAATGAAAAGCTATTAATTTTTTTAAGAGAAAATGACTTGAAGCTTAGATCTAAAACATTTTTTTAATAAGTTATTTGACTGAGTTCAAGAATGATCAAATATTGAATAAAATAATTTTCCTTCCAATCACAAGATTGCTCTTCTATTGAATATTTATGAATGGAATTAAAAGTAATGTCAAAAAATGCCAAATGATGCATTCGATGTGGACAAAAATTATTAATTAGTGGCATAAAATTGACTTTGACAAATTGGATAAGTTGTTAAGTAAAATGCCAATAACTGCCATATGTATGGCAGTTATTGTCGCTAAAAGTGATAAAGTAAATTATAAATTAATCTAATCTGACTTTTATTAATTTTTTTGTAAAGCTATTAAAAAAAAGATAATATAATTCAGGTAGAATTTGCTCACAGTTTCTCTCCCAATAGTGAGTAAAACTATGATATATTATTTGAAAAAGTACGACCATACTTTTTGAGTATAAAATACAACCATTCGACAGTTTTAAAATACAACCATTCGAATAATTATAGCTGGTAGTGTATATACAAGGTTTAGACCATTTTAATTGTAAAAATTAATTACAACAACTCATTACAATAATATTTTATTAGATAATTAATAAAAGCAAAATTTTGGTATTGTATGATTAAAATCTTTAATATTGTATTTTTAAACTCTTAATGTCTGCAAAATATTGCCTGTCTGATAATAGCTTTTGTAGAAAGCAAAATAACATGCGGTACTAATGCGGTAGTGGTGTAATGGTAAAACACTTGCCTCATAAGCCAGAAGTTTTGAGTTCAATTCTTAACATGTTTCTAATAGTACCGGGCTCAACTTGTTTCTCCGAGCAGAGTCCTTGTTTGTCAAGGTTCATGTTTCAGAGATATAGAGTTGAGAGAGGGTTGTAATCACAAAAGTAGCCTCCTTGACTTTAGTGGCCTTCTCAGCTTAAGGGAGGTGAATAATAATAAATAAATAAAATAATAAATAAAATAAATTATTTTATTTAGTATATCAAATAGTACTTGCATAAATCATAGAATGTTAGTTGCACCTTATTTCCTCTCTCTCTCTCTCTCTCTCTCTCTCTCTCTCTCTCTCTCTATATATATATATATATATATATATATATATATATATATATATATATATATATATATATATATATATATATATATATATATATATATATATATATATATATATATATATATATATATATATATATATATATATATATATATATATATATATATATATATATATATATATATATATATATATATATATATATATATGTATATATATATATGTATATATATATATATATATATATATATATATATATATATATATATATATATATATATATATATATATATATATATATATATATATATATATATATATTTGGCTTCCAAAACAAAAGTAACTTCATAGGACAACTATATAATTAAATAGAAAAATAGGTAAAATATACTGTTTTTTTTTTAGTTTTTTGCAAAATCACTCTTATTAATGCAATTATAACAAACCTTCAAAAAATATTTTCCTTAAGCAAAAAAAAACAAGCACATTATTAATTGTGTTTAAAATACCTGCATACCTAATTTTAAAAAATCAATAGACTTCAAAATCTTTAACTACAAAGGCAAAGTCAACATTAAATTAACCACAAAAGAATGTTTTATTTTTAGTAGAATTTTTTGTAGAATAAGCATCTTAAATTAAGTAAAACTTTTTTTTTTTGGAATAAATAATGGTCAGTAATTTAGTAAATGGTCAGTATTGGAATAAATGGTCAATAATTTAATCCTGGAACAGTTTTTACGCAAACTTTTTCTAAGCTTTTATACAAAATCTTTTTTTGCATTTTCATGCAAGTCTAGTAATATGGTTAATGGATAAAACTTAGAAAACGTGAATCTCTGTCATAGCTGCAATATTAATGATCTTTTTAAAGTTCTCAAATTCAAATTTTGATTAGTTGAATTTTTAACATAGTTAAAAACTAATAAAAAATGACAGAAACATTATTTATCTTAATTTTTATCTATTATACAATATTAACAACATTTCACCACGGTTGAAAAATCAACAAAATCATTTTTTTTAAATTACTTGTATTTCATAAAGTATCAGATTTAACCAGGCAAACACAATCATCAATGGACACAATAATCAAAAAAAGTTGTTCACCATAAGATTGGTCTTCACTTTACTGAAAACTTCAAAAAACTTTTTCTCTGAAGATCCCTTTCCTCAAAATAAAAAACATTAAAAAGATATGATAGTATAAAAAAAAAAAAAGCTTCTATAAATCAGAAGCTCTGATAACAAAATTACTTAACTAAACTGTTTAAATTAAATGTCTATTCTACCCAATTTTTTTACTTATATTAATTATTTTAACATAAATAATCTATTATATTAATATCATATCAATCATATTTAGGCCAACCCAAATATGATAGATGTACCAGTATTCTATATGGAGAATAATATTTATGTAGAAGATTTATGAGAGGTAATTTGTGGATGTGAAGAATTAGTAGCAACCTTAGCAGATGTTAACTTTTCTATGGATTAATTCCCATGAGAAATTAATAGTGAATAATAATCCTAGAAGACTAAGATTTAGTAAGTGTTGGTATTAACTGCTATAAGTAAGTGTTTGTAGACTTGGTAAGTGTCGATATAGGAATATCAACAACATTGTGATAATTATTAACATTAATAAATGAGTTTGAGGTAAAGTTCACCAGCCACTACAAGCCTGTTCTAAATGTTCAAAAAGTTTTATATTCCAGACAAAAGGATTTTTTGTCTGGAGTATACACCTGTATCATCAACAGAGCTACTTTATTTGATGGAAGCTGTGAGGAAAAGACTATTGATCTTGATATGTTGAAAGCTTTCAATAAAGTCTGGCATGCTGGTCTTCTCCATAGACTCACGCCATACTATATATCTGGGAAAAACTTCTAGGACACCCTAGAAGTTACTGGAAATAAAGGAGAGTGTTGATCATCAAGGACAAATTTAATACTGTGATTTGAAGGGAATGGTTTAATGATTTTGAAATTTTTTAAAATTGTTAACTAATAAATTAATAAAAATGCAGTCATTGTTTTTAGGTTTTAATAATATTTTAAATGTCAAAATTATTTAGGCTTCCATGGCAACCAAAACATAATTGTAACTTAAAAGCAATTTAAACTTTAACAAATACAGTAAACCAAAAATTTTTGTCAAAGCAAAAATTTTGAAATTTTTTGTTACATTATTTTTACATTATATTTCATATATTTTGTCATACTTTTTTATGGAGTTCTTTTTTAAGACTTTTTTGAATTATGATAAATTAATAGTGATAAACAAATTGTAAATGATTAAACCTACTAATTAAAATTAAGTGAATCAAATTTAATTTTAAATAAATTAATTTTTCTTTGATTAAGTTTTTATATTTCTTTAAGATTGTTTTTTTTTCTTCAGATTTTCAGATTTTCAGAATTTATAATTTTGTTTAAATTTGAATTTTTTTGTGTATTTAAATAAATGTAATTTATTAATGTTTTACACAGTAAAAATGTCAAAACTATACTAATGTAACTTTTTTTTCCCCTCTAATATCAGAGCAACTTATAGAAGACAAAGAAACAAGTTTGGTTGCAAAAAATATGATAGCTGTAATTCCGAAGTTAGACAATTCATATAAAATCAATTTTGACTTAAAGCCAAATTCATTTGAAGCTGGTTGGCATAATGTTATTCATTTTACTATTGGCTCAGATGTGAGTAAATATGGCGATAGGACTCCAGGAGTGTGGTTCCATAACAGTGATGGTAGTCTTTACATTAGTGCCTCATTAAATGGCAACCTTAATCAAGTTTTTCAGACAGCACCAATTATTCTAAATAAGTGGACACATGTTGAAATCAGTCAACAGTTAAAAAATAGTAGTTATATTTACACAATAAAATTGAATGGAGCGGAAGTCTTTTCAGAAGAAAACACAGTAACAAAATCTTTTGATGATGTTATGGTTTATGCATCAGATCCATGGTATCCAGCTCAAGATGGTTTAATAAAAGACCTTACTATTTTAAATGGAAAATCAGGTGAATAAAATGAATAAAAATAAACAATTTTTTAATTTAAAAATTTTTACACTTTTTTATATGTAATTTTTTTGTAGTTTTACTTAATAATTGTTATTACAGCTAAATTAATTACTGATTTTTATGTAGATGGTATTTATGTTACTCATAGTTACATAGATGATGGTGGTTGGTTTCTGATAATTGCGTAGATTAGTTATATAGATGATGGTGGTTGGTTTCTGATAATTGCGTAGATGGTGGTTTTGTTACTGATAGTTATGTAGATGGTGATTTTGTTACTAATAACTTGGATTTTATTACTAATAGCTTTGTTACTGATAGCTTGAATAGCTGGATGTGTTTAGTATCGAAGACCAAGTTGTTTATTAATTGTTAACAATACTGAATTTTAACTTAGTTCTGATATTGGAGTTGTGGTATTTTTTTCTCTTTTTGTACAATGTTATTTTTTTTTTTAGAACTCATTTCTTGCAATATAGAAAGACTAGACCCTAAGTTGCTTTTTTCACAATTGTCTGCCCAAGTTGTCCTGATGTTTGCATTTAGTAAAATTCTTCTTTCTCACTGCTTCTTCTTGATTTCTTGATCAACACCTTTTTAAAATGTAATTGTAACATGAAAGTTTAAAGAAGTTTTATAATATCTAGTTGAGAAACATAGCAAGTAGTTAAGAAAGATATGCAGTTGAAAAATAACTGCATATGTATAACTTACAGTTGAGAAACTGTGGTTGAGCAACATACACTTGGAAAACTGTGGTTGAGCATGTGAAAATAGAATTATAATATGTAATTAAGAAATACTGTAATTAAAATTTGGAATTTGTAAAATGCAATAAACAGATTGAGCAATAAGTAAGATAAATAAAAAATAGATGAGAAATTATAATATAAATATTGTAGAAATTATAATATATAAATATTATAATATATTAGTATTGAATATAAGAAATTATAATATATAAATATTGTATTATGTGATTAAGAGTTTGTGAACTGAATTAACAAATTAAGAAACTGAAAATTCATAAATTCTTAATGCAAATGCAAAATGTTGTCTTGTTGATTGTTTATAAGTTAATCAAATTTAGCATTTTGCATTATTGTGTTTCATGTCAATACAGTATGGTCATTGCGTTAAATGTCAATATGCTATGACCTGAAATTTTATTATTTAATTTAATTGTTTTATTTTTATTGAATGACAGAAGATTTCACTGTCCTGACAATTGGATAATTCAATTCAAGGTGTTTATAATACAGAAACAAACCTTAGGTGTTTAATATATAAAACAGCATACAACTTAGTTTCCATTATTAATTTATATTTTATAATAAATGGAATTTAAATTTTTAATTTTGAAAAATTTAAATTTTTAATTTTGAAAAATTTAAATTTTTAATTTTGAAAAATTTAAATTCCATTATTGTTAAAAAATGTAATAAATAAATAGGAAGCAATAATGAAAATACTTCAAAAGGTTTGAGTATTTGATTGCAACTACATCAATAACAAATGATTTCAGGATGAAAACTTGCAGAGAATTGTTCAATGCAATGACTTGTTATGACTTGATATGACAAATCCTGAAAATGTTTTGAGGATTTAGTTGTGGTAGCAGAAAATGCTACTTCTCACCCTTGTTTGGAAAGTGTGTATAAAAATTCACTAATTTAGTTATTACATTTAAGACCTTACCTAATTGTTACATTAGGCCCTACAGTTTAATGTATCAATGTGATAGGGTCAAACTATATATACACCAGAATATCCAAGTTGCTATTTAACTGAATATTGCAGTGATTTTTAATTGTATTGCTAAAATCTAATTTAAAATTTAGTTAAATTTTTATTTATTATTTACTTTGTGTTCTTCAGTTTAAAATTTTTTTAAAATTATAAGATTATAATTAATTAATTAAATTAATAAAAAATTATAATTAATTAAATTAATTCGCCTGTTAATTATGATCTGTTTAAAAGAATAAGATAATAATAAATATTGATTGAACTTATAAGAAGTAACAGTTCCAATTGAGACATGCAGACACATGGTCAAATATTTTTGGTATTCAATTTTGTTTAATTAAAGTTGTTATTTAATTATATGCTGTTCAAGTGCTGAAATCAAGTTGACATTAAACCTTTAAAATGGTCTAATGTTGCTCAGCACAATATTGTTTTCAATAGGCTATTCACATTATCCACATATATCACATTATATTATTGACATTTTTTCTAAAATTTACTGTTGTTTCTTAAATTAGAGAAGGGTATTGGTGTTGGGCTTTTCTGTAGTGAGGTACATTTTATTCCAATAAAAAATGATATGATTTAGGCTACAGGCGATGATAAAGATAGCAAATATGCATCTCTGATGAGCAATGCTAGCCATTTTTTATGAGGCTCTCAAAAACATCATTGGTAGATATATTGTGGCACTAAGGATAGAGTTTCATCTAATTTTAATTAAATCTTATAACACCGTGATTTTTGTTATCTTTCTTCCTCTCCCACTTGGTAGTATAGGTATTCTGGGCCTGCATGAACTCTAAAGGTGTCATTGTTACTAACTATACAATGGAAGGCTTGATTCTCAAAGATATTTAGACATATTGGATAACTGTTTAATGCCTTCTAATGATATTTTTCGAAAAGACATGGAAATTATTTTCCAACAATATAATGCCACATGTCATACTGATAAGATTTGCAAGCAATCATTTAAAGAAAATAACATTAAAATTATGGCTTGGCCTGCCATAGTCCAGATCTCAACTAAATAGAGAATTTGTGGTCTTGGTTAGACCCCAATCTTGGTAAAATTAAAATAAAAGATCTGGACCAGCTGAAAGATAAAGTAACAAAATTACTGTATAATATTTCAAAAGATATTACTCAGAATCTAGTGAATTCCATGCCAAAATGGATCAATAAATGTTTAAAATTTAAAGGATTGTCAACAAAATATTATTTTTTTTTTATTTCTTTTTTTATGTTTTGTAAACATTTTTTTATTTTTGTTTTGTTAATTTTGTTGTTGTGGTTTGTTTATTTTGGCCACATTTTTTTTTTTTGATATATATAAACACTTCAATTCAATACTTTAATTTTTTATTTTTTATTATTATTATTTTATGATAAATTTATCAATCAAACAATTAATCATATTTATTGACAGGCTCAAGGCCCAATATAATAAATATGTAATGGGTAAAATAAAAAGGGTATAAAAAATAACGCACTTGGATATAAACAAAACCCAGGGAAAAATAAAAAATAAATAAAGTGTTATAAATATAACTCAGCTCTCCATTTAATCAACAAAGGAGACTGCAAGAACCTGTCGGAGTTAACAAAAGCTTTTATGACAAGGTTTTCACTATTCTGCAGCAGTAACAATGAAGAGTATTGTTGCTTACGAATAACAACATTAAGTGAATGGGCACCATGTTTCACAAATAATTCACGAGCACTGTTCCATGATGATTTGTTCAATCTTAAGCAAAGTGCATTATTATATGTAACACATAAACGATGAAATAAGTCTTTTGTCTAAAGATACCATAACTGACATTCATAGATTGGGCTGCAAAAGGCATTAAATAAGAGGATCTTTATTTGTATTTGTATAGAGCTGAACTTTCTAAGGATGAGGTTCGCTTTAACATACATAGAACGTATGTGTTTTAAGATATCTTTGTCATCCTGCATATCGTTTGAGATCAAATGACTCAGGTATTTATATTGACAAGTGTATATGAGAATCATGTCAGATAAGGTGAAATGAGGGCTATTTACAAGGGGTTCTTATTTATATTGACAAGTGTATGTGAGAACCATGTTAGATAAGGTGAAACGAGGGCTATTTACAAGGGGTTCATAAATTTCAAAAAACATTATTTGAGACTTAATACTGTTATAAACTATATCATGTTTCACAGCATAACTAGAGCATAAGTCTAGTCATATCTAGAGACCTTTGGCTGAGGGGGCACACAAGACAATATCATCAGCATAAAGAAGATGGTTAATGAGAGAAGGACCCAACGGTAATTTTATTAAGTAGAACACTAAGATCATTAGTAACTATTAAATAGAAGAGGAGACAGTACACCTCCTTGACGCACTCCATTACTGATATTAAATGTTTTGGATAATATTCCACTCCATAGGATCTGAGCTGTTTGACCAGCTTACCAGACAATGAGTAAGCGTAAAGTTACACCAGAGATTTTTAGATTTTCATAAATAGTGTGTCAAATTGAACTCTATCAAAGGCCTTACTAATGTCAATAATAGCAACATGTATATTTGAGCCATGTGACAGGTAAAAATTTAAAATATCTTTTAAAATAAGAACTGGCATAAAAGTGCTATGGTTTTTCTTGAATCCAAATTGATTGGGAGTCCCAGTGAAACTTTCATTAACACGTGAGACAAAAATATGTTCCAAAATTCTGGAGAAAATTGTAACCAAAGCAATTGGACAATAATTAGCAGAATCAGAGATGTCACCATTTTTATCTTTACCCACAGGATAAATAATAAAGTGTGAAGCATCGATAGGCATGTGTCCATGGCAAAGCATGGAGGAAAAGCACAATGATAAAATATTAAAGTAATTTGTGCTAACATAGATATAATGCTCCAACTAAAGTCCAAAGTCAGCAGCTTTTCCACAGGTCATATGATTTATGGTAGATTGGACTTCATGGGGAGTGACAACATAGGCATCATCCTTAAGCAGATTACAGTGTTTAACTATAAAGGTGTCATTTATATTGCATGTTAGCTTGACTGAGTTAAACAGGGTGCAATAGTTATTATACCACATGTGTCATACATTATCAGGACCTGATGCAGAGTCAATAGAAGGTGGAAGACTACATTTATTGTTGCGAATACATGTCACAGTAGACTAGAAACTAGTATAGTTTTTATTTGCTAAGCTGTTTGCCAGCTTTTCTGCTTTTATAGTATCTTCTTTTTTTTGCAGCAATGAATAGCATACTTATATAAGGCTCTTGCATTTTTAAAAAGATTGAAGATTGGGTCTGGCATAAGTTGTTTTTTATAGAAACTTGATTTAGAATGGTTAAGACACTGAGATGAAGATTGAGTAACTTTGGGAGACAAGACAGTGATTGATCAAAGAAGAGGTGCCTCATGCTTCACTAACAACTTCACTAAGGTAAAGGAATTATGATATCAGCTGTAACAAGATGTTCATCTGTACAAAAATAGACTAGAAGACTACTACATGGAGACCAAAATCATGGGTCACAATTAAAGTCACCAGTAAAAACAAATTTACCATTTAAATCTGAAATAAGAGCTGAAAGACTACCAAGGCATTCAAGACACTTATCAACATTCTCATATGAATCACAAGGCATGTAGACATTGATAATTGTGAACTTATCAGAAAGGTTATTTACAAGTTGGCTAGCAACAGACCATGAATTATCAGAAGTAACTACTCGAGTCCTGCAGAAGACAGAATCACGGCACAAGATAGCAATACCACCAAATGGTCTGCCACAAACAAAACCTGCTGAAGAATCAGTTTGAGACACTCCAAAGCCCCGGCATGATGTTGTTCAAGAAACTAAGTTCAGTGTTAAAAACCAAATTTCTTGGAGACAGATGATATCATATGTTGCAGACAAAAGTAGTAGTTCCTGTGAAAAACTTTGTACATCATGACAATTAAAGCTACAAATTCTTACTGCTATTTTCAAAGAAACGACGCACAAGGGCATTTTCTGGCCATTTGCTGCCATTGTAGAGCCTGACTGAATCTCTAGCAGAGACAGATACTTTAAAGGAAGAGTGATATATACTTGTAACAATTTTGAGACAAGTGGCTTTAGTTTTAAATGTTGTGTTGAAAATTCACAAATGAAGTGGTTTTAACGAAGATAAATTGTTTGGAATTTTCCCAGAACCAATAAGCACTTTTTGCTTTTGCTTTTTCTTCAGATGAGTAACAGTTTGGAAATCAATAGGATCCAATACTGGTTGAAAGGTCTTATTAGATAAAGGATGACAAGATAAGTGAAAAACATTACCATAATCATTATCATGATCAGCAAATAAGTGTGCATCAGTAATAGAATCATTTGATATTGAATTCAACTCAATTTTGTCAGTTGAATTAGATGGAGAGTTGAAACATCCAGTCATTAGCAGGAAGTTGGGCCTGCTCATCATAAATAGGAGGTTGGGTCTGTTTGTGTATTTTGTTAATAAATTTAACAGGTTTCTCAAAATCTGTGAATAAGTTATGTAACCTTTCACTGATCGACACCATGAATGGATTCGAAAAAGATTTTAGTTCTATAGCCATATTATTAACTAGCTCAGTCAGGTACGAAGCATGGGTATCAAATTCAACAGAGTCAGAACTAGTGGAATTTAAGTTGTTATTACCATGAATTGGATTACTTGTGGCACAAAGATTGAGAATGTCAGCGTGCATGCAGTGTATCTGCTGCAAAATAGTATGGACATCCATGTAATCAGTGTCCACAAAGGGAAGATGTGACAAATCTTTAACATGAAATTCAGGGCATTTTATATTGGTAGTATTGTTCGGAGAAGTAATGTCAAGCATCAGTCTACAGATATCTTGGACATCTTTAATTTTTTAATCAAAAAAATATAATATTTATTTTTTGACAAACACTTAGATTCAGTAACCTTTTTAATAAGATCTATTGACAAAAGGGTTGCAAGTTCTATTTCAATTTCTTCGTCAGTAAAGAAGCGAGAAATGATCTTAACCATAACTTCAAAGGGCAAAACATCAACTTTGTTAAAAACATAACATAAAAACTCATTAACAATCATAAAGTCTTTACATAACAATGTATCAGTAAGACTATTACAAGCTTTCAAATGTACATCATTTTTTCATTTATCACATCCAAGTTTCTTCACCATTTTTAATAATAATATAGAGCAAAATAATCAAAGTTAACAAAAAACTAGTTAAAATTTAGTTGCCATTATTGTTATATTGTGATCATTTGATTTATTTCAATAAAAAAAGACTATTAAAGTATACAAATATTTTTTGGTTTTTAAAATATTTAATTTCAAACTTATATTCATACTAAAATAGCATGATGGATTATTATTAATATATATATATATATATATATATATATATATATATATATATATATATATATATATATATATATATATATATATATATATATATATATATATATATATATATATATATATATGTACATATATATATATATATATATTTTAACATCTTCGCTTCCAACAAGGCTGCAAGCAACCACTAATTAGTGTTGGAAGTTACTGGAAGAGAAAAGATGAAGGTTGTAGAGCAAGATAACGATTGACAGATGACTTAAAAGATTGCAAATTATATGAATCAGGAAAGCAAGATGACAGAAACAAATTCCAAAGAACTGATGTTCGAGGAAAAAAACTAGACTAATAAGAGTTTTTGGAGCACTTAGGAACAGTAACAGAAAAAGGATGAGACTTAATTGAATGGCGAGTAACATGAGAATAAATTTTAGTAGATGGCACAAGAGACGCTAGCTCTTTAGAGCATATATGTATATATGCATATATACATATATATATACATATATACATATATATATATATATATATATATATATATATATATATATATATATATATATATATATATATATATATATACTACATATGTATTTGGGACTAGGGAGCTATGACTATTTTATATGACTATAAAATATCAATGACTACATTGTCAAACAGCTCTTTACAATGATCCATTGCGGGACTGATCCCAATCTATGTATAAATATATACATATATCTTCAGTACATATATTGACTGACAAACAGCCTGACTTGCAGCAGAATGCTGCTATTTATTTTATTTTTTTTCGAAAATTCATATTTAATTAATGTAACAAAAATTTGGTATATATAAAGCCCAACAATAAATAAGCAATGGTTCAAAGTTTTTTTTTTTAATTTTTTTTTTCAACATCTCCAACAAGGCTTCAACATTTTTAACATCTCCAACAAGACTACAAGCAACCACTTTTAGAGTTGCAAGTTACTGGAAGCAAAAAGATGAATTTTTAGAGCAAGATAAGGATTATCAGCCAACTTAAAAGGTTGCAAATTATATGAATTAAGAAAACAAGATGATGGGTGCAAATTCTAAAGAACTAATGTTTGAGGAAAAAAACTAGGTGAATAAGGATTTTCAGAGCACTTAGGAACATTTACAGTAAAAGGATGAGAAGAGTTGAATGACAAGTAACACAAGAATGAAATTTAGTAGCTGGAACAAGAGATCCTAGCTCTGTAGAGCAGTGTCCATTGTAGTATTTATAGAAAAGAGAAAAAGGAGCAACATTGCAACAATGTGATAATGGTTGGAGGTCAGCTGCAAGAGCAGGTTCAACTATGTTTACAAAGCTTTTTACATCTTGTCTAAAAGAGAAAGAGCATCATTGGAAAATCTGCCCCAGATAACAGTATTCTATACGAGGACAGGTTTGAAATTTATAGAGATAAAGATTAGAGTTCTGAGTAAGAAAGTGTTAAGCACAATAAAGAAATGCAACCTTAGCAGATGCTAATTATGCATCTGCTAAGGTTGCATTTTTTTATTTATTTATTTATTCTTGTCTTAATAAGAAGCCAACACTCTCTGATTGCTTGGAGGGAAAACTTAAGCCCAAAAAGGATCTCACTTCTGCTAAAGCATGGGGCTCTCAGAGGCAGGTGAACTTTAGATCATATAAAAATTTTTTTCAGCTAATCACTATCACAACAATCTAAATCTTCCTATATTTATGAATGGTAATGTACTCAACAAGTCATCTACCCTTCATCTTCTAGGATTAACTCTTACTTTCAATCTTTCTTGAAAACCATATACTGAATAATATTATATGCAATTGCATTGCATATAATATTATTCAGTATATGGTTTCCATATACTGAATAATATTATATGCAATTGCATTGCATATAATATTATTCAGTATATGGTTTCCATATACTGAATAATATTATATGCAATGCAATTGTGATAGTGATTAGCTGCCTCTGAGAGCTCCATGCTTTAGCAGAAGTGAGATCCTTTTCGGGCTTAAGTTCTCCCTCCAAGCAATCAGAGAGTGTTGGCTTCTTATTATAACAAGAATAAATGATAGTATCATCAGCAAACAATGCCACCTTAGATGTGAGAACTTCTAGAAGATTGTTAATGTAAATTAAAAAAAGTATAGGGCTAAGGATAGAACCTTGAGGAACCCTTGAAGTTACTGGATATGAAATAGAGTGCTGTCCATTGAAGACAACTTTTATACTAAGATTGCTAAGAAAGGATTCAATAATCTTAAAGATGTTACCTGATACACTGTAAGAAGAGAACTTATGGAGAAGACAAGCATGCCAAACTTTATCAAAGGCTTCAGAAATGAAGAGAGTGATAGTCTTAGCCTCTCCACATCTATCTAATGCACAATAAAACCTATCAGTTATTACCGTTAACATTTAGCAGTAGAACGAGAAAATTGAAATCCATATTGATGATCAAAAAGTAAGCTATAAGATTCAAAATGAGAGATTAAGTGTTTGTTAAATAAAGACTCAAAAACCTTGCTTAAGATAGGAGAAAGACTAATGGGACAGTAGTTAGACAAGTCAGATCGCTCTCCAGAATTTTTGAAAATAGGGATAACAGATCCTGCTTTCCACCAGGATGGAAAACAAGACTCTGATAAGCACTTGTTAAATAATTTTGAAAGTATAGGCGAATGCTTTGGAGAACACTTCTGCAAGACTATAACAGGTATGTTGTCCAAACCATAAGCTGTAGAAGAGTCTAAGCAGGAAATTACTTTAGATACAGAAGTTGAAGTGATATGAACATCAGGCAATTGATTAACCTGTTTTTTGGCTATATCAGGTAGAACGTGACTAGTAGAATCAAGAGATGATATTGATGAGAAGTTTTTAGCAAACAATTCAGTTTTGTCTTTAGGTGAAGTGACAAAATTTGAATGGTACAAGAGAAGTAAAATAACAGATTTACCCTTGTTATAGATACTTATAAAGATTCTTGAAGCACAATTAGAGTAAAACCATGGAGGCATGGAGGCATGAGGCTTGATTTGGAATTGTCAGCCAACCATAATTCCTTGGTTCGGAATCGTTGAGAGGGATTAAAAAATTCCATACCAGCCTGAATCCAAGTTATTTAAGAAGCACATTTGTCAGCAGGGTAATTCTATGTCAAATGACCCAGAAATTTGTAAAAATGTTACCCTATATCACAGATTTTGCTGATTTTTACACAGTTGAGAGTACTTAGTAAAATAAGAATTCCTTGAAAATTTTAGCCTTTGACTCCAAGAAGATACTGAAATATGACCATTTTACTTTTAATAAATGTTGGCCAGGCCCCTCTGGTCCCTTCAGAATTCCAACGTCTATTTAGAGATTTTAAGTCACATAACTATAAAAATATTTAGTCTTTTTACTCAAAAATTTGTAACTGGCTATTTTTAGGGGTGCTGAATCCAATGAAATTATCAGAAAGATAAAAAAATATCTTTAAGTACCTGTATTTATTAATTTAAATAAATTTAGGCAATTTTTTAGATACCTGATTTTGATGCTCAAGAAACCTATTTGGTCTTGATGATATCAAAAATAAATTATTACACCTTATTCTATGTTTATTGTCCTTTCAAAAAATATAAAGACTTTAATCTGCAAGAATATGGATTTCTATATATGAATAATGGGCATGGTCCATACTTTTTTATAGCGAAGTATTGTAATTAATTTTTCACTACCTTCCAAACTCACTGGACCTTCTTAAAATTATGACATTTCTATAGTGCCAATGAATGTGCATGTTTAAATTGTTATCAGGGTCCCAAGACATTAAGGGGGACTGGAGAAAATGCTCCACTTTTTTGTAGTGGAATCTTGTGATAAATTTTTCACTGATTTACAGACAAACTGTTCTGAAAAATTCAGCATTCGTGTAGTCCTGATGAATGTGTGTTAAAGTTGTTTTCAGGGCAGATGATCAGAGAGCTGGGGCACTGGGGGAGATGCCCCACTTTTCTCAAAAACATATATCTTTTTTTGCATTTTTAATAAAGTAAAAATTGCTTTAAAAATATTGTTTTCAAAATATTTTTTTGGTTTCTATTTGTTCCATTTGGTTTTTGAACATTCTGTATTAAATAATCTTTCTTAAAATGTTTTAAGAAAGTACATGTCTATAAGATTTCTGATTTTCTTTTGTTGGTCAAATCATATCTCATTTAAGCTCTTTTATGGCTTGTGCTCTAGACAACATTCCTGTCATAGTCTTACAAAATTGTTCTCCAAAATTCTCTTCAATCTTCACTAAACTATTTAATAAGTGCTTGACTGAGTCTTTTTTTCTTGCCTGCTGGAAAATGGCATCTATTGTTCCAATTTTCAAAATCTCTGGAGAACATTCTGACCCCTCTAATTATTGTCCAATCAATCTTTTTTCTGTTATTAGCAAGGTCTTCAAGTCTTTATTAAGCAAACTTCTCACAACCCATCTTCAGTCAAATGTCTTCATAAATAGTCTCATTTCAATCACTTAGAATAGGCAGCCAATCTTGAATCTTGTCTCACTTCTGTAACAGATTGGGGCTCACAGTGGCTTGTAAATTTTAACTCCAACAAAGTTCAGTTGTCTACTGCAAACAACTATCACAGTACTGTCAACATTCCTATATTATTGAATGGTAACCCTCTCACTGAGTTCTCGTCTTTACGTCTTCTTTGATTATAATTTACTACTGACCTTTAATGGAAACCATATGTACAAGCGATTGCTAAATTATCATCTGTTAAGGTTGCTTCTTTTTTGCTTACCATTTTCTCTCTTCTGATTCCATTCTCTACCTATTTAAATCTCTTATTTATCCCTGTAAGGTCGTCGTATTTGGGCTGATTCTTCTAATGATGCTCTTTTTCTTCTAGAAAACTACATTGTAAACGTAGTTGGCCAGCTTTATCTGCAAAACTTGAGCCTTTTTCTCATTGCCATAAAGTTGCATCTCTTTCTCTTTTCTTCAAATATCACATTGCTGCTCAAGTGAGCAATCGTCTCTAGTTTAAATAAAACTCATTCTTGTATGACTCATTATATAGCAAAGTGTCATTCTTTTACTGTATTTGTTCCTGCATGCTCTAAAAGCTTTTATTTATCTAGTTTTTTTCTACTCACTTTAACTCTTTTGGAACCTATTCCCATCTTCATGTCTTCTTGACTCATACAACCTATGACTTTTCAAGTCTTCTGTCAACCGTTTCCTTGCTCTATAACTCTATTCTTTTTTTTATTGTAGCTCATAACTTAATAGTGGTTGCTTGCAGCATTTTTGGGACCGAATCAGAATAAAAAGAAAAAATTTGTTTTAGTTTCTGATTTTTTATCTTCATTTATTTCTTTCTTTCTGTAGTCCTTGAATCTGGCTTTTAATTCTTTTTTTTATTTAATTTATATCTTTGAAATAGTTTTTTAGTTTTTCATTTCTTCATTTATCTTCTTTTTTTTTCTTCCTTTTTTATTGTTAAATAAATACCTCTGCCATTTGCATTGTGATTTTTTTATATTTCACATATGGTTTGTTAATAAAGACACTTCAGAAATGAATGCTAAAATTGATAAACGTTTTTTTACACAAAAAAAAATGTTTTTTTTTTGTGTTAATTAACTTTATAAAAGTTATTTTTAGGGGTAACTCAAGACCTTAAACATCAGATGGGTTCCTAATCTTATTAAAAATCTGTCAACCTGGGTCTCAAAAGAAGCAAAATTTTATTAAATTTTTTAAAATAATGACCATTTTATATAAATAATGTTATATTAGATTTTATTGCATAAAAACTATGGTTTCAAAAACATTATAAAGCATTCCATCATTAAATGTTAAATTTGTCACTAAAAAATTTAAAAAAATATTTTTTTTTTTTGCATAATTACATTAAGTAATGATAATATTTATTAAAAACATCACTAAACAAGTCAAAATATTTCTCTTAATTAAAATGTCATTGAAACAGACAGAGTTCTGCAAAATCCAGTTAGAATTATCTATAAAATCCTTCTGCATCGTTACTTTCAATCGCTTAAGCATCTAAATCTAGCAAAATTATTGTTTATATGGTCATAAAACGATACAAGAGCTCCCTATCTATAGAACAAGCAAACGGATCTGGAAGAAAGAGTGACTTTATGGATAAGAAAGCAGCAATTATTCAATGATCATTCATGCAAAATCCCGGCTTATTGAACAGGAACGTACTAAAAGGTATAAAGTTTCAGAGTTTTTTGTCAGGAAAGTTAAGAAATTTAACAATTTCAAGTAATATTAACGCATTAAATATCCAAACTAATCAGATAAGCAATCAATGACTGCTAAAACTCAAGCTCAAAAACTTTATGATAAAGTGTTTACAATATTTAATAGCAGTATAATTATGAATGACAAAACGTACATTAAATATGACTTCAAACAGCTCCCAGGTCCAAAATTTTACACTTCAATAGTTTGTGGATGTGTCAGCAACAAGTTTAATTATAAATCATTAGATAAATTTTGTAAGAAACCTCTCTTGTGGCAAGGAATATGCAGCTGCAGTTTGAGACCTCTAGCTTTCTTCACATCGTCAACTTTACTCTGATGTTTAATTCAAGGAATGCTTGCAAGCTAGACTTTTGCCATTTTATCTAAATCACAATTTCATCATTTTGGTTCTTGCCCGATCTTGCTTCTTGTTATAATTCTAAGAAGACCATAGAATGATACAATTTGAGAGACATCAACTTCCTACCAAAATATTGAAGTTTTTACATTAGTTTAATTATTTATTTATTTTATATTTCATTGTTCCGAATTTAATGATTTTTTTGTTATCGTTCTGAGTTTAATGATACGTTTTTTGTAAAGCATTCGCTTTACAAAAAACTTTATTTATAATATTTTTTGAAATAAATTTTTTTATAATAAACTTGTATAAAATTTTGCTTTTTTTAAAACTTTGTAATATTTGAGACCTGTCTGATGTTTAAAGTTCTTGAACTACCCCAAAATAAAATTTTATAAGAAAAAAAGTTTACTAGAAACTATTTATTTGTGAAAAAGAATAGAAAAAAAGAAATAAAAAATAGTGAAAAACTGTGTTGTTTGTGAAAAAGAAGACAAAAAAAAAAAAAAAAAAGGAAAAAGTGTTATTTATTACAGTAGCACTTACAGGAGATCAAAGCATTGTACATTTTTGTAATGTACAATAGATTGTACATTTTTACAATGTACAATCTTTTAATTTTTAATTTGTCCTAATTTTATTAAATACTACCATAAAATTAAAATAAATTTTAGAGTAAAATTATAAAATTAGATATTACAATTTGCAATTCTATTAAACACTACTAATTGTGTTAAATACTGTGCAATTATAAAATGTACATTTATGTAATTACAATACTGAAGGAAATTGTTTTTAATCAAATGAGAAAATCCTTTCATTAAATAGCCAATTAGTTTAAATTAACTATAGATTGCTCATTATGTTTTGGAAAGTGTTATATTATTAAATGATTTTTTGAAATAGAGTTATGAATTATAATAAACAAGGAGCGGAAAAATAGTATAAATATTTTTTGAAATTTGTATATATTTTAGGAGCATTAAAATATATACAAATTATTCTTA
This sequence comes from Hydra vulgaris, assembly GCF_022113875.1. Taxonomy (NCBI): domain Eukaryota; kingdom Metazoa; phylum Cnidaria; class Hydrozoa; order Anthoathecata; family Hydridae; genus Hydra; species Hydra vulgaris. Next base: position 45,133,039 of record NC_061164.1, read on the forward strand.
AAATAAGCATATATTATAAATAGCATTAAAATATATATTAAAATATTCTTAAAATAAATACATTTCAACATATATAGGTATATGTAAAAAAGCATATATAAATATATATAAGAATGTAATTATTAAAAGTACTGTTTAAATATTAAAAATAAAACTGCAAACTTTAAAAACATTTTAAGTAAGATTTGCAAAACTTTTGAAAAGATTATTTGCTTAACGGAAGAGTTCCATACAAGATAAAACTCCAATCTTTCCAGGTTTTAATGCAGTTTTTTAACAAAAAAACAATATATATATATATATATATATATATATATATATATATATATATATAAATATATATATATATATATATATATATATATATATATATATATATGTATACATATATACATACATGTATGTATATATATATATATATATATATATATATATATATATATATATATATATATATATATATATATATATATATATATATATATATATATTTATACACATACATACATATTTTGTTTTAATATAATATATATATATATATATTTATATATATTTATATTTATATATATATATATATATATGTATACATATATATATATATATACATATATATATATATATATATATATATATATATATATATATATATATATATATATATATATATATATATATATATATTGTAGAAATTATGTTAATATTTCCAGTAAGAGTGCTCAATACAGCGTTTTATATAATTAGTAGAGCAAATAATATAGTAAAAACTAAATAATTATTAAGATATATTTCAATTACATAACTAAAAGTTTCACGCAATAGCGATCATCAGATGTAATCATGTTATTATAAATACTTTTGATAGAAATCCCCTGTCTTGGGGATCTTGGTTGAGTAAAGACTAGAGATGGTGTCTTGCTAAAAATACTCATTCTAAGCAGATGTTACATCTGATGATCGCTATTGCGTGAAACTTTTAGTTATGTAATTGAAATATATCTTAATAATTATTTAGTTTTCACTATATATATATATATATATATATATATATATATATATATATATATATATATATATATATATATATATATATATATATATATATATATATATATATATATATATATATATATATATATATATATATATATATATATATATATATATATATATATATATATATATATATATATATATATATATATATATATAAACATATTAGCTCTTTATAAAATCTTTAACAATTAAAATTATAATTTCTATTATTTAAAAAGGTATTTTACATATATTTTTATGAAATCATAATAATTTATTATAGCTTCTGTCAGAAAGAAAAATAAAAGTAGTCTCTTCTCAAAGTAATTGAGAAGAAATTATTCTTATTTTTCACTTCTCAAAGTAATTGAAATTTTGAATATGCATCAGCATAATTTATGTTTAATTTTGATTAAAATTTATTGCCTAATGTTATTATAAATACTTTTGATAGAAATCCCCTGTCTTGGGGATCTTGGTTGAGTAAAGACTAGAGATGGTGTCTTGCTAAAAATACTCATTCTAAGCAGATGTTAACTGATCCTAAACAGATGTTAACTGTATTTAGGTAAATATCCCCTGCCTTGGTGCTCTTGGTTGAGTAAAGGCTAAAGATGGTGTCTTGACAAAAATACTCACCTTGGGCAGATGTTAATTGCATCCAGCAATTGTCTTGTAGGAGGCCTCCTGAGCAAAGACTTTAGGGGTAAGCAGAATAATTCTGCAAACCAGCCTTAAACCTTCTTCATCTATTAGGCTGGCGTGGATAATCCTGTGTTACAATGTTTCCTGCCTAGGATGACAAATGTTGGATCTTCTTGATTCTTCTCATAGATTTTTGCTTGTGCCTCCTTGATAGTGGCTATGCAACTCTTCCTGTTATCTCTTATGAGGGTACAGCTCTAAAACTCAGTTTAATGGTTCTGAGGCTAGCTGTTAGTAAAGTTTCTGAACTCTCTGGTAGCTCTCTGAGAGGCTGATACCATCAACAGCTGCAAAATATCAGAGTATTAACAACTCTGTGTTGCACATGTATGGTATCCCTGCTAATGCTTTTGGTAGGCATTGTCGAAGCCACATAGGGAGCCCTATGTTAAGACTTGGGTTAATTAACAGGACTGAGAAAATTGCATAGCTCACAGCTTAGAAGGCCGTGTTCTATCTATGAATGAGTCAAGTTCTCTTTAAACTTAAATCATGCTAAAGGTAACCCAGAATGTTAAACATAAAAAACCATCTCCACCATCTAACTGTTTTAATATATCTTTTACTAATATTCATGGTCTGCAACTTTCATGGAAACTAAATGTACAATTGATTGCTAAATTATCATCTGCTAAGGTTGCTTCTTTTTATCGTGCTTGCTATTTTCTCTTTTCTGATTCCATTATCTACCTCTACAATTTTCTTATTCGTTCCTGTATGCAATACTGTTGTCATATTTGGGCTGGTTCTTCTAATGATGCTTTGCGTGATTACTATAGTAACATAATTTATATAAATCAATATTTTATAAATAAAATAATGATAATTCTAGCAATAACGACACCATTACCAAAATTGCAAAACAATAACTCTGTTAGTTTGATGTGTTTCAGCACACCAAAGTGATTTGTTTTTTTATTTTTACTCATCAAAGAAGTACCACCCAAAAAGCAATAAGTTGCTCATAGAGCTCAATATGAATCCAAAAAGACAAAAGACAAAATTTTCAAGAAATTAGAGTTCATAAATACTACATATAAATATAAATACAAAGTTTTTTGTGTGTTATGTTATTAATTTCGAATACATACTATAATGAAAAATCTTGGCATCTTTTTAAAACAATGGCAATGACTGTATTTGTAATGGCTTTATTGTGATTAGGGTATGGCCAATGGCAAAGACTGTATTTGTAATGGCTTTATTGTGATTAGGGTATGGCCAATGGCAAAGACTGTATTTGTAATGGCTTTATTGTGATTAGGGTATGGCCAATGGCAAAGACTGTATTTGTAATGGCTTTATTGTAATTAGGGTATGGCCAATGGCAATGACTGTATTTGTAATGGCTTTATTGTAATTAGGGTATGGCTAATGGCAAAGACTGTATTTGTAATGGCTTTATTGTAATTAGGGTATGGCCAATGGCAAAGACTGTATTTGTAATGGCTTTATTGTAATTAGGGTATGGCCAATGGCAAAGACTGTATTTGTAATGGCTTTATTGTATTTAGGGTATGGCCAATGGCAAAGACTGTATTTGTAATGGTTTTATTGTAATTAGGGTATGGCCAATGGCAAAGACTGTATTGGCCATACCCTAATTACAGATCTGCATAGAAGCCATGGTAAGCCATGAACTATTTTAAGTTAATATATTGAAGGTACTATATATTTAACCTATAATTAAATTTATTACCTAAAGTTGATTATTATTGTCTATTTAAAAATAGTGTTTATTTTTTAAATAATGCTTGTTAGTTATTTATCTTTTTATTTTTAATTTATTATTACTAACATAATTTAAGATATTAGTAACGAATAATTAAAATGATTATAAAGATTTTATTTTTATACTAATCAAATTTTTTTTAATTTTCAAAACTTTTAGAAGATTTTTATTTAGATGATGAATCCTTGCCAAATGTTGTCCTTGTTACAAAAGGTGAGGTTTTCTAATTGATTAGTCATTTCACTTTCAATTTATATACTAACTTTTTCATACATGCCCTAGGTCCACTGTCTATTCCTTCTAAATCCTTTTTTTTATACCAGAAATCTGTCTAAAATCTTTATAAATCTATGAATAAGCAAATATTCTAAAATTTTATTACTTCCTTGTTCCCTGAAGTTTGTACAGAATATGTGGGGCCGTCTTTGTTCCAAATAATTGATCAGACATTCTAGTTGTTCAAATTAGGAAAATTTATTGAAATTTATTTTATAATAGTTATGTTTTTATTTATTACTTTAGAATTTATTTTTAGTTTCAAGGAAAATAAAACTTATTTAAAAAATATATATTTAATGTCTTAGATTATGTGGAAATTACTGCTGAAACAACATTGAAGAAAGATAACTTGATTGCTACATTGCCATTTTTGGAAAAAGCTTATTTAGTTACTTTTAAAATAAAACCTACTTTGTATTCTCAAGGATTGAAAAATGTTATTCATTTGACCGTTGGCTCAGATGTAGGCCAATACGGTGAAAGAAGTCCTGCAGTATTTTTTCATCAAGATGGCTCGGGGAAGTTAACCATTGCTTCTGCAGTTAATGGAAATGCTAATTATAATTTTAATTCTGAACCACTTACACCTAATGAGTGGTCAAATATTAGAATTTCTCAAGTTCGACGTAATGGAGTTTATACATTTATGGTGAAGATTAATGGTAAAATTATACATAGTATTGAAAATAATAAGCCACAATCATTTGAAAATGTCAAAGTTTATACATCAGATCCATGGTATGATGCACAGGATGGTACTATTAAAGATCTCAGGGTTGTAAATGGAAATGTTGGTAAGTACCTGTTAGTGTTATTATACTGAAGACTTAAGTCTGCATGACACTACATGAAACAAATTATTCAAGTTTTTATACATAAAAGCAGACAAATAACATTTTTGTCTGCTTTTATTTATAAAATTTCAGGTTGACCTAACGTTTGATTTTAAAAACATGTCGGCTTCAAAAAGTCAACTTATTGACTTATTCACTTTTACACTGACAAGTATTGGTTGCAATAGGCTTTTGCCTAAGCGGTCTAAAATAATAAAGTTATTTTAGACCCTTTAACTGTAGCTTTACCTAAAATTACATCTTGTTTGTTAAGAATTTGTATTTTTTAGTTCTTCATTGCCCTGTATAACAATGGTTTTTAATTTGATTTAATTTACTCAGTATATATCGCATTAAAAAAAAAAAAAAAAGTAAAAAATAAATTCCGGCATTCTGGCCTGAAATATTGTAATTCCAGCCAGAACCGGAATGACCTAAAAAATTACAAATTTCGACCATAACAGAATTCCAGTACATCCCTAAAAATTTTGCAATTTACCACAATATAAACAAGATGTTTCCAAAACAACAATTGCTTTAAATAATAATTTTAAAATTGTCAGTTCACTGCAATATAAACATGATGTTTCCATAGCAACATTGTTTTAAATCATCAATTTTAAAACTTGCAGTTCACCACAATGTAAAAATGTTTTCAAATCAACCTTGTTTTTAATAATAGATATAAAATTTTGAAATTCATCACAATATAAACATGATGTTTCCAAAGCAACAGTTATTTTAAATTTTCAAACAGTTTTAAAAATATTTTATTTTATTTTTATCATTTTTTTTAATTTTTTTTTTGCGATGTAATTTTTTTATTTAAATTTAATTAAAATTTATACAACTTTTTAATTAAATTTAAAAAGTTGTATAAATTTAATGTTTTTAGAGCAACTGATAGAAGACAGAGAAACACATATTATTCAAAAAAACATGGTGGCAGTCATTCCAAAGTTGGATAGCACATATAAAATATACTTTGATATTAAACCAAGTTTATTTTCAGTTGGTTGGCACAATGTTATTCATTTTACTATTGGTTCTGATATCAGTAAATATGGCGATAGAGTTCCAGGAGTGTGGTTCCATAACAGTGGTGATGGTAGTCTTCAAATTGCTGCCTCAATAAATGGAAATATTAATAGAGTTTTTAAAACAGAACCTGTTGCACTTAAAGAGTGGTCACACATTGAAGTTGCACAACAGTTGGAAAATAATATTTATATATACACAATAAAATTGAATGGAGAGGAGGTTTTTGCAGAAGAGAATACGCAACCAAAATTGTTTGATAACGTCATTGTTTATGTTTCAGACCCATGGTATTCTGCTCAAGATGGTTCAATAAAAGATCTCTGTATTGTAAATGGAAAATCAGGTTATTTAAATAAGTATTTTGTTAAGCAATTATTTAATTTATTTATTGTAAAAATTTTAATGTAACTTATGTTATCTAATCTATGTCTAAACACATTTTTTAATGGAAAAAAAACAATTTTTTTAAATGTTTTAAACTAACATTTGTTTACAAAAATAAATGTTTTAAATTTATATTTTTTAACTTGTCAACGTTTTGTAAATATATTATAGATTTAATTAGTATAATCTTATTTTTTATATATAAGGGATGTATTTATATGTATGTAATGTATTAGAAATTGGTTTATTAACTTCAATTATTTTTGCTTCAGCCATTCTTACAAACTCGTTATACTTACACTTAAAGATTTTTTTCTTCTGTAAAATACTAGTTAAAGATATAAAGCCCACTCACTAAACGTCATCAGCGATATTGTTAAGCAGTTCCGCTTCCTCCTTACAAAGTAATTTAACGTTTTTAGTTAATTTCTATCTAGCTAATTAAATTTCCACAGTAACTCAATGATTTAGTTATTTCATTTGTTCATCTTACAAAGAAGAATTGTTTCAAATATGTTAAACTTTTCAAACTACGCGAAGCATAAAACAGGTACCGAAAAATTATTACTACCAGCGTTTCAAGAGGCTCAACACCAATACCTAGTATATCCAGTTTCAAATATGTTAAACTTTTCAAACTACGCGAAGCATAAAACAGGTACCGAACTTTATCTTCATTTTATCTTCAATTTTTATTTATATACTTATGTCTTATTTCCAGCACTGGAAATAAGACATAAGTATATAAATAAAAATTATATATAATCTTTGATAAATTGAAGAACATTTGTTTCTTTATTAAACAATCATTATTAATACGTTGTTACTATATACAAAAAATGTCGCTTTTTTTTAAAAAAAAAAATTATAAAAGAGCGACGTTTCAAAAATATTTTGAAACTCTAATCGTATTTATTTTGCTTAAAGTTTTGCGTTAAAAGCTATTTTTCTTTTTTTTAACTGTCTCTCATCGGTCCAGTTTATCTTATTGCGCTTTTTTGCTTGTTTTTGAAATGTTCTCAAAACGCCTAAAAAATCTGGCCGGCTTTTCGCAACTAAATATAATTTCCGTGGTCAAATATCGAGTGCAATCGCACCCGCTTCCCGACCAAGCCTGAATACATAGTCTTTTATTAAAAAAAAAAAAATATATATATATATATAATATATAATATGTATTATATATATATATATATATATATATATATATATATATATATATATATATATATATATATATATATATATATATATATATATATATATATATATATATATATATTTATACAATTTAAAATGTATTCTACAAAATAGAGTGCTCAATGTTCTTATAAGAACAGAGCAGTTATTCACTGTGTTTTATCAATAAAGACTCATCAGAAATGAATTTCTGATGAGTCTTTATTGATAAAACAGTGTTAAATGAAAAAAAAGTTCTTCAAAAATGTTAGTGCTTTACAAATTTGGGTGAAGTTAGGGTTTTGGCTTTTTGTAGTGAAGCCCTTTTTTACTGCAATATGAAGTACGCGTAAATCACAGGGTAAAGCATAAATGAAGATAATGATTATCTGACTGGATATACTAGGTATTGGTGTTGAGCCTCTTGAAACGCTGGTAGTAATAAACGTGATTCTGAGGAGAAGTTTGTTACCACCATTACATAAATTATGATTACACAAAAGCAATAATGTTTTTCTTTATCTTATACCTTGTATCTTTTTATATTTATTCATTTTAAATATTGACATCTTTTTCTTCTTAAAATAAATCTGTGTTTATTCTGAGCATCTGTTTGTTTTTCTTTGTTTTTATTACTTTAAAAAAATTATTTATTATCCTCCTTTATATAAAAAGTTTTTTCAATAGAAATGCTTCATATTATTTTATTTTAAATGTTTCATATTATTAATTTTTCAATAGAAATGTTTCATATTTCTTTGTGGGCTCTCATTGCTCAGTCTAGTGTAAAAAATTTCGATTAGTAGTCATTTCTATTACATGCGTGGTGTCTAAATTATAATAATTTTTTTACTATACGCTTTACTATAGTGTCTTAGTTTTGTTTTGAACATCTGTTCAAAATATATTTTTAATATTTTTATTCTTTATCTATTCCTAATTTTTTCCTTATTTCACTTAGGCTTTACATCTTGGTCTAGTCCTTTGATGTATATTTTTTCATTTTTTTAAATAATTTATGTTGGGAGCTATGACTATTTTCCATATAATAACTAGGAAGCTATGACTATTTTCCAAACTAGACTAACATAAACATCTATTACAATTATATATTTTTTTGGCCTATCACTTTTTTTATTTCTTCATTTTTAATATTTATATAATTAGCTTTTCTTATCTATATTGTGTGATGCTTTTAGTATCATTATAGCGTATCACTTATGCGATTTTTATCACTATTAAACATTACATACCGTTGCACAGAACACTAACTGAGTAGCCACAGGTTGGAATGTAAATCTAGTATTCTATATTTGGTGTATCAGCAGGGAAAATTTTTGACTAGTGAGCAACAACTATCTTATTATACGCCAACATTTTTTTTTGATTTTCTGTATATGACAATTTTTCATGTTATATACATCTTGTGGCAAAACCTTTTTTGATTGTCTTAATTATATGTCTTTGTTTGATCTCATCCTTTATATTTTCTATATACGATACTACTTTTGTGTGTGCTTTGCTAATTATTATTATTTTTTTTTTTGTGTATACCTAAAGAACAGAACTACCGTTACATAATTGCTGTTTCTGCGGGAGAATATATTTGTTTCTGGAACATGTCTGAGCTAGATTTTAGAACTAGAAGATAATATAAATTCTATGTATAGATGCTAAGTCCATCATAGGAAATTTGTAGTATGACTGGGTTGGCTGGATATGGTTCGGGGATAGAAATTTTTATGCTGGTTTCAAGTAATATTACTGAAATAAAAAAACAGTTCCATACATAATTGCTCTTATCATGGGGAATATGTTTGTTTCTGGAACATATCTGAGCTAGCTTTTAGAACCAGAAGATAATATAATTCTTACTTATGGATGTCATAGGTAATTCGAAGTATGGCTATGTTGGCTAGATATGATTCAGGGATAGAATATTTTACGTCGGTTTCTAGTAATACCTGACTCTATTGTACTGGAACATTCAATGCTTACTTTGACAATCATTGGTATGTGTTTGTATCTGTCCTTATTATATATTCTTATGGAAGGTGAGAGTTTTTATTGATTATGCAAGCTAGGAAAATATCTGGATATTTCTTGCGTGTAATGACTGTCGAGAGGTACTTGTTTATGTCTAGTATATAGATAAAAAAAAGAATTAGGTCAAGAATGCTTCCTTGTATGACTCCTGATAACACATCTTTCCATTTAGTAGCCTTTTTGTTTAATATGAGTTTTTGTTTATGGTTTAAAAGCCACTTTGCATTCCAGGATGATAGCCATGACAATAGGTTGATCTTAAGTTGGTAAATGAGAATAATGTGGTTGCTGAGGTTGAATGCTTTCACAAAATCAAAGAATAAAACAAATTGTGATACTTTGAAATCAATATCATATCCCAGTCATCTATTACTTGCATGATGGCATCAATTGTACTTCTTCCAGAAAGGAAACAAAATTGACTATTTGAAAATTCATCTTGTACATACAATATAATATGTTTTGCAAGGATACGTTCAATTAATTTTTTAAGTTTAATTTCCATGTTTCCATACTTGAGTTATTTGTGCGAGTCTCCATGATGCCATTTCTTTATATAAATATGACAAACAGGTGCACATTCTGGCATTAACTTGATTTGCAAATATCAGTTTTGAACTAAGGATTTTTAGTTGCGTTTAATGTTTGACATTTCCCAATAATTTTTATTTCTTGAATTTTTTTTTTTTTTCTTGAGATTACTTGAGAATCTTGAAAACATAAAATATTTGTTCAAAAATGTTTAATGTTTAAATGTTTAAATGTTTAAATGTTTAGGTACATTATGTATATAAATAAACCTGGCAAACATTTGAGGGAAAAAATTAATAAAAACACGTTGAAATTACATGCTTCATTCAAAAATAGTTGTTAAATAATCCAAAAAGAATTAAACTAATAACTAACAAGTAAATAAAATAAAAATAAATAACAAATAACTAACAAACATTGAAATAAGATCTTAAAAACTTTATTAAGTTTATTTAGAAGTACAAAAAATTAAATGCATAGTTTAAAAATTGAAAATGAATATTAAAATTTTATTTTTCAAAATTTGTAAATGTAAATGAATTATTTCTCTGTTTTAAAAAGGAATTTTATAAAATATAGTACATTAAATGTTTCCCTTGATAATCTATTTCTTTTATTTGTAAAAAAATCACTCACTTCTGGAAATTTTTACAATCGTTTTAGATTTTTGTGTAGATGTAGATTTAATTGTTGACAGTGCATTTTTAAAAAGTTCTAAAATTTTTGTTCTGGAACCAGTTTGAAAAAAAATTGCATTCTTGTCTAATTGTTTGTTGTTAACAGTTTGGAATCTTCTCTGCCTAAACTCTCTACAGTTAAACTAACAGGCTCTAAAACAGTTAACAATGTTTTTGTGATAATGACATAATGATCTTTCCATAGATGGTTTAAGTTTAGTTCCAATAAAGCATTTTTAACTGCTAGATGTAAAGCATGGTTGGAGAAGCAGGAGACAATCACCCGAATTTTTTGCATAACAGATGCTCCATCATTTATAACAGCTACAATATCTTTGTCTAAGCACAGATTAAAGATCTATCATTTTTCTTTTAAAATTTCCAGCATCTTCTCTGCTGTACAATTACCTTCGATATATTTTAAACCCAAATTGTACAAATCTTTAGAACTTACATTTAAATGAACATAAGTAAATTTCTTATTTTAAGACTCGTCCATTCATAAATAGACACACTAAACTTTTTCTGTTTCTCTTTTAAATTCTTAATATATTTTTTACTAACTCCTCTTTCTTAATATAACAAAAGTCCATCATTAATTGTCGTACTTCACTAGGATTATATGGTAGCTTGAATCCTCTTGCAGTCATACTATGCCATATAAATTTGATTTCAAATTTAGCTATCTGGTTAAAAGAGAATCTATAGCTGCCATTTTAGATATTACTTCTTTAGAATTGCTCGTTTTATAAATGTTAAAATTGTTTGATTATTAGTACTACTCAATCGTTTTTTCACTCGTTTACAAGATGTCAATGGGAATGATGTGGAACAGGTATTAACGAATTCAGCTTCTTTTCTTTGGAATTCTTGGACAGGGCATTGTAGATGCCGGTGTAAGCCAGTAGTTGACAAATTTTTGCATAACAGTTGTTTCCTGAAAATGTTTTATATAGTATATTCTATATTATGTTCTTTCTTTTCAAAATAATTCTACACATCTTTATGTTTTGCTCATTTTTGTTGATAAAAAACTAATTATATAAGTTAAATATCTAAATGATTAGAAAAAATCTTCAGTCGGGTTTACAAAGTTTATTGTACTAACTATTTATAAAAGTTGTTTAATCTTTTATTGGTTACAAGAAGAATTGGAGATTACAGAATACAGTACGGAAATAAAATCAAAAATAATTATTGATACCTCATTATAGTTATCAAGTTTAACAAATTACTAACACTAAATTATATTCCTAATCCTTTGCAGCTGTTTACATGCGTTTTTATTTATAACGTTTTTATTTTATAAATAATGTTTGAAAATTTAGAATTTGTGCATTTTTTTTTATTACACTAAATATTATTTATGTCAAGTTAAACTCCCTTGACATTAAAAATTGAATTTCAAAATTGTAAGTAGTTACTTTACAGCCATTAAAACATAAACATAATTCACCTTACATTAGTAAAATATGTATATAAAACACTTCCTATTCTACTTCCTATTCCCTTTTATTATTATTTCCCTTAATATTTGAATTTGTTTTGGTGAACTTAAAAGATATTTATACACACATCAGCACCACAGACAACGAGGTATAATTTAAATTAAAGAGATTGCAGTTTGAACTTAATGTTAGCATGCCAACAAAGACTGTTTTTTTTCTTGAGAAATATCAAATAATTTCTCGAAAAATGAGAAAATTTCAAACGCAAAATTTATTGAAAATTTTTCAAAAAAAAATTGATGCAATCACTAGAAAGATGACCATCCAAGATGGTAACCTCCAATTTTTTTTAAGTTTTTTACTATTCTAACAAAAATGAAAAGACACACAAATGTTTTATCTGTTATTATTTATAACGTAATATAAATAGCATTATATTAATTATGCAGTTATGTTGTTATTAGTTTATACTTTATAACTTATATGATATTTATTAATTAAATTTTTAAATTTAGATGATGAATCTTTGCCAAATGTAGTGTTTGTCACTCAAGGTTAGGTTAATTTTAAATTTTATTGATATTATTATAATTATTATTGTTATTATAATTATTATTATTATTCTTTTTATTTTTATTATTATTATTTTTATTATTATTATTATTATTATTATTATTATTATTATTATTATCATAATCATTTTCTTTTTGTAAAAATTTTATTTCAGAATTAGAAACATTAAAAAAAAAACTTTTTTTTTCTAGATGTAGTTGATTTTCCAGATGAAGAAATTTTGAAAAAAGACAACTTGATTGCAACATTGTCAACATTGGAAAAAGTATATACAATCACTTTTAAGTTAAAACCCAATTTATATACACCTGGATTAAAAAGTGTTATACATTTGACTATTAAAGAAAATAGTGGTCAATATGGTGATAGGAGCCCAGCAGTATTTACTCATGAAGATGGCTCAGGAAGGCTGGTCATTGCTTCTGCAATAAATGGCAATTATAATTATAATATCAATTCTGAACCTCTTCCCCTTAATGAATGGTCAAACATTAAGATAGCTCAAGTTAAATATAATGGAGCTTACATTTTTTCTGTAAATATAAATGGGAAAGTTGTTGAAAGTGTTAAAAATACGAAACCACAATCATTTAACAATATCAAAGTGTATACATCAGACCCATGGTATGATGCTCAGAATGGTTCTATTAAAGATCTCAGAGTTGTAAATGGAAATGATGGTAAGTACCTGTTAGTGTTATTATACTGAAGACTTAAGTCTGCATGACACTACATGAAACAAATTATTCAAGTTTTTATACATAAAAGCAGACAAATAACATTTTAGATTTTTGTGTAGATGTAGATTTAATTGTTGACAGTGCATTTTTAAAAAGTTCTAAAATTTTTGTTCTGGAACCAGTTTGAAAAAAAATTGCATTCTTGTCTAATTGTTTGTTGTTAACAGTTTGGAATCTTCTCTGCCTAAACTCTCTACAGTTAAACTAACAGGCTCTAAAACAGTTAACAATGTTTTTGTGATAATGACATAATGATCTTTCCATAGATGGTTTAAGTTTAGTTCCAATAAAGCATTTTTAACTGCTAGATGTAAAGCATGGTTGGAGAAGCAGGAGACAATCACCCAAATTTTTGCATAACAGATGCTCCATCATTTATAACAGCTACAATATCTTTGTCTAAGCACAGATTAAAGATCTATCATCCTGAGTTTTCATTTTTGAGTTAAAATTTTAAATTTTAATTTTATGTTGTTTAACATTTAATATTTTGTTTGAACAAAAATGCTGTTATGATGTTTCTGTTGGGGGGTTTTAGTCTAAAAATTTTTTAGATTAGAGCATTATATTTGTTTATTTAATAATTAATTTAGAATTAAACTACTTAGTAATGATGATGATGATGATGATGATGATGATGATGATGATGATGATGATGATGATGATGATGATGATGATGATGATGATGATGATGATGATGATGATGATGATGATGATGATGATGATGATGATGATGATGATGATGATGATGATGATGATGATGATGATGATGATGATGATGATGATGATGATGATGATGATGATGATGATGAATATGATGATGATGATGATGATGATAACTTTTTATTAAAATTTCAATGTCATAAAATGTACAAAATTTCAAGAGTATTAGTAATCACTGTAGTTGGTGTGTGAGCTGGTGTGTGTGGTGTGAGCTGGTGTGTGAGTTGGTGTGACCTGGTGTGTGTGGTATGAGCTGGTGTGTGAGCTGGTGTGAGATGGTGTGTGTGGTTTAGCTGTTGTGTGAACTAGTGTGCGCTGGTGAGTGTGGTACAACACACTATGACAGCTGATTTGCTTAATTACTGCTCACCCAGCAATTAAGACCTGCTTTAAAACAGTAAACTAATTTTGCATTCACCAGCTCGTTTGGCAAGCTGTTTCATAATTTGGTTTGTTAAATAAAAAGTTTTTGCAACATGCTTGCATAGTGATTTCTTTGGCATATTTAAAGCAGTAACCTGTTAACTTTTCAAACCAATAAAAAATTTAATAAAGTCAAGAGCTTTTAGACAATTCTTATAGTAAATTTTCTTGAGTGGTGGTATTAATTGAATTGCACAATGTTGAACACTTTCCAATAAATCCAGTTCACCCTTTTGAATTGTAACAAAACTTGTACTGCAAACTTTAAAAGTGGTTGCACAAAAAAAACATTAAGTAATCAATTTCTCCCTTTTGAATTGGTAACAAAACCGGTACTGCAAACTCTAAAAGTGGTCGCACAAAAAAAATATAAAGTAATTTCAGGAGTACTTTCTAATCTCACCCAACATTTGGTTGTCTTTTTCCATGCATTTTATTAAGTGATATTTCCATATCAAATTACTTAAGATCACTCCAAGATCACTTTCAGATTCTGTTTTGTTTAACTTTTGTTTATTGATACAAAGAGGTGATTTCTTGTTATTTTGGCCAAAGTGCATGACCATACATTTAGAATTTTTTCGCCAGTTTTGAATCTACCTAAAGCTATATCAAGATTGCAAAGATAGAGTTGATGCACAAGGAAGCATTTCATTTAATAGTTTAGTGTCATCTGCATACAGCTTTGTTATGTTTTTTAGAGTTTCATGCAAATTATTTCTAAATAACACAAGAGTGGTCCAATTACTGAACCCTATGTCATGCCACTGGTAATTATTCCCCAATAAGATACATTTTCCTCTGCCACAATTCTTTGCTTATTTTTTTTTTTTTCTAATAGCTTCAGTCCATTGAATTGTGGGACTAGATTTTCTATAAACTGTTAGTTTAAGCAACAATTTTTTATGTAGCACTGTGTCAAATGCTTTATTGAAATCCAAAAAACAACAACAACCAGTTTACTATTTTTTAAGATGGTTAAAATAAAATTTAATTTTCCAGGTAGATTTATTAAGCATGGTTTATTCACAAGAAAACACTGTTTCATTGGTTAAATAATAAAATTAGAATGCGTTTTTAAGATTCACTTCCTTACAACAACTGATAGCAAAACGACTGATAAATAAATAATAAACAAGTTTTGGGTGTGCATTTTAATTCATGGTAGTTAAAAAGCTCTTACAACAATCTACCTTCCTAAATTCCAACAAATCAATGGACTCTGATGTTTTAGAAATTATTAATTGCCACATTGACACAATTTGGATATAATTTTTTGGATGATTTGTTGAGATTCACAAGAAAACCTGTTGCTTTACTATTAGTTTGAACAAAAAAAGTTTCAAAATTACATCTAATTATGTCTTCTAATTATGCTAATTATGCTTTCCATTATTTTACATTTTATATGGAGTGATATTTGCTGATCTAAATTACACTGACAGTTTGATAGTTTCAAACAAATCTTTGAAAGTATTTATCTAAAAATCTTTGAAAGCACATTTTTATTACTAAAGCATTAAATTATTAAACAAAGAACATTTTTAGTAACACTATTAGGCCAAAAAATAACTGTTAGAAATTAAAGCAAAGCAATACAATCAAAAACTTGAGTATGAAATTAGAATTTTTTTTTACAAAATTTGGTATAAAAAGAATCTTTGCAGTAAATTGCTATCTGATTTCAATTCTCTACTTGCTTGTAAAATTTGTAACTTAGATGTTTAACTTCTTTTATTTTAATGCTAAATAATAGACATAAGTGAAAACATAGAAAAACCTAGTAGACGTAAGTGAAAACATAGAAAAACCTAGTAGACGTAAGTGAAAACATAGAAAAAACATAGTAAACATAAGTGAAAACATAGAAAAACCTTGTAGACATAAGTAAAAACATAGAAAAAACATAGTAAACATAAGTGAAAACATAGAAAAACCTAGTAGACATAAGTAAAAACATAGAAAAAACATAGTAAACATAAGTGAAAACATAGAAAAACCTAGTAGACATAAGTAAAAACATAGAAAAAACATAGTAAACATAAGTGAAAACATAGAAAAACCTAGTAGACATAAGTAAAAACATAGAAAAAACATAGTAAACATAAGTGAAAACATAGAAAAACCTAGTAGACATAAGTGAAAACATAGGTGAAATAAGAAGTTGAGTAAAATCAAGAATAAAGCAGCATAAATACTTAAAATGAAATGACTAAACAGTATAAATAAATGAACATTGCAAAAAACTTGCTAATATTATAAACATGGCAAAAAGTCATTAAAATTAGTAAGAAATTTTTATAAAATAGCTATTCACAATTCTTTAGAGATAAAGTTTTTTGACAGTTCTACAGAGAATTGTGAATCGCTCAATTAACTTTACCCACAATTACCCACGATTCTCTAGAGACAATTCTCTAGAAAATATTTTGATACTCAAGTTAAGTTCAAGTATGTATACGAATGTCAAAACTGGTTAATGGCAAGGTGTATTTGCACAGATGGAAAGAAGTGACAAAATTTTAAAAAGTTAAAAATCTGCCTAATGTAGCCAGCTCAAAATCAATCTCAAAATAAGTTCAAATTTGCAGTACAACTTCATACAGCTCATATTTAGTACAAAATTTCTTACAGCTCATATTGAGAAATGGCCCCAATAATTAGAAGCTGAAATAGTTTTGTCATATTATTATTCAATAATTTGTTATTGATATTATTCTAAGAAATTAAATAAAATAAAAATAAATACAAAATTTTCTTAACTTGATGTTTTATATTTTTTTAAATAATATTTTGAAAATAATTCAAATACTTTGAACCATTTGAAAATTAATTGCTCTTAAATGCTTCAGACTTTTTATCTACTGTTTTTTTACTTTTGTTAATAAGCTGTTACCCACTAGAAAAGAGAATTCTTTTTTCTTGTGTTTATTAGTTGTGTTTATTTTGCTCAGGCCTTAAGATTTTCAACAAAAAAAAAAAGATAATAAGAAGATTAAATATTTACAAAAAACACTTATTAATAATATTAAATGGGATAAAATTATATATATGAAAGATAAAATTACATCTATGAAATATATTTTCTGTGAGATTGTTAATCTGCGAAAATCTGCAATAGTTTTTATTTTTTATTTGACAAAAAGGAATTCCAAGTTTGGAACAATATCTTGTGAAAAGTCTATAAAATGTCTTTTTTCTCAGTTTTAGCAATAGGTTTTTTTTTTAGATTTATTTTTGCCTAACACAAAAGAAGATTTGCTTCAAGAACATCAAGCAGAAGAAAGTGGTAGAGATTATTTTTTATAACTTTTTTATAACTTGTAAGTTTTAGTTTCTATTTGAGAAAAGTTTCATACATTTTAGAGCAAAACTAATGCAGACTTATTTTCTAGTGCAAAACTGACAAGGACATATTTTGTTTATTATTGGAAAATTGATTATATAAGAAATTATTTTTTTATTTGTTTTACACCTATATTATTAAAGTTGTTTTTCATAAGATTTTAATTGAAATTAGTCGTGTTTACGCGATTAAAAATTTTTTTTTTTTTGTTTAGCCCAAAACATATACCCATTTGGAGTTATCGATGAAGGTGATATAAAAATAACAAATTTGTTTCGTGAGTTAAAAGATGGTAAAAAACCAAATTTTTGGAGTCAATCTAGTTATCATTGGAATCATACAGCAGTGCCTTATAAAATCAATTCTGATACCAGTAAGAAATGTTTAATTTAAAAATGTTTAACCAGTGAGAAAATAAACACAGTTTTATATTTCTATTTCTAGCTTATATTCACATCATATCTTTTATATATTTTTTTGTCTGTATATTTTTATTGTAACTAAATATTGTAAATGTTTTTATATCATTAACATTTTTAAAAATTACATTTTTTTTTCATTTGTTTTCTTTATATTACTGCTTGCACATTCTAATTTAAACATTGTACATATTGTTATTTGTTATCTGCATATTTATCTATATTTGTTATCTAAACATTGCTATCTACATATTGCTGTCAGCATACTTTTATCTAAAAATTATTATCTACATCTTTTTTTTGCACAAATTAATTTTTTTGTGCTCTTTGTTATTTGTGCATTATCTTCTTTATATTTATACTTTTACCTTTAAATTGTTGTTTTAATTTTTCTTATGTTATTTTTTATATCTAGATTGTGTTGCTGTTTTTATATCGTTATTTGTTGTATTTTTTGTTTACAAAAATTAAATATATATCTTTTATTAAATTAGAAAAATTTGATAAATTCAAAATTTTTGTGTTCAATTTAATTATCAACTCTTTAACACACTTAATTTTTCTATACTAAAAATTTGAATTGATAGAACTATGTTATTGGTGTTAATATAAAAATTAATAACATTTTCAAATCTTATGAATATTTAGTAAAAATTAACTTTGAAATGAAGAGTTTGCTTTTAAATATATATATTCTTTTTTTTTTCAAGTAGGAACTCAATATCCAGTGTTATTCAGTGTTATATTGTCTTCTTTCTACTACACTTCTTAAATTAAAGTCACTTAATTTTTTTCCTAATTTTGTCTAGATTTGAATTTAAAAAGTCCAGACTGTGTTGGAATTGTAGATGTAGGCTTCATACTTGATTCTTCTGGAAGTTTAGAAAAGGAATACCCTCAAGAAAAAGAATTTCTTATAAATCTTGCCAGTACCTTTGGTATAAACCCTAGTGGTGCACATGCAGCTGTTGTAACTTTCAGTAGTGACGCTGTGCTGAGCATAAAACTAAATGACTACTTTGAACAAGCTCCTTTTAATAAATCTGTTTATGAGATAGAACATATGAATGGATGGACAAGAATTGACTTAGCTTTACGAAAATCTTTGGAAATGTTTGAAGAGATTAATGGAGCAAGAAAAAATGTTCCCCGGCTATTGTTTCTGTTGACAGACGGCAAACAAGAGACTAATGAAGGTGGCGCTGAAGATCCTGTAAATGTAGCTCAACTTTTACGAGACAGAGGAGTTGAAATTATTGCAGTAGGTATTGGCAAAGGTGTAAATCGTTTAGAGCTAAATAATATTGCTGGATCAAGTGACAAAGTATTTTTAGCTGAAAACTTTGATGAGTTGATTAAACAGGATTTTTTAAAAAAAATAAAAGAAGGCACCTGCTTGGGTAAAGTTAAAGTTTATAAATTTGTAATTGTTTATCTTAATAATTTTAAAAATCTTAACAATCAAAAAAAAAATTCAAAATCAGCTTTAATATAAGATATTAATTAATACTACAAACAATAATTATTGTTTTAATATAGTAAATATTCAATTATTTTCCATGTCCGTAAGATACAGACATGAAAATAGGTTTTGTTTTGATTCACCATGAAAATAGATTTTGTCATTTATTTTTTTTTTTAATTACACTAAGTTTTCTTTGTTAACTTTTGTTTCTTTTTTTTACATTTTGTGATTGTGTTTTTTTGTACTTTTCTTCGTTGTTTTTATTATTTTAATACAATATTTGTGATTTGTGTCTCATGCATGTATTTTACTTTTTGTGGTTGTACTATTTGTTATGTTTTTTACCCAACTAGCAATTTTAGTTCAATATTATTTACAGTATGTAGACAATATTGCTTGCTACTCAAGCTGTTTGTAATTTGTGCTTTTTTGTACTTTTTGTGATTTTTTGTACTTTTTTTATTCATGTGTTTTGTGTTTGTTTGTATTTTTTGTGCTTTATTTTCAGCAGAACTTTTTTTTTTTTTTTTTTTTGCTGAATATATTAATCCAAATAACTTTTTTTCTTGTTCAAGTTATTAACAATAATTAATAATTATTATAAATGTTGTTAAAATGTTATAAAACACAATTATCATATTTTAAATGTTTTAATTGTTGACAATGTTTAGGAAACACTGAAAACGAGTTTAAACTTCATAAAAGTAATCTACTTGCAACCTTATCAGTCGTTGAAGAAGAATTCATTATATCTTTTGAAATAAAACCAACTCTTTATTCTCGCGGCCTTCATAGTGTCTTTCGGATAGAACTGGAAAATGATAAGTTTATTGCAGTTTGGTTTTCAGAAGATGGAAGTGGAACTCTGGTTATAAAATCAGTATTTGGTACAATAGATGACGAAGTTAAATCAAGTAACAGCATTCTACTCTTTGCTTGGACCCCAATAAAATTATATCAACAGCGTTTGCTTGATAAATATGTTTATATGGTTGAAATTGGAGGGGAAACATTATTTTCAAAGGAAAACATGAAGTCAAAATCATATTCATCTGTAGCTGTGTATGCAGGAGATCAATACAATCTCCCTCAAGATGCATTAGTTCGTAGTTTAATTATTAAAAATGGAAATGAAGGTTGGTTTGATTTATAATTATTATATTTAGAATTATAATTTTTGTTTAACTCTGTTTTATTTTTATTTCAAATCAAAATAAATGAATCAAAGTTTATATATTGTATATGTATTATTTGATGTTTTGAATTATTTGAAAAGGGTTTTAAATTTATTCAAGATGGGGGGGGGGGGGGTAGGTAGGAGGTTTTTTTTTTTTTTAGGGCACGTTTATTACATCCTTCCCATTTCATCTAGAATGTCATTACATCTGTATTAAATTTATTAAATCTATTACAAATTAAACTTGAAAATGTGAAGAAATATATTTGATGTAGTTTTATTTCTTAAATTTTTTTTTTCTTTTAAAGTTTTTCACATTAATTTTTATCTACTTTATTTATTTATCCAATAAAAATTTAAAATGATTTTTAAACTGTTACTGAAATCATAATATAGCACTTTTAAAAATATATATGCATGCAAGATTGCATTTCACTTTTCCTACACTATAGTTTTTTTTCTCCTTTTCTTTTTATTTTGTAAGAGTTCCAAGAATTTCTATGCACTTTTAAGTTAAAAGTTTTGTTTGTAAATCATATATAGTTATACATTGTATCATATTTTTTTATTCTAACATATTTATAATCTATTTGTAGCATTTATATACTTTTTTATTTTATTTTAAAGGTTTCATTGTTAAACAAGAAAAACCTTTAATTGAAAAAGCAGTTATTACATCATTGCCAAAGTTAGAGAAAGAATTTGTTTTAACATTTGATGTTCAGTTTGAATCTGTTCAAGATTTGTATTATAATGTCATTAAATTTTCAGGATCTAGTGTTTCTAGTATTTATCCAGATTTTTGGTTTCATAAAAGTAGAAATAGCACGATGTTAACTGCATCTACATTAATAAACAACAAACTGGTTAGTATTGATCAGAACCCTGTTGCTTTTGATATGTGGAACAAAGTTGTGTTGTCACAAACATTTAATGGTGGTTCATACACTTACTACATTCATTTAAATGATGTGGAAGTATATTCTGAAAAAATAACTCCAGTGGAATTGAATACTGTGATGGTATACGCATCGTCGCCAGAATATACAGCACAAGCAGGGTTAATCAGAAACTTTAAAATAACTCTTGGAAAAAAAGGTTGTTTTTTAAGTCAGATTACTTTTTATGTCTTATCAATTCTAAAAAATATTTCTGTGGTGCTTATATATATATATATATATATATATATATATATATATATATATATATATATATATATATATATATATATATATATATATATATATGTATATGTATATGTATATATATATATATATATATATATATATATATATATATATATATATATATATATATATATATATATATATATATATATATATATATATATATATATATATATATGTATATGTATATATATATATATATATATATATATATATATATATATATATATATATAAGCACAACGTGGAAGCATATGCTATTGTATAAAAATATATATTGTTTACTTTAGGTACTGTTCATCTTGAAGATCCAAGTTGTGAGGGATTTTTCGATGTTGGTTTTATTCTTGATTCTTCAGGAAGCTTAGAGAGCAATTACTCCCAAGAAGTAGATTTTCTTAAACAACTGGCAAGTAGTTTTGGTATAAGTAAACAAGGTTCACATGCTGGTGTAGTTACATTTAGTAGTGAGGCCAAATTAAGTATTCAGTTAGATAAATACTTTACTGATGCTGACTTTAATAAAGCTGTTGATGATATACCATATATGGGTGGTGGTACTCGTATTGATTTAGCTTTAGAAAAAGCAATAGAATTGTTTGATACCAAAAAAGGTTCCAGAAATGAGGCCCCCAAGCTTTTATTTTTATTAACAGATGGTGTACAAGAACCAAAAATGGAAATACCAGTTCCCAATGAAATAAAACAGAAAATTATTCAGCTATTTGCCATAGGAATAGGATCAAATGTTAATAAAGATGAACTTATAAAAATTGTTGGTAATCAAGAAAATGTTTTTTTGGTAGAAGATTTCAATAAATTAGTTCAAAGTGATTTTTTAAAGAAAGTTAAACAAGGAAGCTGTTCATCAGGTTTGCTATGTTATTATGATTTGGATTAAATATTTTTAATGTATTTTTATTTCAAAAATTTCTTATTGCACTTAGTACTTTTAATTATTATTTTTATTTTAATTATTATAATTTTTATTTAGTTTACTATTTAATACTTTTTTTTATTATAGTTCATTCTACGCTTTTTTTTTATTTTAGCTCATCATAGTTTTTTTTAATTTTAAGTTACTAGTTAAAAATCAAATAGTTATATAAATGTTGATTATTTAAGATAAATAAATGAATAAGTATATAAATAATTTTTGAATATACAAATAGTAAATGAGTATATAAATAAATGTTGAATATATAAAATAAAGAAATGAATGAATAGATAAAATACATCTTGAATAACAAAAATTTATATGAGATAAAACAACAGTTGAAATATTTGATGTTATAAACTTCTCTGATGTTATTAAAAAGAAAAAGAACCAGCAGTTTTTTTGCAAGGTACAAATAAAATGATAAAATCAAATAACTTGTTATTTGATTTTATCAATGAATTATTATTAGTTAGTTTGTTAGAGTGCAGAGCAAAAATATTAAGACCACGAAAGTTAAGGAAAATGGAGTTCATCACAAATTTAGCACATCGGGTAAACTAAAATAAAGTTAAAAAAAGTTCAATTTCTTTCAGTATAATCTTATTTCTGGCAAATTTCATCTTACAAATCTATTCAAGACCAATTTAAATTTTTCAGCCTTTTTTTATAAAAGTCTTTGTATCGATGGCTTCTCGTGATTTACAAATAAAAACAAAAAGACTTCCTCGTAAGTTTGCCTAAGTATAAAATGATAATAAGCTTGATGAAAAAAAGATTTTTTGTTTTTTAGTGAATAACAATGCTCTATTAAGTTATATCCATGAAACTCTTTTCACCCATGCTGGATGGGTTTTAGCAATTATTAAATTACAGCCTAACATTTTTCTGCTGTTGTTGTTAAAGATTTTTCGAAGTTATAAAATATAAAAGAATTTCACTACATGAACTTTGAAAACACTAAACAAAAATAACAAACTTTTTAATCAAATTTTTATTTTATTTTACACAAAGTTTACAAAAAGTTTGAGTGACATGTTTTAGTTGTTGTTGTTTTTTTACCTCTAATGGAAATCTTATGTACAACCCTTTTTTCTATAAATTGCAAATTAATATGGTAGCTGCTCAAAAAAGGTATCATCAACCAAAACTTAATCTTGCATGACTCATCATTTAGCATTCTTTTACTGCATTCTTTATGCTCAAAAAAAATTTTCATTCTTTATGCTCGAAAGAAAATTTTATTTAGCTTTTTAAAGCAAATATCAGTTTGTCTTCATGTTTTCCTGACTCATAAAATTTACAGTTTTTAAATCTTCTGTCACCTTTTTGCTCTTTAGCTTCCTTCTTTGTTTTTTGTTTACTCCCAACATTAGTAGTGGTTGCTTGAAGATTAGTTGCTAGTGTTTTGCAACTTGTTTTGCATTAAAAAATAAGAATAATATTTGTCTGTTCTTTTATTTCAGTGTCGATATTGTTTTTTTTTATAAAATTTTTTTTTGGATTTTTTAAGTTTGGCATTTTTTTAAAACATATTCACATTAATATTAAATGTTAACTTAAATTTTTTTCAGACATAAGAGTTAGAAGACAGTTTAATAATTATGATTCTGTAAACCTTTGTTTTTGTGTTTGTATCAAAGATTCAACACAAAAACAAAAGTTTACATAAATTGTGCGTTCTTTCTTTTCAGTGAGCAAGTTACAAATTTATCTGCTTCAAAAGTTTGTTGCTTTACTGTATATAAACATTATATATACTAGTAAACTTGACACTTTAACAGCATTAACTCCTTTTTTGTATGAGTTTTAGGCTGATTGGGCATGCCAAATGTTGTAATCCCTTTTGGGTTTACTAAAAAACTAAATGTTACCACATAACTTAAGGCTAAAATGGGTAGAATCACTGCAACATAAGGCTGCAATGGGTAAAATCACTGCAATTTAAGACTGGTTTTTGTCTAAAACTTTTATTTGCAAATATTTTTGAACATTGCGGAATTTATAAGCTTTTAACTTTTTTATTAATCTATCACTATTAATAAATACTAGCAGTAAGCAACCCGTAATACGGGTTAAAAATAACTAAACTATTAGTAACAACATAACTTACTACGTTATCTAAAAAAATATATCTAAATACAAATTTATCTGTAAATAATTTTACAGATAAATTTGTTAAATTTGGTCATTATCAATAGTGTTAAGAAGTATGCAAGAGCTCCGTACTTATTCAGGTTTTATCTCGCTTTATTAATTCTTATTTAAGTGGGACTAAGACAGTCCAAGGCACCGTGTTAAAAAGAAGACACAAAAATTAACATAAGGGAGTTACTGTTAAATATGACAAAAATTTTTTTTTTTTTTTTTGATATATTATTTGTTTTAGAGTGAAGGCGTTTTTTTATCATTTAGTTGAAATTTTCCTTAACATCTTTAAATTTTTTGGAGCAGTTAAAAAATTTTATTATAATACTTATATAAATGTTAACTTCTAATGTCTAACGGGACACTTATTAATTTTTTGGTAACCCCCTCTCCTTTATTAAGGGAAAAAAAGTTCTATTTAACTTAAAAGCGTTTAATGTGCGCATAATTAAATTTAAGTTAATTACATGAAGGTCTCTCCGTCATAGATGAAAAATGCATTTCAAACAGAAATTTTCAAATATTTCATGCTTCTAAAATCCGACCCTTCGGTTTATTACAAAATCACAAATTTATTTAAAAATAAATATTTTTTTTAACAAAACTTTATTATTTAATAATAAAACATAATTATTATTTGTGTTCTCCTGTATTACATAAATACGTCACATGGTGTCTAAAAGAAAAATATAATAGATAAGTAAATATGATAAAAAAAAAGAAAAACATTTTTAAAACAGAAAAACAATTAACCTGTTTTTGGCAAACTGCAGTTGCTGTTTTGATCATAGTCAATAGAAGTTATACCTGGTCGGGAAATAAAGTATTTCGACAAAACGGTCTTATTGTTTAAAAATATAGTAATCACGTGATCAAAGTAAGTGCAAAAAAAAATTTACCGATTGAAGAAAGTCCTCAGTTTTATTCACTTCTCTTAATTCTAAAAGCTTGCCATTCAATTAATTTTAATATTAATTTTGTTCAAGCTGTTTAAATAATTAAGTTAAAATTATTTTATAACTTTTTTGAGTTAAAAATGCCTGGAGCAAATTGTGCTTTTTCTGAATGTGGAATTACAAGAAACTCTAAACACCAAGGTATTGGAATATTTCAACTTCCAAATCGGCCAGATGATTTTCATCAACAATGGAGAAAAAATATACTAAACATTTTGTCAAAATGTAGACATTTTGACAAGCATCTCAAAGAGCGCATTGCAAATGGAAATATCTTTCTTTGTGAACTTCATTTTGAGCCAACAGATATTGAGTTTACAAGTAAGTTATTTTCTGAGTTATTTTCTTTTTTTTAAATGTTAAAATATTATTATTTAAAATATTCTTATCTTATTTAAAATCTTTTAACTCCTCATTTAACTTATGCCTGTTAAAACTTATTTCAGATCTTTTTTAAATTTTTAAAAAACCAAAACAAAATCATTTTTTTTGTTGCAGTAGAATAAGTCTTGTTTTATTTATGTCTGATTATGTTATTGTTTTTATACTATAGAAACTGGTCGAAAAATGTTAAAGCTTGGGGCAATACCATTGCTCAACATTCCTAAGAAATCTCATGAAACTGTTAAAGCTCCTGAAAGAAGGCATAAATCTATTGTTAAAGATATTTTGACTACAGAAGAAAAACATACAGACAAATACAAAAACTTTAGTGAACTTACTAACATAGTAAAGAAGCTTAAACTCAATTGGTTTATATCATATGATAAAAACTTTATTTCATTTAAATCTTTTCAAACTTTTACGTTAGTACCACATTTAGAAGTTGTTGTTGGATGTAGTCTAGAATTTTTTGTTATTGTTTATGGATGGACATTGCCTGATGACCATCACTTGTATAAAGAATTTTTACGATCAGTTCGTCATGTTAAAATATCAAAATTGTTAAATAAAGTTCAATCTTTACAGATGTGTACTGGCATAACATATGACTTGGTAGATTGCGATAAAGATGGAAATCTAATAAATCATTCTATTCCTCATAAATTTGACCTTAACAATGAGAAAAAAGTACCATTTAAAGCTAGTCAATATAAACGTCACAAAGATTGTTTTGTTATTGGCTCTGATTGTGAAAAGTGTGTAAAATGTTTAAATTTTGAAATTAATTTTATTAAATGTAAAGTTAGTACTTCAAAAAAAATTGATCAACCAGCTCATTTGAATGCCCCATTATCTGTCACACATCCAAATCGTGTAAAGTTAGCACTCGTTGAAAAGCGTTCTAAAAATAAAAAACTTTTGCAGAATATTGAAAGAATGCAAAAGGAAATACAGGCTAAAGGTATTCAAGTCAGCACTTGTTTAAGTTCTGATCTTGATATTATAATTAGTAAAAACCAAAAAAACATGACACCATTTATGAAACTTTTTTGGGAAGAACAGAATCGTTTATTAACTAGCAAAGTTCCTAGATATCATCCAATGATAATTCGATTTTGTCTTTCTCTTGCATCTAAATCAGCCTCAGCATATGATGAACTTAGAGATGCTAAAATTTTAACACTTCCAAGTAGGCGGACACTACGCGGTTATAAGAATGCTATTCGACCATCTGTAGGATTTAACCCAGCAGTGATTGCTGAATTAAAAGAAAATACAAAAGACCTCTCTGATATTCAGCGAAATGTTGTACTTTCTTTTGATGAAATACGCATTCAAGACAATTTAGTATTTGACAAGTCATCAGGTGAGCTCGTTGGATACGTTGATCTTGGAGACCCTGAAATAAACTTTTCGACTTTTACTGATGTAAATGATTTAGCCAGTCACTGTCTAGTATATTATATACATGGAATTGCATGCGATCTCAAATTTTGTCTTGCATATTTTGCTACTAATGGTGTAACAGCTATGCAAATAATGCCAACATTTTGGAAAGCTGTCTCTATATTAGAACTTTGTTGTAACTTGAAAGTAATTGTTGCAGTTTCAGATGGTGCCTCACCAAATCGATCATTTTATAAAATGCATAGTGGATTAGACAATCTAGATGACTCAGATGTTGTGTATCGCACTATTAATTTATATGCACCTGATAGTTTTATATATTTTTTTGCAGATGTTCCACATCTAATGAAAACATTTAGAAACTGCATGTATCACTCTGGTGAGGGTAAATGTACCCGTAATCTTTGGAACCGTGATCAGAGTATTTTTTGGTCCCATATCGTTAAAATAGTACAAGATGAACTAAATAACAGTCTTAAGGTTTTACCAAAACTTAGTTATGAACATGTTCATTTAACTGCATATTCTGTAATGAATGTGCGATATGCCACTCAAGTTTTAAGTGCAAGTGTTGCAAATATTCTTTATCGATACTATCCTCCTGAAACACATGTTACAGCTGAACTTTGTTCACTTATGGATAGATTCTTTGACTGTTTAAATGTAAGAAACCAAAGTGAAAGTTTATTTAAAAAGAAATCAGACTTAGAACCTTATCGTGATTTGAATGACTCTCGATTTGATTGGTTATTGAATGATTTTTTAAACTATTTTTCAAGTTGGAAAGAATCTATCAAAAATCGTAAAGGAAATTTTACACGCAATGCTCGTGATCGCATTTTTATTTCCTGGCAAACGTATGAGGGTTTACTTATAACGGTACACTCTTTTGTGAAATCAACACGTTTTCTGTTAAGTGAAGGAATGCCATTTATATTGTCAGAGCGCTTCAATCAAGATGTATTAGAAGAGTATTTTAGAAGACATCGTAGTCTTGGAAGATGAAATGATAATCCAACTTTAATTCAGTTTGGCTATCAATCCAACACCTTGCGTATGCAACGTTCTATTGCACCAGTTACAGGAAATACATAAGGAAGTTTTAAGCAAAAACGTAGAGTTTCTTGGAAATTTGTTGATAATGCTCCTTTAAAAAAACGATCTACAAAGAAGTAATTTACAATCTTTTGTGTTTTTACTCGCTCATAGGATAGAGGTATGTATATTTATGTTCTGTTTGTACCTCTGGCATGGTGTTAGCTCAAATGTAAGTTGTTTTATGTATATTTGTGTTCTGTGTAGATCTCTGACGCGGTGTTGATTCACTCGTAAGTCAATTTTTTTATGTTTGTGTTCTGTGTAGACCTCTGGTGCGGTGTTGATTCACTCGTAAGTCGATTTTTTTTATGTTTGTGTTCTGTGTAGACCTCTGGCACGGTGTTGGCTCACCTGTAAGTCGCTTTATATTTGCTATGTTATTGTTGTGTTATCATTGTTATGTTATTGTTGTGTCTGTTTTTGTTTTGTTTGAACCTCTGATGCAGTGTTGCTTTACTCATAAGTTGTTTTATGTTTGTTTGTGTTCTGTTTTAAGCTCTGGCACCGTGTTGGCTCATCCGTAAGTTGTTATATGTATATTTCCTGTGTTATTGTTGTGTGTAATCATTGTTATGTTATTGTTGTGGTGTTTTGTGTTGATAGACAACTTGGCTACCTTCACGTTAGTGTCTATTGTTAAAAATGATTATTAGGTAGTTTCATTACTGAAACTCTACTTCTAATCATTCACTAAAAGCCAAGAATCAAGTTTTATAAATAAAATGTATATTTTGATGTTGTTGTCATTTTTTAATTTTAGTGCTGTTAATACTTCACAACAACATTCTCACAAGTTAGGTTTATTATTTATTATTCATTTAGTCAGGTGTTTTAATTTTTAACATGAATTAAAAAACATATTTATGTGCAATCTGTGTTTTCAATAATAGTTCATTCCATTTTTTAGGGAGAGTTTCTGTTGCTATAACTGATTTTGGAGAGTTCTTGTAGAACAGAAGTTTAGAAATCTAATATTTTTACGATTTTTTAAAAGCCAAGACAGGAATATTGTTAATTTTTGTACCATTCACTAAAAGCTATATAAATATTGTGACAAGTTATCGAAATTGTCATAGTATTTTTTATAATTTTATTATTATACTGTATACTATTGTACTGTTATACTATTTTATATTTATAATATATATTATTAAATCAAAAATGAAGTGGTGATTTTTTTATAGTGAGTTAACAAGTTCGTCAAATAAAAAACAATTTTTCTTAAAGAAAATAATCCATAAAAACTTTTTATTGAAGTCGCTCCGAGGTTGGTTGGGGCTTAGGGCAAATTTTATTTCTGTTACCATTTTCTTAGGAACAGCAATTTTTCTTTCAAAAATAATCTTTGAAACAGCCACTTTCTTAAAATTTTAAAAAATGGCCCTTAAATAGTATTTGGGGTCCCTAAACCCTTCGGGTCCTGTGACAATATTGTCTAACTGCCCCCCCCCCCTACCATTTCTCTCTGTATAGTAGCTTTGAATTTTATTAATTTTATTATTATTAGGAACAGTTTTCACGAAAAACCATATGATTAAAAAAAACCAGTCTGATTTGGATTCTTTTTCAATATTCATGCATATTGCAATATTTATGCATAATTTATATATATATATATATATATATATATATATATATATATATATATATATATATATATAAATTATGCATAAATATTGCAATATGCATGAATATTGAAAAAGAATCCAAATCAGACTGGTTTTTTTTAATCATATGGTTTTTCGTGAAAACTGTTCCTAATAATAATAAAATTAATAAAATTCATATATAAATAAATATATATATATATATATATATTTTATATATCTATATATATATAAAGTATATATTTTTTATATATACTTTATATATCTATATATTGTACAACATTCAAAAATTATGTATTAATTGGATTTTATGATACTACTTTTATCCATTGAGTAATTATAATACAACTCTATATCTTCTTCCGCGCCTCACCATCACAATGAATGTATGTTGTAAGCTAATAAAACATCGTTTTCATTTTTTATACTAGTTTTTCTCATTTTATTAAGGATAAAAATAGTTTTGAAAATGAACTAATTTTTTCTAATAGGTTGTGTTGCAACATTGCTACTTTATTCCATAAGTAAACCTCTAACTATTGATCGTGAGTCGGAATAAAGTAATATTTAACAGCTTTGTGTTCATAAATAACAAACTTTGTGCTCATAGAATTTTTGTATGATCAATAATATTATTTTCAAAAATATTAGTGACCTGTTAAATAATGATGAGTCTTTAGGCACCTGTTAAAAAATTTTTTGTACAAGATTTTCTTAAAATCTAGTTTTACTATGTGAACAACCGTGAAATTTGTTTATATAATTGTTCACATATATTAGGGTGATTACAAAATCACTATTCAATGTTGCTTTTATATCTACCCTAAAAAAAAACACACACATTTTATGTCATTGTTTTCAGACTTATGTGGTTCGGACGGTTTTCCATACTATTATTTTCTTAATGAAAATTAAATTATAAAAATAAGTGGTTATGTAAATAATATATTAAAAAAAATCTGAAATACAGCATCCCATTTTTTCCATCTAATTTAACTTGTAGCTAGTGATTTTCTTTTTTTTTTTTTTTTTTTTTAAATTTGTCTAAATTTTTGTACGGGTTATGTTTGCATAAGAAAATTATTTTATTTTATAAAATTTCTGTAAATAAAAATTTCTAGATGCTTTTTTCATTAGGAAAACTTGTTTTTATCGGACAAATGCGTAGAAATAACTTTACGAAAAAATCATAACTTCATTGATTTATTAATATATAATATTACATATAAATCAGTACAGTGAAAAAATTTCGAAATTACTCATTTGAATTATAAAATTGTAACAATATTTATATAGCTTTTAGTAACTGGTATGAAAATTAACGACATTCCGTCTTGGCTTTTAGAAAATGCTTAGAGTATAAGATTACTCAACTTCTAGAACTCTCCAAAATCAGTTATAACAACTGAAACTCTCCCTAAACAATGGAATAAACTATTTATTGAAAACACAGATTGCACATAAATATGTTTTTTAATTTATGTTAAAAATTAAAACACCTGACTAAATGAATAATAAATAATAAACCTAACTTGTGAGAATGTTGTTGTGAAGTATTAACAGCACTAAAAATAAAAAATGACAACAACATCAAAATATACATTTTATTTATAAAACTTGATTCTTGGCTTTTAGTGAATGATTAGAAGTAGAGTTTCAGTAATGAAACTACCTAATAATCATTTTTAACAATAGACACTAACGTGAAGGTAGCCAAGTTGTTTATCAACACGAAACACTACAACAATAACATAACAATGATTACACACAACAATAACACAGGAAATATACATATAACAACTTACGGATGAGCCAACACAGTGCCAGAGCTTAAAACAGAACACAAACAAACATAAAACAACTTATGAGTAAAGCAACACTGCATCAGAGGTTCAAACAAAACAAAAACAGACACAACAATAACATAACAATGATAACACAACAATAACATAGCAAATATAAAGCGACTTACAGGTAAGCCAACACCGTGCCAGAGGTCTACACAGAACACAAACATAAAAAAAATCGACTTACGAGTGAATCAACACCGCGCCAGAGGTCTACACAGAACACAAACATAAAAAATCGACTTACGAGTGAATCAACACCGCGCCAGAGGTCTACACAGAACACAAACATAAAAAAATCGACTTACGAGTGAATCAACACCGCGCCAGAGGTCTACACAGAACACAAACATAAAAAAATCGACTTACGAGTGAATTAACACTGCGCCAGAGGTCTACACAGAACACAAACATAAAAAAATCAACTTACGAGTGAATCAACACCGCGCCAGAGGTCTACACAGAACACAAATATACATAAAGCAACTTACAGGTAAGCTGACACTGTGCCAGAGGTGTTGGCTTACCTGTATCCTATATCCACCCCTGCTCACTATTTCTTTATTGTAGACTTATCAGATCCTTTTTTAATGTTTGATCGAAGCCCACCTTTTGATTTAGTTTTTTTCGACATAGCTTTTTGTCTTTGAACAACATCTTTAGCCATCGAAAATGATCTTACTCTTAAGTATAATTTTACCATACTCTCTAAAAGATTTGTTTTAACTTCTTTATCAATTTTAAGTTGGCAGGAGTTCTCAACAATAGCGTTATAAAAACTTTGCGCAGTTGTTTTTGTGATTAGCTCAGATGCCATATTTGCAATGTCAACTTTTCTCAACATTGAATTTAGAGTTTCAGACCGAAATTTTATTTCTGTTAGAATAAATAATTGCTGACACTCTTCTGTCAGTGAGATCAGTCCACCTCTGTTTTGAACATCAATAAGTCTTTGTCCATGTGACAAATTTTTTTCAAGAACACAGTGGTTTAAAATAGAAATAATTGCTTGGGTTTCTTCAGATTGATAGTGTTTACTGTTTTTAGCTTTCTTTAAAAATTTTGACAAAACGTAGCCAGCCAAGTATTGTAGACCATCTAATTCCTTTGCAGATATAGGTTTCAGTTCAATTGATTTATTCTCTGAAAAAGATGTTTTGTAATAATACAAAATTTTATCAGTTAACGCTGTTGATATAAGCGTACTGCAAGGTTTTTCAAGATCATTAAAATATTTATCAGACTCTAATACAAGTGAAGAATATGTTTCCATGTAAAAATTTTCACCATTTCCTGTCTTCACTAACTTTTTGTAAATTTTGTTGCACTGTTGGTATAATAGATCGTTTATTACATTGATATATTGAGATATTTTATTTAATATTATGTCTGGGTAGTATTTTTCACTTAGCAAAGTATTTATAGCTTCATTAATTAATGTTTTTATTGTCTCAACTGATAAGAAATTTCCTGCTTCGATAGTATCAGGTTTTCCATCAGAATGTTTTGTTCGGATATGTCTTGTTAACCCACCCTTTGTCTTGTAACACTTTTTGCACTTTTGACATGAGAATGCAGCAGATGTAGTCACCTAAGAATAACCATTACATGAAAATTTTTAAAAATAAAAATAAATCATAACTACAAAAAAATTAGCGTGCTAAAAATATAAATAAATATACTGTTTTATTTACACACATGTACAAGCTGCTGACTGGATCAGTCCAGTCTGAATAAACCTTAATTACACTAAAATATGTACAATGTATAAATATAAAATATGAATTTTTACTTGCCTCGTCTAATGCTCCATTTAGATCTACTTCTATTTCATTATCCAAAAGATCCTGATCTATGTCCAAAAACATAAAATCTAAATCTTCACTACAAAAATATATATCACTTTCAGCCATTTTAAATTAAAGTTTGCACTTACTTTGATCACGTGACTGATATTTTTTAGTGTTTAAGTTTCGCTTAAAAATCAGCTTCAATTACACGAGATTTCTCGACCAGGTATAACTTCTATTGACTATGTTTTTATGAAGCAGTATTTGATGGTGTTGTTCAATGACATTATTTCATGCTGGCTTTTATTGAAGACGAAAAAAAGGTTTCAAAATGTTTAATTAATTAACATTTATTAAAAAGCCAATTAAAAATGTTTTAAAGAACTATGAACAACACTAAAGATAAAAAAAACAAATTGAAATATAAACAAATTGTGTTTATAGCAACATGTTTTGTCTTGACTTTTAGTGAATGATTAGAAACAGTAAGCTACATGAATAGAATTACCAATTAATCATTTTTAACGATAGACACCAACGGGAAGCTAAGCTAACTGTCTATCAACACAAATCATCACAACAATGTTACAACGATAACGCACAACGACAACGCACAACAAAAGCACATAAGATATTTATAAGTACACATTACACTTGCTCTATATGATGGCAAAGTCAAACCACTTTGAAACCACTGCATAAAATAGACAAAGAAACAAACTATAAACATATCATCACGATCATAGTACAATCGCCTAAGTCATTTTTTTCTTGTTTTGAGAAAACTAAAAAAAAATGAATAACTTCGGTATTTCTTTTGCTACGTCACTTTAGTTTATTTTTGACATCTTTTTACTTAGATGCTTTCATATATTGCACATGACATATTTGTATGTACATATGATGCCTAATATTAATAGATATTACGTGTTTCCAGAATAATTAAAATGGCTAGACAACACAACCTAGCCATAACAAAGCAGTAACACCCCTTGGCACTAAACGCTGCCAAGTCACACCTCTGCTTTAAGTACACCGCTTGGCTGGCAAGGTTAACTATCTTGCTCGACACGTTTGCCAAGTCACACCACTTTGAAAACATGGAAACAACATAATATAAACATATATACACAAACTATAAACACATATACACAAACCCTAAACACATAACCTTGATAACACATATAGCCCAAGTATTACATGAACAATTTAAATAACAACTAACACATATCATACATATAACACTTACATAACACATATAACAATTATAAACACTAGCAGTAAGCAACCCGTAATACGCGTTGTTAGTAAATAAAATTAAAAAAAAAAAACGTATAGAAAAGCCTAGAATAGAAAAGCCTAGAAATGAATAGAAAAGCCTAGAAACTACTACCTAGAATAGAAAAGCCTAGAAACTACTTTAAAATAGAAAAGCCTAGAAAATGACGTAACTCGACTAATATCAAATTAGCGTATTCATATTATCAGATGTATAAAGACAAATATAATTACTAAAACAATATAAAATAAAACTATGAAAAAAAGTGAAAATTATAACAAAAGTCTCATAATTATAAATTAAGAACATTAGAGAATACAACATTATTTTTTAGATATACACCAACTCTATCAAATGTTTGACCTTGACTTTTATTAATTGTCATTGAATATGCCAATCTGACAGGAAACTGGCAACGTTTTAGAACAAAAGGTAAATTAGAATCTGACCGAGCCAACGGAATTTGAGGTACAAATACCTGTTTACCAGCAGAAACACCTGTCAAAACCTCTGCATCAATATAATTATTTTGAAGAGCACAAACTTTTATTCGAGTGCCATTGCATAACCCAGCTTTGAGATCTAAATTTCTAAGTAACATAATTATACAACCAATTTTAAACTTTAAAGAATGAGGAGGCATACCTGAGGGAATTAAGCTATTTAAAAACTCAACAGGAAAGTTATTTCTTTCATTAAGATTGTCTGTTTCAACTTGATCAGCACTTAAATAAGTTTTGACCTCACCCGGTAGACATTGAAGCACTACTTCATTGATTGATAGTGAATCCACATTAGTTGGTGTCAAAATGACACGTTTAACATAATCGTCTTGTTCGGCATCCCTAAATATCTTTTCAACAATGGAGTCATTTTCCCTAATAAGGCATTGATGCGGTATTTCAATGCATCCTTTAAAAGGATCTTCCTCTTTGACAAATACTGTTCCACTACCAAGTCTTAACAGCCAATTTGAAAATTCCCTTTCCCCATCATGTACTCTCATATTTTCAGTTAACTTAAACTTCTGCACCCATTGCCAATGTAAAGAACATTTTATACATGCTTCTACAACTTCAGCTGGTTGTCCTCTTTTCACAACAGGCAGTATTTGTCTAAAGTCGCCTCCAAAAAGAATGAATTTTCCTCCAAATGGAAAGTTGTTATTGCAAACATCTTTTAATAACCTATCAATTGCATTCAATGCATGTTTGGGTATCATGGATGTTTCATCAAGCAAAAACAAACTAACCTGACTTAAAAAGTGTCCATGTATAGAGTTTGGAGTTACATTACATGTGCTGTTATCTAATATTGGAACAGGAAGTTTGAATAAGCGATGCAATGTAGTTCCATTTATAAGAAGAGTTGCTGCTATGCCAGTCCATGCAGCTGTAGCAGATTTAATACCTCTACTGCTGGTTTCAGCCATCAAATAATTATATGTAAACGTTTTTCCACTACCAGCCGGTCCATCCATGAAAAACAATCGAGAATGCTGATTTTCTACACTTGGTTGTTCATTAAATGCAGTAAGAATAGCATTACATACATTTAATTGATTGACATTAAGCAGTGGTCTCATTCTATTGGCTTCATCAATTGATTGTTGAACATTTTGATTGAAATTTTCTAGATTATCTAGATTAAAATCTAACTCAACAACAGGCAGATTATAATCAGCCAGCGTTTTACCACACTTATTAATAATCTTTTCAACTTGACAAAGAGCAGCTTGTTCAGCTATTATAAGCGGGACTAAGCGGTGAATAAAGTCCTCAATCATAAATGCTTTGTATGTATTTCAAAAATGCAAAGGATTGTCTGGTTCACAAAAAGTCAAAATAATTGCAATTAACTGTCTAATTTGTTTTGGCATACGTGTTAAAACTGCCTCAGAAAGTGCATTCTGCCATTCAGTGTCATCTTGTAACAAACCATTTAAAACGCATGCGTCACGAAATGTTTCAACAACAATACCATTAACAGTACGCACATCCTCCCAAGACTTGGCTCCTTTTGCATGCAAAAGTAACAGCCTAAGAAAAAATAATTCTCCAGTTGGATTAATTTTATACGTTCTTACTATCACCTTATTACCACCTCTTTGTCTAACCTTCCATTTACAAAGTTTATCATTAAATATAAAATGATAAGGAATGTCTACATATGAATAGCAATGTGCTCTTTCATTTTCAGATTTTAACTTAAACCATGCCATAAGGTGTGTATCACGTTGAGCTGCACAATCTAAGGCCATTTGTTCTGCTCCTTCCCTAAAATACACTAATTGATTCTCAGGAAGATAAACTTTAAGGCCGATAATAGTGTGTGACATATGACTTATGGGATACTCAAAAATATAATTAAATTAATAAAATTAAATAATACCTATAAAGTAAAAATAAGATTTTTACTTTACAACTCTTTTTTTTATAACAACATAACAACGTTCTAAAATAAAATATTGTAAAATTCAACTTAAGTAAACATGTAAAATGAAACTATATAAAAATTATTTCCCTAAAAAGTTAAGAGAAGTTCGTCAGGTCTGGCTCGGTAGACCTTTAGGTTTGACCGCATGCACTTAAAAAACACGCTCTTTAAATTTAATTCGTGAAAAAAAAATTAAAATTTTAATTAAAAACAAAAACAAATCAAATATACAATATTAAAAAAAAAAAAAATTACAAATTAGGAAAATAATTTACAATCTGAAATAGTATTACTTCTTGCTATACAATGCATTCATTCGTATCTAGCAGCATATCTAGCATTTTGTTGATTATTAATTTTATCTAGCCTAAGCCTATTTCTTTTATTTCTGTGACGATTTATTTCAACTTGCATAACCACACTCTCCTCATTTGGCTTCAAATTATTTGCTGCTTGCCGAGAAGCATACCTAGCATTTTGTTGATTATTAATTTTATCTCGCCTAAGCCCATTTCTTTGATTTCTGCGACGATTAATTTGCCCATTAACATTTTTTTCTAAACGAATATCTGCTTCTAGTCTAATATCATTTAAACTTTACTTTTAATTGAAAATAGTAACAAAAAATCTTAAAAAGAAACTTGAGGATTGTGATCTTTTCTATATAATTTTTTTTCTACTCTAAATAGCACACACAAATAATTTAAATATAAGAAGCTGTCTACAAAACTTAAACAATATTTTGTTCTTCTATACCACATAAATACATCATTTGATAAATCTAAAATAAAAAATGTAACAAATAAGTAAAAAAATAAGAAAAACATTACATACAAAAAACGAAAATCGTTGTACCTGATAGAGAAAAGCTGTTGTGATTTACCAGAGTAGTAGTAGTAGGCTTTCAGTGAATATATATAATACAGAGTAGCAGGCTTTTAGTGAGTGATTAAAAGCAGTGAGGCCTAATAATGAAATTACCTATACATCATTTTTAACAATAGGCAACAACTTGAAGGTAAGCTAAATGTATATCAACTCAAAAGATTACAAAAAAACAACATCACAACAACAGCATTCACCATAAGTTCATATAATATGCATATAACATAACTTAAGAAACATAACATTCATATATAACAGAACATAAGTAACAACATTACGTAAAATGTTATTAAAATACATTATTATGTATTTTCACATACTTATCAAAAAAGCAATTTGAACAATAAACATATAACTTGAATTGTGCAAACAAAAATTTTAAAAATGGCATGAGAAAATTTTAAAAGATTCAAAGTAAACAAAATATAAACATTTATATACAAACAATACTCTTTACCTTTTTTTTCATAAAACTGTAATTCTCATAACAAAAATTTAATCTTTACATACAATAACATGTGACATGTCAGTAGTGGCACGAAATTTCAATTTATTTTTCTAAATTTTCTAAAACAGAGCAAAAACAATTAATAGCATCAAATTTCATTTTTTATGCTAGATATAACACACACAGTCATACATACATGCATTCATACATACAAACTAGGGTGGATTGAAAATCAGGCTTTTTATAAAATTGTTTTCTTATAGCTCTAAATATATGTGATATAATAAAGTATCACTGGATTAACAAAAAATTTCAAAAAAAAAATATTTTTAGAAGTCCCTTGAACATTTATAGTCCCTAATTTTCTGGGGAAAAAAATTCTTCAAAAGTAGGTCAACCTGGTACTCAAAAGAAGTGAAATTTTATAAAAAGTTCGAAAATAATAATTGTTTTATAAAAAAACGTATCGAAAAAATATATTTTATTGAATAGCTTGTAAAAATGCACTTTTTTTATTTTTAGTTAAAAAACCATAGTTAATATGTAATAAAATTCAAAATAATAATTTTTATATGAAATAAGTATTATTTTTGAACTTTTTATAAAATTTCGCCTCTTTTGAGTACCAGGTTTACCTAATTTTGTAGAACTTTTTTTTCAAAAATATTAGGGA
>NC_061164.1:45177872-45180372 GCF_022113875.1 Hydra vulgaris
TGATCTTGATTTGTATTAAATACTGATTATTATTTTAGAATATTTCTGAACTGTTAGAACTATCCAGAAGGTATGAGAACTTTTACAGAATATTCTCAAACATTTTAGAAACCTTTAGAACTTTTAAACAACTTTTCTGAATTTTCTAGAACGTTTTTGAACTGTTCTAAAGTACTCATAAAACCATAAGAGCGCAGGTGACATAA
Source organism: Hydra vulgaris (assembly GCF_022113875.1). Lineage (NCBI taxonomy): Eukaryota > Metazoa > Cnidaria > Hydrozoa > Anthoathecata > Hydridae > Hydra > Hydra vulgaris. The sequence goes on from NC_061164.1 coordinate 45,178,079, forward strand.
ATCAACATTTCAGTTTGTTGTATTGTTAAATAAAGGAATAAGTAATACTAATAATGGTGAATAAAGGAATAAGTAATACTAATAATGGTGAATAAAGGAATAAGTAATACTAATAATGGTGAATAAAGGAATAAGTAATACTAATAATGGTGAATAAAGGAATAAGTAATACTAATAATGGTGAATAAAGGAATAAGTAATACTAATAATGGTGAATAAAGGAATAAGTAATACTAATAATGGTGAATAAAGGAATAAGTAATACTAATAATGGTGAATAAAGGAATAAGTAATACTAATAATGGTGAATAAAGGAATAAGTAATACTAATAATGGTGAATAAAGGAATAAGTAATACTAATAATGGTGAATAAAGGAATAAGTAATACTAATAATGGTGAATAAAGGAATAAGTAATACTAATAATGGTGAATAAAGGAATAAGTAATACTAATAATGGTGAATAAAGGAATAAGTAATACTAATAATAAATAGTAAATGTAGAGCACTTTGAAATTTAAGTGACATAAAGAGGTTGTTTGCATCCAATAGATGCATTATCTGCATTGCACTCATTAATCCCGCAAAGCTTTACTCAGGCTTATTTAAATATTGTTTACAACATATTATAAACAATATACAAATAAACATGGTATATTTATCTAATTTTTTTAAATTTTCAACCAGGTGTTTCTATGTTTTATAATAAGTAATTGAAGAGTTTTTTTTTATTTGTTTGATTTATAATTTTGTGTATTACTTTTTGTTTTAAATTATGTTGAGTTTTTGTATATAATTTGTTTTTATTTATAAACTTTTTTATATATTTGTAGATTTATGTTAAACTATATTTTATTTTTGTGAATTGTGTTGAACTACATTTTTTTCAACTTTTTTTAGATATTGAATTGCGTAAAGTTGTAAGAGCAGCAATCAAAGATTTTCATGATTTTACATGCATTAAGTTTGTTCCACATGACAACCAGAACGATTACTTGTCATTTGTTGCTAAAGAAGGGTAAAATTTTACTAATTTTGATTGTGTATGACTGAATTCTAGAAAGTAAAATTTTATTATAGGGGCATATCAAATATGTTTATCATAAATATTTTTTTACTTTTGGTTATAGTCAATTATATATTTTATATATATGCACAAAATATAAAATTATTTTTAGGTGTTATTCAGAGATTGGCATGGTTGGTGAAGAGCAAAAAATTAGCATTGGACCAGAATGCAGATGGAAAGGTCAAAATAATTTTTGTAACTAAGTATTAAAGAGTAAATAAATTCAAGTTTTTATGCTTAAAGAATAATTTATGCAAGTTATGCTTTAAATTTTGTTGTTTAAGCAAGCAATTTTTATTTTATTATTTTTTTAATTCAATTTTATTTTAAACAGGTACAACAATTCATTTAATCATGCACTCGTTAGGCTTTCTTCATGAAACCTCAAGAGTGGATAGAGATACAGCTATCAAAGTTATTGAGAGTAATGTAGAACCAAGTAAACAGATTTTTAAATAGTCGTTTTAATCCAGAATGTATTATATACCACATAACTTGTAGTGCTATCATTGAACTATTTGGTACCTAATATATTTATTTTCACTGAAAATTTTAACTATTTATTATTATTATTATTATTATTATTATTATTATTATTACTGATATTGTATATATATATATATATATATATATATATATATATATATATATATATATATATATATATATATATATATATACATATACATATATATATATGTATATATATATGTATATATATATATATATATACATATATACATATATATATATATATATATATATATATATATATATATATATATATATATATATATATATATATATATATATATATATATATATATATATATATATATATATATATATATATATTTATATATATATACATATATATATATATATATATATATACATATATATATATACATATATATATATATATATATGTATATATATATATTTATTATTATTATTATTATTATTATTATGTACATATATATATATTTATTATTATTATTATTATTACTGATATTGTATATATATATATATATATATATATATATATATATATATATATGTATGTATGTATGTATGTATGTATGTATGTATGTATGTATGTATGTATGTATGTATGTATGTATAAAAATAGTGAGATGTTATAGTGATAAACTTTTTATTACTTAATAAAAGATAAAATATAGCGTTGTGTATTATATAAACTTATAACAGATAAAATAAATAT
>NC_061164.1:45185372-45245372 GCF_022113875.1 Hydra vulgaris
GATTGTTGCCATTTCAGAGAACACACCAGAGACTTACCCAAATGTTAAGCACATTCTGGATCTTCTCCAAATCAATGAAATCTCCATTTCAGAAAAACTTGTTATTTCTTGTGACATGATGCTTGCAAACATAGTTTGTGGAATCCAGTCACACAGCAGTAAGCATCCTTGCTGTTGGTGCAACATAGACTCAGCACATTTGGAAAACTGTGGTCAGCTTAGAACATTCGGGGGCATCAGAGACTTGTACAAAAAATTTGTGAAGTCTGGTTGTGATGCCAAAAGATCAAAAGAGTTTGAAAATGTGGTTCATTTGCCAATGTTTGCTTTTCCAGACAGGGAATTGATCCTTGAGGCAAACTGCATTTGCTCCTGGGAGTTGTCAACCACCTCATCAAGTACTTGGTTCAAGTTTTTCCAAAGACCAAACAATGGTTGGATTCAATCCACATTCAGATGCAACCATTTCATGGTGGCCACTTCAATGGAAAAGATTGCATGAAAGTGCTGAGGAAAATTGAAGAGCTTATGCAATTGACAATTGCTGAAAAAGCACCAGATGCAACAAAGGCATGCCAAGCATTGAGCTCATTTCACCAGGTTTTGGTTTCATGCTTTGGATACACTCTGTTGCCAGATTATGAGGCAAAAATTTGTGATTTCAAAGATAACTACTTGAAATTACCAGTCTCAGTCACACCAAAGGCACATGCTGTTTTTCATCACGTTCAACAATTCATTCATCAGCACAAGGTTGGTCTAGGTGTATTCAGTGAGCAAGCAACAGAAGCTCTTCATTCAAATTTCAAGACCCACTGGCAAAGATTCAAGCGAAACTCTACTCATCCGGAATATTCCAGTCAACTCCTCAGTTGCGTAGTTGATTACAACAGCAAAAAAGTTTAGTTGGAAAGAAAGAAAATAAAAGACTCCTCATTTTCAATTTGGAGAAACTCAGTTTGTGTGTGTGTAAAGAATGTATTTATTTGTCAAAAGAAAAATTTTTGAAGTGAGAAATTTTGATTATATCAAAAGATTGAAAGATGGTTTTCTAAATATTTTCAAATAAAATTTTAAAATTGTGAATATGAATTATTGTCAAAAATGGCATATTTTCTATCTTAATTTTACTTTTTAAATTAGTTAGGCTGTATTAGGACTGATATGACCCCTTTTGTTAAGGGCAGGTTGTAACCAACTTCTATCCATTTGGTGAAAATATTGAATATTTTCAAATCAAAATATCTCTCTCGGATTTTAATTTTGGATTTCAAAGTAAGTTGATATAGTATTCTTGACATGTGTAGTTTCATACCCTAAGAGGATTTTTTCGGGATGTTTCGTAACCAAAAAAGTCAAAATTTTCAAACGGTGTTGTTACAAAGGATTGCTTATAACATGGTTTGCAGCTTAATAATTTTCCACTTAATAAAAAATGAAAAGTACAAAAAAAAATGTTTTATTAAATTTATTGAGTTTATTAAAAAAAAAATTATGTTGCCAAAAAAAAGTTTTAGGAACACTTTAAACTTTAAATAAACTGGTAACAAAAAATAATTTAAAAAAATAACAAAGTAAATATTTTTTGGTTATTTGGCAAAAAACCATCTAAAAGAATTGAAATAATTGTTATGAGCAATATTTGCCTCAATTAACAAAACATAGATTACCATATAAGTATTTGTTTGATCAGAAAGTCAAATAACTTTGATTGCTGGTATAAGAATAAAATTTATTAAAATGTTTTTATGTAAAACATATACTTAAATATTATAATAGATAAAAGAATAAAAACATACATAAAATCCTAATATATAAAAATGAAAGCTTTTGTGTTCGTTCTTTATGCATTACCACACCCCTGAGGTTGTTTGATCCCTAAAATATTATGACCCAGAAGTGGTATTTGGCTGCTTTTGGCCAGTAACGTAGGCAGGGATAAGGTTTTGAACTAAGTATGTTTATTTAAGTATGTTAATAAAAATTGTTTTGCAAAAACCTTCGGCGATCGTAGTCTGGAAATAAAAATACACTAAAAAGTTTGCACCCTTTATCTTTTAGGTTTTAAACTTCTAATATTTCAGTGTTCAGATATTAGGACCATGTAAATTTCTACCCAAAATTAGTGGGTTGTAAATTTTTCTTGGTTATAACTTTCAAACAGTGAAAGATTATAAGATGAAGTTTAAAACCTGACAATGATGTTAAATTTAGTATAAAAAAGGATTCAATGTAAATTTGTTAAAGAAGCTAAAAATATATCATTAAATTTAAAAACACAGTAACAGTTTATTTTTATTTTTTTCTATTATTAGTGTGGTCATAATATTGATTCAAGTACACCACCTTTATCAACTCCGGCTCCTTCATCGACAGAAACAACTAGTACATCTACAACAAAAGCACCGCCATCAAAGCCACAAGGGCATGCGCCTGGTATATTGATAACTACACTTCCACCACTAATATCGACACCTCCACCAACAACAACAACAGCACCAACAACAGCAACAACAACACCATCGACAACTACGAAATTAACTTCTGCTATAAAACCTACATCCGCTATTTCTATTCACCATTCAGTAACACCTACAAAAGTTAAGATAGTGACGCATAAACCTTGTAAACAAATTTGTAAGTTTTTTATTTTTTAAAACTTTTGGTATACTGGAGTTTTTTTTTTGTTTTTTTTTCATTTAGACGTTATTTTCTTCTTTTTTTTTTTCTGCATAGATTATCCTTGCTGGCCCTACGATTTTTCAATATTACATCAAGTTCCTCGACCATGCTGCTTGGGCTTAAACTTTCCTCAAAACTGCAAATGTTATTGTACGTTGCTGAACCCACAAAAGTTTAAAGGAAGATCTCAAGACAATTATCTTTGTCATAAGCGAAGTTTTAAAAATCCTGGTTTTCTTGTATCTGACGGTAAATTTTTTTGTCATCTTTTATATATATAATAATTAGGCATAAAATACAGATTTGTACCTGAAAAAATATTACATAAAAGATGTCAAAAAATTACAAAATGTCTTTATAATTTATTTAAAGACTTTGATTTTACAAACAGCAATAGCTTAATAACAACACATACAACAAGATAATATATGGAAACAACATAAATATAAATTTTATAATTGATAATTTAATAAATATTCATTAATAGTTGTTATAAGTAATTTATTAATTTTTTTTTTATATTAGATAAACACCCGTTGAAAAAGTGTATTCGCCTTCCGTCAGCTTCTAAGAAGTTTTTGTGTTACTCGCATGAATCTGGGTATCAATTCCATTGGTCTGACCTTACTAGTCTTCACAGTGGAAGCTGCATCCGTTCGACGGGTGCCCCGTTAAATTCTCCAACAATATTATGCAACAACTAAAAACGTGTTGTATTATGATTTTTTATTGCTTTTATTAAACATGTTTTTTTACTTAGTATAATAGTTATTATTCACAAATGAAAAATTTTTATTAAACATGTTTTTTATTAAACATATTTTTTATTAAACGCGTTTTTTTAGTATAAAAGTAGTTATTTACAAATGAAAAATCAGATTTATAAAGTTTAATATTTTAGAACTAGTTAGATGAATAGATAAATGGAAAAAAATTGGCTAAATTCAAATTAATATATTTGGTTTTAACTAGTTGGATTAAAGTTTTATATTTGAATTAATTTAGAATTTATTTAAACAAAATAAGTTATTAAATGTTATTAAATGTTATGATTAAATTAGAGGTGTACCGGATATGGCGGATATTGAACCTTTATAAAGTTCTATAAGTGTTTATGAAGAAAAAGTCTTGCCAATGTTATTCTGCATTAAATAGTGTTCAAGATTTAAAAAAATAAAATCAAAAAAAAAATTGGTATAACACAGCTTTATGCGTTAATAATGTTTAAGGAAAAATTGTTTTTACAGCCAAATATTTGTTTTTTTAAATTATTATTTTCTATACTTCGTCAGCACATATACCATGTCATTCAGTGTCATTCAGTTTTTCTCTTGGTTTTTTAAAGTAAGATCTTGAATGCTATTTATTGTAGACTGGCAAGACTTTTTCTTCATAAACACTTATAGAACTTTAGAAAAGTTCAATATCCGGCAAAAAATATCCGTACACCTCAAGGGTAAGTTGGCGAATTTCGGGCAGTTTGTTGAAAATTTGCCGTAAAAGTTATAGAATATAACCAAACGGCCACCAAAAATATAATGAGCTCAATTTAGGCAGCCAGCTGTTTTATCTACAAAATTATCAAATATTATTTTTTATTTATTTTTTTGTTTCCGTTTTGAATATTTTTTTTGATGATTTGCACAATTTCGTGCAAGTTGACGAAGTAAAATTTAATTTCGTGCACTTTTTTTTATAAGTTAAATTTAGCAGATTTATTCAAGATACAATACTTAATTCATATATAGTTTTTTGCAAATATTTCTCAAGTGATTAAATGTCTGACTTAGAGTTGAATCAGGTTAAAGGAATATGTTATTAAAACTAGTTATGATATGGTGGTAAAAAATACCCAGAAAAATTTAATTCTCTACAGATAAGGTTATTGGATTCTGTAGTTGTTGGGATAATAATATTCGTGGACTGCATAGGTTTGACACACGCTATGTTTGTTTGAGTATTATTATACGTGCCGGAAATATAGTTATTACAGGTTTGTACTTTTGTAACAGTTGAAGTTTGTGTTGCAGCTTCGCATGGTGTTACGGGGAATTTTTTAGGGGTAGAGATTTTTTTATTTGAATTAATGTGCAACCACTTATACATATTCCACTCCCGACCAGAAGTAGTCACATCACTCTCAACGTCATAACCTTCTTCTAATTGTGATAAATGCGATAAACATTTTTTATACCCTTTGAGGCAATTATTTTCAGCCTTCTCAACGGCATTAATGCAAGTTTTCATACTTTTTTGTTTTGCTTGTTCTCGGTGATAACAAACATACTTTTTTTCCGGTCTGCAACATTTGTTAAGATTTTGTCATAAGTCATAATTAATTTTAGTCATAAAAAGTCATTCTTATAACTATGGTTTAAAACATAACATATCTTTCGCGATGGAGCAAGAAAATATGTAGTAAAGAAACACAGTATTTTGTTGAATATATATATATATATATATATATATATATATATATATATATATATATATATATATATATATATATATATATATATATATATATATATATATATATATATATATATATATATATATATATATATATATATATATATATATATATTTTGGTTAAACTTTACTAAATAATTAAAAGTAATACTTTTTTTTATATTGTGAATAAAAATTCATTTTTGATAACAATAATATCTTAATATAATATAATATTAATAATGACATTATTAACATTATTAATGTTATTAAATAATACAACATATGTCACATATGTAGTATTATTTAATAACATTATTAATCTTATATTATATTAAGATTATTATTATGTTAGTCGATTAAGTGCATGTATAATTCTAACTACATATATACATATATATATATATATATATATATATATATATATATATATATATATATATATATATATATATATATATATATATATATATATATATATTATATATATATATATTTTATATATATATATATTTTATATATATATATATATATATTTTATATATATTATATATATATATATATATATATATATATATATATATATATATATATATATATATATATATATATATATATATATATATATATATATATATATATATATATATATATATATATATATATATGTATGTGTGTGTGTGTATATACAAAAGTTTCAAATTTTGAAAAATTGCTTCTTCTTTTTCCACATTAGACGTACGACCTGCAAACAATCTATACTGTAGTGGAGCATGTGATGTAATTGAGTGATAGTATGCACCAAAGAATTTTTGCTTGTTATTTTTTAAATTTGCTTCTAAATGTTCTTTTATAATTATTGCATGTACAAATGTGGTATTTATTAAACGAAAAATACTGTGTGTTGATCTAGATTCTTCTGGCATATAAAGGATGTTTTGTATTTCGCACAGAGTTAGTAAAAGTTTAAAAACAAAGTGACCAACCTGGTAATGTTCTAGAAAGCAGTTAGTAACTATTAATAAATTTTTTCGATAGTTGGCAGCATTTTTTGCTTCAATGCCATTAAAAGAGGTTTTAATTATATTTTCTTCAACTTTTTTATATTTTTTTTTCTACTAAATATGGCAATTCATTGAATATATTTTTTTTATATGGTTTGAAATATCATGCATTGGTTCATTATTTAAAATTTCATAGTGTAAAAGATTTAGTTGTGTTAAAAAAAAACCTGGTTTTTTTAAAAGAAGAGCAGGCATACCTTGCACTCCATGCATTTCATTTGCCAATAGCTCCTTTAATTTTTTGACAGATGCGTTGAATGGATATTGAATATTTCTTTTATAAAGCTCTTGTTCAATCTAATCTTTTTTTAAACATGAATATAATTTGGTTTTTCCTTGGTTTACTGCCAGCTGTGAGGTGTTACTTGCATTTATATGGTCTATACGACTTTGTAGGGTATTGTATGGGAAGCTTAATAATATTGATATATTATTAGAAAGATCTGCATACATGTTGCATGCCCAACAAAAATAATTACCACCCTTCTGATGACCAGCTTCCAGTTGTGCTGCTGGATTGTCACCTTTAAATATTCTTGCAACATCTAAAACAGATGTTCCCTTGAATTCTAAGGGATTGCTCAATTGCAAAATGTTGTTAATCCTGTCATCGCTATACAAGAGTTGCTGGTCATTGGAAGGACATCTACCAAGTATGTATAAATAAGGCTTTTCGACCTCTGCTTGAACATTTATTTCCTCTCCATACTTTTGTTTATATTCAAAGATACTTAAAAATATCGCTGTATCGTACATTACACTAACAGTAACAAGAAAGTGAGTGTGATTAGATATACTGGAGCAATCATGCCAAAACATTAAATTCCTTGTTCTTTCATAAGTTTTAAGTATATTTATCAGCTCATTTTTAGTTAGAGTGTCAAAGTCATCTTTATATTCCTGAATATTATCAAGAGCATCAATAATTTGCTGTCGAGAGAGTGCTTCTTGTTCATTATCGTTTCGAACTTTCATGAAAATCTCATGGTCTTTGAACATATTTAGTCTTATATCTTTCAAGGAAATTTTTCTGCCTTCAATAAGAACCTCTTTTTTTGTAATTTTTTGATTTTCAGATGATATAAATACTTTTTCATATTTTTGGGGTACAATCTTTTCCCCTGAATTATATGTTCCATCATCTATTTTTTTTTTGAGTTGCTGCTTTATTTCTTTATTAGTTGGCTCGCATGGCAAAGATATATATCTGATGTATGGCAGGTTCAACCTATAAATAAGTTAAACCATAAATGATTAATAAAATATGAAGAGTTTAACCTTAATTAATAAAGAGTTTAATTAATGATAAGTGAAAGAAAGGTAATAAATACCTCCGTTTTTTTCTTCTATATTGTATATTATTTATATTTGTGCCATCAAGGTATGTATTATCTGACATTTTTCTTTTTAGATTTAGTCTTTTTAGATCACAGTTCATAGATTGTAAAAGTTTTTTCAGTACTTGGCCTCCGTTTGCGGGTGTAATACCTAAACATTATTTTGTTTAAAATTCTTGTTTTTTTATTGGTACTTAATACTATTAAAATGGTAAAACTAATTTATTAGTATAATCATGGCCTACTTAAATTACACGGCCTGATTTGTTGCATTTTCCGTAAAAAATTAAGAGGCCAGTTTTTTTTATGGCTTAAGTATAAAAACATAAATTTTGTTATGGTTAAGAGTCTTGTTTGCACTATAATTGTTTTATTTTTATTTTATTAAAATGGTTTAATATTAGTTAGATTTTCTTTGATTACTTAAATTATTTTGTGCTAGATTTTCTGTTAACTGTTTGTCTGCTTCAGTTTATTCCAATAAAAAAGAATACTGAAATAGGCTTTCAGATAGCTATATCAACACATAATAACATGCTACTAAAAATAATCTTACATATTGCTAAGACTACCCACAACTCTCCATTGGAAATAATTTTAAAGGTTTGTAATTTTGTATTTATTATAATTGCAATTATTAAGTAGAAAACATAAACTTTTCTTTAATTTATTTACACTGCAAAACAAGGTTTTGCAATTATTATGCTGCATGTCTCAAACATACAACAATTAAAATGTAACAAATCAGGCTATTTATTTACAGTAGGCAAGAAATATCAGACATACCAACTGTTTTGGAGTCAATAGCTGTTAATAAAATTCTAATTTTTTTCATTGCCAAATAAATAGTTATCATTCTTCTTTATTTAAATGGTTTCGCAGTGGTAAAAAATACAATTTGAAAAACTATAATATATTAGAAAAATCATTGACAAAAATTTGGTATTAAGAGATTATTTGCTTCTTGTGGGTAAGGTGTACTTCCAAAAAGCAGCCCAAAGCGGTAAAAATTTTGATGAAGATTGAGAAAACAATCTTTATAAAGAATTTTTTTTTGTTTTTATGATTGTAGGGCTTCAAAAATTTATTCTTATGTTTTGAAATCATAACCTAAAGTTTACATAACAGGTTTATGTTTGAAAAAAGAAATTGATGAGTGTATTACCTCAATGCACCAATCTGAATTTAAGATAAGAACTATTGTTACCGATAACCATTTTACAAATGTTAATGCATTTTTATAGTTTCATAAAGCATATACTGGAGATGGAAAATTATTAATTTTTCATTTAGTTTAGAAAGGGTGTGTTTAAAATATACTTGTTATTTGATAAACTCGGTTTTTGTTTTTTTCTTCTTGTTGAAGTTACTGCTGATTACATTGTAGGGAATATATTTCTTAAAGTTTATTAAAAGATCACTTATTAAACAAGCAAGAAAAAGCAAGAAAAATTAATTATCAAATCACATATTTTGGTAACAACAAACAAGTTGTCAACATCGACAATATTTGACAAAACAACTGCAGCTACAACTGCTAATTTAGAGTTATTTTTCTGAAAGAAATAATGCAGCACAATTATCATTGTTTTATAAGTTATTTATCATACTTAATTCAAAGCAGAAACTTAATTCATCTAATCAAACTCACCAATGCTGCTTTTAAAAGTGATAACAAACCCACACTTTATAGAGAAATTGCAAATTGTACTGAAATTTGATCAAAATAAAATTTGATAAATACCTGAAATTAACCAAACAAACTTCTTGTGCTCTAATTACAACACTACACGCATTTGTATTTCTTATGCATGATTTCCTTGAAAAAGGCTTTACATTTGTTTATAGTTAATTTACAAAAAGATTCTTTGGAGCTAGGTTTTATTAAGTATAGTTAAATGCCCAATAGTAGACTTTTTGTGAGCCTTTTAGAAATGTGCATAAGTAAAAAGATTTTGGCAGATTTTCCCAGAAAATATTTACCAGAATTTTGATAATCCTTAAAAAATATTATGCAAGATATTGCTTAGTTGTCTACATAAATACTACTGTCAGCTTTCTGAAGATAGCACAAATATATATACTAAAGCAAGTAATAATGGTAAAAATTAACAAAAAGATTTTGATGTTAAACTTATGATCAATAAACATTACTTTATTAAGAGAAGAACCTATATATTCAATTCAACCTCTGTCTAATTTTTTATCATCTTTTTAGTATTTTATGTTATTTCTCTTATTCTAATAAAACATTGCAGTCATTCTTTTTTAATTAAAATTTTGCGAAACAAATTTTAAAGATTTGATCTAGCTGTTTCAATTTTACAAATAAAAACCACCAAAAATGGGAATCAAATATAGATCTCGTATTGTATTGCAAATTAATATAAAAAATATTATTACATTTTTTATAGTAATTTGCAAAAAAAAAAATTACATATTCATTTAAAAAAAATTAAGTAAAAGAATTCCAAAAAAGACAAAATAAACATTTCTAGCAAAAATGTATTTCTTCTTTTTATTTCAATTATAAAAAATACAAAACTACAAACCTTTTTTTTGCTCAATTGAGAGTTTTAGACAATCTAAGCAACATGAGAGATTATCTTAAGTAGCATGTTGGTATTGGTTGATATAGTTATCTGGAAGCCTATTTCAGTATTCTGTGTTGTTGGAATAAACTGAAGCAGGCAATCAGTTAACAGCAAATCTAGCAACAAATTAATGTAAGTACTCAAAGAAAATCTTACTATTATTAAACCATTTTAATAAAATAAAAATAAAACAATTATGGTGCAAACAAGACTCTTAACCATAACAAAAATTAAGTTTTTATACTTGAGCCGTAAAAAAACTGGCCTCTTAATTTTTTACGGAAAATGCAACAAATCAGGCCGTGTAATTTAAGTAGGCCATGGTATAATACATTTATTATTAGTTTATTCTTTTTTTCAATATTCTACTGGTCTATACTACTGACTACTACTAACTGGTCGTATGTCAATTTGTGTGTTCTTCACACTCAAATTAATAAAAACTTTCATATAAAATGGAAAAAACAGATTTTAAACTTGAAATAACTACCGTAGATGGGGGTAACTAAAGCCACTTTCGAAGTTCAAACTTCTGCCCAAGTCAGACCCTTTAATTTATAGGTTAAATAAATATTGCAAAACTTGGGTCTGTGGTCATATATTAAAGAAATATATTCATAAATTGCAGAAATATACATTTTTTTAATAAAAAAAATGAAAACATGGTGGCTTTAGTTACCCCTGGAAAAGGGGTAACAAAAGCCATCCATTAAAAAGCAATGTTTGGCTTTAGTTAGAGAGTGCTAGGGTAACTAAATCCATAAATCATGCATCTGTAACAATAAAGAACCACTATTGACAAGAAAAAAGCTTTATTATTTAAGAAAAACATTAAAAAGAGACAAAAATATTATTTAAAATAGGTCTTGTTGAAATCAGTGCTTTACCGGTAGTTCATAAGGAAAAGTATAACGTCCTCTGTTTACTTTGGATGGTTTCACAATTGAAATGACGTCTGTTAACTGAATGTCCATTTCGTCATCAACATTCGGAAATATATAGTTATTCCTTTTGATTTGGAGCTTCTTCTGAAAAATGTTACTGTAACTTCGTTCTTCTCAAAACAAGTTCTAAGAATGACTCCATAGAACTGTTTGGTGGTTTCTTTTTTTGTGTTCTTATCAAAGATGAGCTCAACAATGACGTAAATATCAGGTTTAAGTTCTCCTTTAGAGACTCCTATTTTGGGGGTTCGTCATAAGTTGTTTCTTCTAGTTGTAGATCTACTGGTATCTCCGATTCCAGGTCACTAAATGTTTCTGGATCCATATCTGAATTAGAGTCTCTCAAAGAATAATGGTCATCACTATCATCAAATGAGTTGGAATTTGCAAGTTTCCTATTATGTTTCAAAGTCTTTAGTTTGCTGTGGTTTTCCTTTGTTTTGGTATTGGGTGTATTGGACCTATTTGGTTGAGCATCATCATCATTGATCAGAATTGTGTCTTCAATCCCTTCAATCCCCTTTCCTGCTGGGACATTAAGTTTCCTTTTCTTCCGCTGTTTAAGAGGTTCGGTCTCTCTCTTCCTACTTTCTTCAAAAAAGGCTTTGATAGAATCAGTCCAGTTGTTGCTTGAATTAAGCTCTTCAGATACTGCAGTGGCATCACCATCAGGAAGCCTTTTCAGAATTTCATTTTGGTCTAAAGGTACAATACCAGCTGCCTTAAATCCACTTTTTAAGTTTTTGCTTATGTTTTCCTCTCCCAAAGCATCAAGGCACTTTTTCAGAAGTCTTTGAAACCTGTCTTTTGGAATAGAGCCACGATTAGCCTCTTTCCACTCTGTCAAAGTCTGGCGCCATTTTATTTTTAATGGCCTAAAGAATGCCACATCTAAAGGCTGCGTGAAGTGTTTACTGTTAGAAGGTAGCAGTACAAACTTGATGTTATTTTTGTTGCATTCTTCAATAATATGGGCAGAGATGTGACTCGACAAATTGTCTCCTATCAAAACCTTCTTAGCATCACTGTCAAATTTTTTAAAGTAGGGCAAAGCTAATCTCTGAAACCAGTTTTCAAAAATTTCCAGAGTGAACCACCCGCTCTTCAATCTATTATACACTGCCTGCTGGACCATTCTCTGTCCAAGAGTCATACAGATGGGCTGCCTTATAAGTTATATAAGGAGGCAGTAGCATTCCACTTGCACTTCCAGAAAACATTAATGATGTGCTAGAGTTAGAAGAATCTACTATACGCTCTGGATGCCTTGATCCCCTTCTCGCGATCACTTGTTTTCTCCCTGGGTCGTCAGTCATGTTGGTTTCATCGTAGTTTACTATCATTGATGGATCAACATCCTTTAATGTCTTTTCTAGTTCATTAAAGTAGTTATTCACGATGTCCCTACTGATAGCCGCTCGACTTCTTTTAATGTTTTGACCCAACCGTTTGGAAAGATCTTTACTGTTTCTTTTGAGAAAACTGTCAATAAAATCAACTCCAGGCATATTGTTTTTGAACCTTACTTCATTTCGGCCACACCGATCCAGGTAACCTTTCACTATTAGTCTTATGTCTAGTGCTGTAAGAGGGAATCCCCACTCTCCGGCCATGCTTATAGATTCAAGTAATCTTCTTTCTTCTTCAGAATTAAGAACTGGAGGCCTACCACATTTGTTAACCTTACCTTTCTGGGCAGCAGTGAGAGCAAATCTTGATATAGCAAATTTTTCAGCAATCTTTCTTAAAGATGACCCTTTCTTCACTTCTTCTACAGCTATTTTCAGCGTTTCATCTGTATAATCCTTATACTTCCGGCTACCAAGCTTCTTCTTTGGGTTTCGAGGCATTTTTAGTCCTAAAAAAGAGAAAAAATTTATTACTTAAGGAATTTTGACTTATTATAAAGTATGGGGTAACAAAAGCCACCTTTATGATGTGGCTTTAGTTACCCCATGTTGTGTATCACTGAAAAAAAAAACATCACAACAAAAGAAAGAATCAAGTTATAGGTTATAACCTTTAAAGGTGTGATGAAACATAAATTAAGGTTATGTTTGTTGAGAGTTATGAGAATTTATGATTAAAAATGATTTGTTCAGAGCAGAAGTTATGCAAGGTAACTTTTTTATCGATTTTTTAGGTTAAATATATAGTTTTACTGGACACTTACCGTGATATTGTTTTAATAATCCAAGCAAGTATTTGGAAAGCAGTCCAAGTTCCTATTAGAAGAACACAACATCAGCTGTTGAATCCAAACAGTGCTGCCACTATCACCATCCAAAAATTACCTGCTATAATGGCTTTAGTTTCCCCGTAGGCTTTAGTTACCCCCATCTACGGTAATTTTTTTCGACCTTTAATATGTTTGCAGACATATGACTGGTTAGAAATTAAACATATAACTTGTAACTTTTTTGAAAAACTTGTTTTTTCAAGTTAATGTTTTATCTTCGTTGAGAGCAGCGCCATTTTATACCAAAATATGGTACATCAACCATTAAGCAAAATTTTATATCTAAACTTGTGTAATTTAAAAAAAAATTAACTTTATTTGATTACAGACATACTTAAGCGCTAGTGGGAAAAAAAAAATTAAAAAAAAAATTTTTTTGTGCTAAAAAAATGCAGTAAAACATTGCGTTTTTATAAAAACGCAAAATTCGCGTATTTTCAAGAACATGCATTAACGGCGTTGAGTTCTTAATGTCCCTGCTAATGGAAACCCTGTTTCGTCCAAATTAAACACTCTACTAAAGTTTTCTGGTAATAGGAACTCTGAAGCGTTTATTTGGTGTTCTTCAAACAAACCATTCTCCAGGTCAGTAAACCATTGCCTGATTTGAGCATGAGAAACGTTTCGCCGCTGGTGGCCCAAATATTCAGGCATTCTTCTTGCAAGATCAGAATGCTTTTTGAAAAACCTTCCGAATATAAAGTAAAAAAAACCAGGTTTATCAAATTAAACACAGATTAAGCAGATCAAAACAATCATAGTTCAATCAAAATCTACAATTTTGTGTCATTTCTTTATTATATATTCAAAACACTTAATAGAGTAGCAATTATTTATCTGTAGATCCAAAACTTGCTTAGCAGATTATTCACAAACTTTCTTTGAGCTATCATATCGTTTTTTTCTTTATATTAAGTCAATGCTCTGTTATATGTTGCTTTTCTTTAACGTCTAAAAGATTTTTAACTATGCTTGGTGCATCATTTTGGCAAAAACTATATCCTATTTTACTGCCTTAATCAAAAAGTCTTTTATTCTTTCTTCTTCCTCCTTTTTTTAAAGCAGATTTGCGACCTTTAAGTAAAAAAAATTAGTTAACTTCTGAAAAAATCTTATGCAATTTTATTGCTTATGGAGAATTATATCTAGCATAGTAAGTAAATAAATATTTTAAACAACACTAACCTATCTTTTGCTTGGCGGCACCGTATCTTCCATTTATTCTATCACCAATTGTCTGAGAAGGTACATTATAATTTAAACTTGCCTTTCTCCATGAAAAATGATTGTCTCGAACATCAGCAACAGCGGCCACAACAGCTTCCTTGTTATATTTTTGGTACTTCTGCCTTTTCTTAGAGTCCATAGCCCCAATAATAAACTTGATTAAAAAATTGTAACTTGTATATTCTACTACTCGGTGTAGTTAAGGCGATTTACAAAATATTTGAATACTTTTATTTGGAATTAGCATAGTTTTGTCAGCATATTATGCCCAAATAAGATCTTTAAATGTTATAATTTGTTTTTGCTTAAGGTTTTTATAATATTTGAAGAAACTTTTCTTTTTTATATATAATTTTTAAAATCTTTTTACAACCCGTAATAATGTATCTAAAGAACACTATTTTGGAGTCTTTAGATCAATTTCGTACATATGAGCGAAATTGATCTAAAGACTCCAAAATAGTGTTCTTTAAATCATTAAATTTAATCATTATATAAATCATTAAAGTCATTAAATTTATCATTAAAGTTTATCGTTAAAATTTATCATTAAATTTATCAAAAAATCATTTAAGTCATTATATAAATCATTAAAGTCGTAAAAATCATTAAATTTAATGATAGTTAAAACCATAAAAGCATTAAAAATCATTGTTAGGTAAAAATAAAACAATGCACGAAATTTAATACTGTGTAAATTAAATTTCGGGTATAATGCACGAAATATGATGCTTTCGATAATTCGTGCAGAAATTTTTTACATCAAAAAAGTATTTGTTTATTATTATTATTATTGTTAGTTTTTACCTTTCCAAACACATTCGTTAAACTTGGGTGAAAGATTAGCACTTCTTTCAAAGAAATGTCGTACTTCATTTTTGTACAGTAAAGTGTAAAAGTTAAGTGTAAAAAGTTTTTTCACTTTACGTGAAAAACCGATGTATCGTAACTTATAATAGCTTTTTTAATATAAATATTTGGACTATCGACATGGGGTTAGCAGTAACTTGATGCGGTAAGGTTGTACTAACTGAAATGTGAAACAGCACTTGATTAAATTAACGTCAGTGTGATTTTTTTGATGCGAAAGGCTGTTTGCACGAAATTCGATGCCGCCCGAAATTCGTCAACTTACCCTAGATTAAATGTTATTAATTTTTATACTTTTGGTAAACAATGCTCGCTTGAATTATTCAACAGGTTTTCAATAGCTTTGATAACGTCTTTTACGAATAAAAAATTGAGCATGTAAGCTTTGTTTGGAACTATATTTAACATATGGATTAATTCAACAAGCACAAAAATCAGATTTGATATTATTTAGTTGCAAACTCAATCCAAGATTTATCAATACACAAAAACAAAACTAGTGTCCGAAATCGTAAAATATGGGCCTTGGTAAGTCTATTCCACACCGAGCATTTCTATGATCTCGACGTCTGGGAGCACAATAATAACCACACACAAAAAAATAAATATTTGATTTTAATAATATAGATAAAGAACCCTCATTCTCTTCAATTTAATTCTAACAGTTCAACTCTGATTGAAGAAATTTAAATTAGTTTTGCCATCCAAAATAAATTAAACTTATTTATTCGTTTTTTAGACAATAAATCAACGAAGTTCAAAAGACGTTATTGGATCTTAACTAAACAATCCCACACTAAAACACTCTTTTGTAGGTGTGCCATAATAATTAATATGGCAAATGTGCCATAGTAATTTGTTTGATATCTTTAAAAGCAAAAAAAAGAGTATTCGCCTTGCATTTTTCAATGATATTAGGAGAACTTTGAAATCCTCAATAGAATGGTGGAATATAAAAGAGCAGGGAAACATTTTGAAGCAAACTCTTAAAGAAAACATTCTAAATGACCTCTTTCTTCTTTTTAAGTTTTTACTATTTATTAGTGATTGCAATTCCGGGATCTCGGCCTTTTAAATCTTGAACAAATCCCGAAAACGCGGAATTGTCTAATATTGTTCCTTTAAAATTAAACAAAATAAAGCAATTTATGCGCATCGATAAAACAATTTTTACTTGGTATAAAATTGTAGAAAAAAATTGTATTTTCAGTTGTGAAAATCTTCGCAATATATCATGAAAATCTTCGTAAAAATGAAAATCTTCGAAATATGTTACGTGGATTAGCATATACAAAATTTAAAAATTTAACAATGAAAAATATTGTTATAACAAGTAATACTTGCAATACCCACACTTTGCTCCATTATATAATACTGTTTATATTTATATTATAATAATTCGTTATATAATACGAATTTATACTGTTTGTAAAAAGTTATTTATATAAACACTTTTTAAATATTCGCGGTAGTTTAATTTTTTAATATATAAAGTTACTATTGTTAGTTATTCTGTTTTGTTCTGTAATTCTGAAAAACAAACTATTTTCAAACTGAAATAAAAGCGCGTTTTTTATAAGGTAGACTTCTAAAATTAAAAACTAAATAAGTATGACGTATGTGAATTTTATAATTAAAAGTAACTCAGCTGTTTGGAAATCTTTTCTATGGAATAAGAAAAGCCAGACTGCAATGTATAAATTGCAAACTGCAAGAAGATTTTAAAAATCGGAGGTGATTCAAAAAATAGACTTCATATACACATGTTATCGATGAATAATGTGAAGATCGTAAGTCCAACCCAACCTAACATTACCGAAAAAAGCACATCAGATAAACCACCGAAAAGAAATCTAAACCACTAACAGAATACTTTTTAATTTATAACAGTATCTGACGGGTTTTCATTTTATATGATTGTTCTTCAAAAGATTTACGTGCCGCTCTAATTGCTATGGGATTCAAAAATCTACCAACGTCAGTAAACACAATTCGTAATCATGTAGTAGAGTACAACAAAAAAATAAGATTAGGTTTAGTTAATCAGATTGAAGAGCGTAAGAAAATGGAATTCGGGGTAGCCGAGAGGTTTTCTTTGTCTTTTTTGAATGGACGTCATTCGAAATTGTCGCAATATGAATATTAACGTTCATGGACAAAGTTTTCACTTCTGGAGTTTAAATTTAGTGCAAATAACAGGTTCAATCTCAGCAGAAAAGTGAATTAAATTATTATTAAAAAAACTTAAAGACCATAGTCTTGATCTACATTATAATGACCGACAAAGCTAGTGTTATAAAAGTTAAAAGGTTGGTGGCTGCTAATCAACAATTATGTTTTCCCTACGGCATACAACTTCCTGTAATTGATATCCTCTATAAAAAAAAAAGAGAATTCAATGCAAGCCAGCCAGAATTGAATTTTTTGAATTGAATTAATTTTCTGACAGTGTTTTATCCGAGAATAAGGAAGATTTACTGGGTTACAATCATGAAAATGTAAGACATAAAATTAAACTAAATGAGTTTCATTACGGGCTAGTCATAAAAAAAAGTACGTAATTTCAAACTAATATTTAGACGGTCACCTACCAAGAACGACATCTTACAAAAATATATCAAGGTTGAATTTGGAAAACTGCTGTCTTTAATAATGTACTGCAAGACACTTCTGTTAAAGCTTTAACGATTTTACAAAGTAAAAAACTGTATATAAAAATCATTAACTGATATTTATTTATTCCAAAATAATTCCCATGATGAAGTGACACATAATGAAGTGACAATATTATTAAAGATTATTATAACTTAAGTTTCCATTAAAGCAACGGTTGAAGCACTTTGTCGTCGAGGTTCTAATCGATTTACAGCCAACATTGCTATTAATTTTTTGCTTAAAAAATAGAAAGATGCTAAAAATAACACAAGCAATTAAATTCATATAGCTTTAATAGTTCGTACGCATGAACGCAGAATTGATATAAGTGGACCTCTGCAATACCTGCGTAAAGGTCAAAGCCGATGAAAAAATAATTAATGCAACTTTTGGCAGAATTGCTGGAAAGATCAAACGCTTCTAACTCTGCTTCAGTTGACTCTGATATGCTGTATTTGATCAAGAAACCTGAAATGGTACCTGGAAGAAGAGGAACTTGATCGTGTTTGGTAATTGTCCTTAAAGAAGGGCAATTACCGATGTAACCAGTTAGATATGATAAATTGTTATCAAAAATTCAAAAAGAAATAACACTAATTGAAAATGATAGTACACGTGGCAATTATTCAGAAAGAGCTTATTCATTTCTAATGAATGTAAAACTAAAAAGTGTTGAGACTGAACGGGTATTTTCTTGCGCTGGACAATACCAAGATTCATAACCAAGTTTATTTATAAATAATATTCTATAAGTAAGTTTGGATTGTAAAACTTTAAACGCGTTGTGCTTCTTTAAGTCGCATTTCAAAGCACATAAAACATAATATATTTCCTTATCTCTTTTCTGACATAATTTCGTAAATTATTAACATGTTAAACTAATAAAATTAATAAACATGTTATTTTATTCTATTTAATACTATGCAGTTGTTATTTCTGTTTTTCAATCCCGGGATCAAAAAAACTCTGAAATTGCAATCCCTAATTTTTTTTATTTTTTTTTTTGCTTGTGTATGTTTACCTGTAAAAATATCCACAGTGATTAAGAAAATAATAATAAATATTATTAAGATGTTTTTTAGTATTTTTAAAAATTTAGCACTTATTATTTTTATAATATATAGATCAATAAGAAATATAAAATATTTATACATCATTAGAAAAGTTATACTATAAGCTGCTAGAAATAGAAAACTTTTCTGAAAAAGGTGGTTTTACAATTTTTATGCATTGAAAGTAAAAGTTTCATTACAAAAGTACTAAACTTCAAATTTAATGGTGAATTTAAAAATTACTTCAATTTGTATCTGTTCTATATTTTGATATTTTTTAGTCTATAGTATTTACTAACTACCCTATGAAGTGTGGCCGCGATCTTGAGCGATAAATATTTTGGCTACCCTATAAAGTGTGGCCGCGATCTTGAGCGATAAATATTTTGACTACCCTATGAAGTGTGGCCGCGATCTTGAGCGATAAATATTTTGTCTACCCTATGAAGTGTGGCCGCGATCTTAAGCGATAAATATTTTGAAAAATTGTTGATCTTTTGAGCGAATAAAAAATGTCTCAAAATAAAAATAATTTTTTTGTCATTCTTTATTAAAATAAAAAAAAAAATATACTCTAAGACATAGAAAAATAAATTGAGTTTTTTTTTTTACGCTGCTCATAAAATGAAAAAAGTTTTATTTTGATTTCAAGTGTTTATGGTTTTAAAGCTCATTAGTTTAGTTTATTAGTTTATTTCGCCGTTAAAAATATTTACAAAGTACAACAATATAAAAAGTACAATTGGCTGGAGCAAGAAGAAGGCATAAAATAGCCTTATCACCGAGCCCCAATAGTAACGCAAATAACTATCCGTAATATACAATAATCCGTAATATATTAGCAAAAGTATTTTAAAAAAGACAATTTAAAATGTTAAGAAACAAAGTTAAAAAGAAGAAAAAAAAAAAAAAAAGTATTAAAATATTTGAAGAAAAATGAAAAAAAATAAAAAGAAATGATTAAAATATAGTAATAAAAATGACAAAAATTTTATGTTTTTGGTTATAAATTGGATGTGATTCGACATATATATTTGTATATATTATTTTCTTTCAAAATAATTCAAAATTCAAATAAAAATTCTGTTCCAATATTATAAAATATATCAAGAAAATTGTAGGTAACTTTAAGAGAATATATATATTCAATGAAAGTATGATAAAGACATTGAAATTCTTAGTATTATTAAATGGTCTACACCTTTTCAAGATGTAATTGAGAAAACAAAAATTGTAATTAAGAATCGTAAGATGTAATTGAGAAAACAAAAGTTGTAATTAAGAAACGTAAGATGTAATTGAGAAAACGTAAGTTGTAATTAAGAAACATAAGATGTAATTTAGAAAACGAAAATTGTAATTAAGAATCGTAACATGTAATTGAGAAAATGTAAGTTGTAATTAAGAAATAGAAAGATGTAATTGAGAACACGAAAATTTTAATTTAGATATCGCTTTAAAGGAGTAAGTGTAAAATGGCGCTTAAAAAAAATGGCGCGTAAAAAAATGGAGCGTATAAAATGACGCACTTAAAAATGACGCAAGATTTGTAGCGTAAATTTAATTTTTTAGGGAAAAATTTAGGGAAAAATTTATAATTTTTGGGCAAATGAATTTAACATAATAAACACTAAAAACATTTTTGGGAAAAATTTATAATTCAATTAAAAATTATAATTAAAAATTATATAATTAAAAATCACTTCATTGATCATTTAAGCACCAACTTGTACGTCTTCCATATTTAAACTAGTTGCATAGTGCGTGGTTGTGTGTTGTACCGCACGTGCACAATCTCCTCCCATTATAGTATTTTTCGTCTCAATTACAATTCGTTCTAAGTACTGCATGCGCTGTTCCGCAATCCCGTCACCTAATACAGGTGGAATGCGAATTGCATTTTTAACGTTACTTTTAATTTTGGACCAGATCGTTTCCACCGGGTTCAACATTGGACTGTAAGGTCCCAAACGTAACAACTGAGCTGGTGAATTATCAAACACCCTTTGCAAACGAGCGTGACAAGGAGCATTATCTGTTACGACGACCAAATCCTCCAAACGATTCCCGGATGTAACGCACTGGTGAAACATAGCCAACATCCACTCGTTACAGGAATCTGCTTTAAATGATCCCCTGCGAGTTTCTATCATGACGACATTTGTAGTTGAAATAGCTGCGATCAAGTGTATGTTTAAACCTTTTGAAGCAGGTACTTTCATAATTGCTCTTTTTCCTTGTCTCGCGCGTCCTTGCGTTTTTCTACAAAAAAGGTTAAAATTTGTTTCATCCAACCAAACTGACGACCATTTGTGATATGTTCGTTGATGTTTCTAACATATTCAGCTCTTTTTTGTTTGTTTTCATAACTGTTCATTGTAGAAGGCTCCTTGTGCACTTTTTTTAATGAGAACAATCTGCCTTCGAGGTAATTTGCTATTGTTGTTGTGCTAACGTTTATGTTAAATTGTCTTATTATCTTTGTTTTGATGGCCACCAATGTTGATTGACAATCATTTTCAATCCATGTTAATGTTTCTTCGATTTGATCTTCGGTCAACTTTTTTGGTTTAAAACCTCCTTTTCCGATGAAATTTGAATTTCCGCTGCAAACCCAATTGTATGCTGTCTTATATTTGATACCTAGCGTTTGCGCGAGATTCACACAATCTTCAAATCGCTCTGCACATTCAACAACTCTTCTCCTGTCATTTGGAGAAGATAAAACGTAACGTTTCCTTTCAACTTGTTCAGTTGTGTGTATTTCATGCCGACAAATCGGACAACTTGAATCTGGTTGTTCCAGAACTTGACGTAAACAAATTTGGTGACATAAATGTTGACACGGATTTAGCTTAATCACAGACTTTCGGGTCATAGTGTATTGGCATATAACACAACGATCTTTCAATTCCATTATTATTACTTGTGCATACAAAAGCAAAATTTAAGATTATAACTTAAATTCATGTCCAAAAAGACCTTTTGTAACAACCTACAAACTTAGACTGTGAATTTGCTATTTTAATTAATGCGTTCTCAATTACAAGTTACGATTTCTCAATTACATATTATGATTTCTCAACTACATGTTGTGTTTCTTAATTACATGTTACGACTTCTTATTTACATGTTGTGTTTCTCAATTACATATAACGTTTTCTCAATTACATGTTGTGTTTCTTAATTACATATTACGACTTCTTAATTACAACTTTCATGTTCTCATTTACATCTTGAAAAGGTGTAGATTTTTAAACTTATGGTGCTAATTTAGTTTAATAAATTTTAAAGCTTTAAAAGTGACATTGAAGATCTGCTATATTAAAATCCGTAAGTACTAAATAACGTCTTAATTTAGATTTGAATTGCGGAAGTGTTTTTTCTTTAATATTAACAATATGCTGAAAGTTTTTCCACAAAATTGGACCCCTGTACTAAATAGAATAAGAACATAACTTTAGATTATACTTTTGAGTTACAAAGTTATTTTCTGAGAACTTGGTGGGGTATTGGCTTACTTCTCTAAAATAAGGATAGAATATCTCTGGAGACAGTCCATGTTTTATTTGATACATGAACTGTATGACGAGGAATAAGTTAATTTTAAACACATTTAATGCATTGAGTTTACGTAAAAGTGGCTCACAAGGCACAGATCTTTTTACTCCAAATACAATTCTACATGCATGTTTTTGTTTAGTATAAATTTTCTTTAACTTAGCGTAGCTGTTGCTTGCCCATACGATATTGCCGTAAATATTGCTCATAATTAATTAAAAAAAAAAGGTATTCTAAAGTACATTTTTGATGTCAGAAAAACCGTTTTTAACTTTGTAAGTATATTGTTGTGAACTAAAAAAATGGAGGAAATCTCCATTTTCTTAGTTCACAACAATATACTCCATAAATTACGCAACGCAAAAAATATTTTAAGAACAGAAGTAGAAGATAATAAGCTCTTTTACGCGGCGATTTTCATTTAACTTAAATGTCCTATTTTAATTATTTATTTAAATTAAGACTCTGCGAGGGAAAACTTTTAATCTTTTTTTGTTTTGTTTATTGTGAAATTTTGCGTTACGTAATTTATGGACGATCCCAAAGTAAAATAGAGGAAATTTAAAACAAATTGTGCAATGTTTTGAGGTTTCGAATATATAAAAAAAAATGAATATTTGAAAATAAAAATCGATTGATAGAAAGTTATTTCAATTCAATAGATAGTCCCTTAAAAATATTGTTAATTTCAGTGAGGGGTCGTTCATAAAGTACGTACACTCATAGAGGGGAGGAGGGGGTCTTCAATAGCGTAGGAAAGAGTATGAGATGAAGGAGGAGGTGGGGGTAGGGGAGGGAGGGGGGAGGTGAGGGGAATGGATCAATTTAAAAATACGTACTTAGTTTTTCTAATTTATTACCAGCTATTTATAAACCAGCAACCAATAGAGAAGTTAAAGTATAGTCAAAGAGTCAAGGGTATAGTTTCTCTCTATGCACACACATGCCACTTTTTATATACTGGCCCTGGTGAGGCGTATTTCAGGCAACCTTTATTTTTGAGTCCGAAAAAAACAGGTTTTAGCAGTGCCGTGGCTAATAGGTCTGATGTCCCCCTGCCCCCCAAAAAAGGTCTATTATGGTCTCAAAATCTTCCAAATTTTACCACTAGGTATTTTTAAAATAAAACGCTCCTTAAATTAGCAAAAGGACCCCTATTTTCTGGGTTCTCCCCCCAATTAAGGGTTATGGGTAGCCTACCCTCGGCACTGGGTTTTAGGTTTTGTTTTCAATATTACTGATCTCGCGTAATCTCTTTTTTCACGTACTAAAGAGGGGTGTCTGAAAAAAACGTCTGTCCTAAGTATAGTTTATTTTTATTAAACAAAAAAGTACATTATGACATGAAGTACTTTTTATCAGGGTGGGATGCGGGGGCAACTTGAAAGTACGCATGGCAACAGGGGGGAAGGATCAAATTTTAAAATTTTTGGCGTACGTACTTTAAGGACGACCCCTAAGAACAGTATTTAATAGCATGGCTGACGACACGGGTTTCAAAGTGGAGGGGTATAATCGTCAGTTTCTAAAAGAAATTAAAATATATAAGATACAGATGCAAATATATAAATAGAAAAAATTACAAGTAAAGGCTTTGTTAAAAACCAAAGAACGGGTACTCAAAGAAGGCCATCAGATTTTATCACAGAGAACCGCAGTTGACTAAGTTAATGCAATTGTTGCTTACTTCAATTTGATTTACTTGCTTGAATCGAACAATCGAATTACTAACCCTACGGGCATTTATTTTCAAAGTTACGTTCTAAATGTATTTTAAACGTCTTTTAAACGTTCTTTAAATAAGAATGTTTATAAGACGTTTAAAAGACATTTAAAGTACATTTAGAACGTAACTTTTAAAAACAAATGCCCGCTGGGAAATCTTACGAACCGCTGACTCATGCAAAAAAAAATGTCCATATTTTTGTTTGCAGACTCATAATATATATCACTGAAATTTTAATTTTCGAATTTAATTACTGAAATTTTAATTTTTCGAATTTAATTACTGAAATTTTAATTTTTCGAATATAATCACTGAAATTTTAATTGTCGAATGTCATAACTCAAACTTTAATTTTCGAATATAATGATTGAATCTTATTTGTCAAGTTTTTAATCACAAAAATCTTATTTTCTCGAATTTAATAAGAAAAATGTTTGTACTGAGTTACTTCCAAATACGTTTCTAGATTGTACAAAAGGTTGCGGGGAAAAAGATAAAAAAAAAAAAACTACGATACACAGTGAGCTAAAGGTTAGCAAAATCTCTCAAAACCAACTTCTATATTGGGGTAGTTTCTTTTTTTAAATGTAATTCTTAAAAGGACTAAGAAAATTTTAAGTGACCCCTAATACTCTAAGACATAATACTCTAAGATATAATTTTTTCCCCACTATAACTTTTAGGCTCATATATCAATTTTACCACAAAAATGGCAATATTTTAGCTTTCAAATATTGTTCAAATATTGTTCAAAATCATATAAATAAGAAATAAGAGACTACTAAGACAATTTTTGAACACACTTCTAAAATTGTCTTTTTTAACGACATATATTAGTCATTAGACATCATATATTGAAATAAGAAAAAGAAATATATAAAAATTTTGTATGCTTGCACTTTTTCAAAGCGTTTTTCAATAAAACCTTTTAATATGCGTAATCTTTTTTTGAATACTTTTCTTTACACTAGCAGAAATTCACTAGGCCATACTATGCTGCACATGTGTTCAACCTTAAATTACATTTTCGTATATATATTAGGGACCTGCGAAGTTGCCTTTTTAAAGCTCGAAGTTATATGAAAGACGAATTTAGATTAAATGCGTATACCGAATTTAACTGAAAGACGAATTTAAACCGTATATATAGCCCGAATTTAACAGAAAGCCGAATTTAGACTTCTAAACCGAATTTAACAGAAAGCCAATTTTCGATTTTAAAAACACATTTAATTAACAAAAAAAAATTTAAGATTTTTTTAATTTTTGTAAAATTTTTTTTTTTTTTTTTGCTTTAAATGTTCCGAGAAGATCTAACGGTTTTGCCACGGAGTACATCAGAAAAGTATTATAAAACCTTTTTTCATACCGATGGTACGAAATATGCCTAGAGCTTGCTTCGAACCCTAGATCTATTGCTTTTAAAACAAGCATTCTAATCACTGCGCAGTGGTTGCTGTATAATCATTTTTTATAAATTTAAGTTATTATTTTTTAGCTTGTAATTAACCATAATTTAAAACTTAACATAGAACAA
Source organism: Hydra vulgaris (assembly GCF_022113875.1). Lineage (NCBI taxonomy): Eukaryota > Metazoa > Cnidaria > Hydrozoa > Anthoathecata > Hydridae > Hydra > Hydra vulgaris. The sequence continues at coordinate 45,211,312 of NC_061164.1, forward strand.
GTGAAGCCAAGTAAATTTTAATTTATTAAAAAAGTATACGCTTACAAAAAACAATTTGCGTCAAAATAAAAAAATTTAAAAATTCAGTAATAATAAAAATTTAAGTTATGGAATCTTTACAACTATTTAGAGCAGCCGTGGCGCAGTGGTTAGAGTTCTGGCTCAGAACCCAGATGTCCAAGGTTCAACGCCAGCTCTAGCCCAACAAGCGACATTGGTACGGAAGGAGGCGTGAACTTCCTGTTAAATGCTCTCCCGCGGTGCTCTATGATAAGACCGTAAGGACTTCTGGAGCACCTAAGTACATACAAACAAAAAAAAAAACAAAAAAAAAACACCTCTTAATGTTTTTGAACGAACATGAACGATTTTTTTATTTTTTTATTTTTTACTCAATTCATGTTCCCTAAGTTGAGTAGGCCATTCCAGTTGAGGAAGCTACTTCATATATTGGTAACAACCCTCTCTCAACTCTGAAAGAGGGTTGTAACCAATAGAAACAGGTTGATATACATAAAACATATACTATATTTTTTAATTCTTTTTCATAAATTAAAAGTTAAAAGAAATTTTGAAATTGTTAACGAATTTAACTGAAAGCTGAATTTCTATTTCAACTTCGGCACCGAAGTCGAAGCCGAAGTCAACTTCGCCTTTCAGTAAACTTCGTAATCCGATTTTTAAAGAATATTCGCCTTAATATATATATAAAACTTTAAAACCAAATTTACTAAGCTCAGCTGAGAGTAGCTGCTAGGTTTTTTATTATAAATAATATCCAATCATACATTTTGCCTTAAAAAACTTAAGAAGGCACATAAGAACAGTTTAAAATTTCAAACAATCTAAATCTCGTTAAAACCTTATTTAAATCTTTAATGTTGTTATGGAAATTTTTATTTATTAAATAAATAATTCATGTTGTTAAAGTTCAATTTTACTGTACGTTTCATCTTTATATTCATGTCATAAAAAAAATTAAAGAATATACTCTCTTGACAATACCACACTAACACCTAAAATGACCACCTGTGCAGTAATAACCACTCCTGGAGACCAAAAATGCCCAGATTTGGCTCTGGAAACTTAATTACATATATTCAGACATACGAATTGTTTTTCAATTAGATGTCCCATCTAATTAAAAAAAAAAATTGGGACATTTCTTGACTACCGCTTAAATGCCCCTTAATATGTTCATATTTAGGCCATAAATAATTTTTACCATTTTTAGACAACTCTGATCCATTATGCAATGGTTTTATTGTGGGTGAAACTAAGTTACCATACAATGGTGCAATTTAGTTTTCTCCAAAAAAAAAGCCAAACCACTGCCGAAGGATAGCTTACCTCTAAAAGTAGAATACATACAATACACATGCGTCCATTTTTAATTTTTTTTTCATCTTTTTTTTAACTTCTTATTAATTTTAACTTTTTTTTTTATTCTCAATGTTATCGTTATTGTTATTTTTTTAAATATCTATTTCTATTTTTCTAATTTAAGCTTAATATTAAAATTATATAAAGTTCGTGTCACATTATTATTAATAAAAATAAAAATTAAAGACGGCAAAAAGTAAAATAAAACAGTCAGAAGACCACCTGGTTTTTACATTAACTTTACATTACAAAACTAAATTTAACATTAAGAGATAAAAATTTAGTAATTTGATATCAATATAATAAAAATATGAATAAAATGAAACGCGGACGATTGCAGAAGACCATGTTTTTTGGTCTTTACATTAAAATATAAATGAAAAATAAAATAATATACAAAATGAATATACAAATAGTCGACGGCAACTTTTAACAAAGTTCGAATAATTGTATTTTAATATAGTTTCTCACATTTCAAACTTTTATTGTATTAGTAATAAAATGTATATGGGTATAACGAAACTAAATCTAAAAGTAAAAAAAAATTTAAATTGAAAAAGTTATTTCTTTTAGTTTTCTTATGAATAAAAAATTCATGAAAAAAATCAAAATTTTTAAAAAGTATTTATTTTCATAAAAAAGCTTCTCAAAAGGAAATGCAAGGTTTACCAAAGTTTATTTAGAAAACAGGTTGTTTAATAAAGATATCATTTCTTACAGAAAATTGTTTTTTCTTTTAAAGAATATAAATCAAAAAAGGAAGCTGGAGATGAGTTGTTTTTGCACTTAAACATAAAACAGAGAACATTATAAATATATACTTTATATGTTTTAAGAATATTCATGTTAAATAAGACAGACCTGAAGCAAGTGAAACGATTTTTTAGGTCTATAAGACGTGCAGTATGCTTCTGTTTACAATATGGTGGATTCAGTTTACTTTTGTGGGTATTACCCCAAGCAAGATTAGCATAGTTAATATGATAGTGAATAAAAGAGTAATATAATTGAGTTAAATGTTTTAATAATGTTTTTTTAAAAAAAATTGAGTTAAAAAATGTTTTTTTTTAAAAAAAGCTCTTGTTCTATACACAACTCCAAAACTTTTTTGCAATTTTGTTACATAAGTGTTCAATGTAAATCTTCCATGGTTTTCATTTTTAATGATACCTAGAAATTTGTTATTAATATAAAGAAAAGACATGTCATTTGGAAGTAAGTATTGATAATATTAAATGGACTATCTTTCATCCAATTTTTTATTAAACTTGGATGAAAGAGATTTCATTTAGTTTTATTAATATTGAGTGAAATATTTTTCGATTTGAACCAGTCAGAGATTTTTGATATTTCAATTTTCATATCATAAAAATGTTAATCGATGTTATCATTAGATAGAAATAGGTTTGTATCATCAGCAAACAGGTTGTCGATTTTAAGAATTTGTAGAGATCGTTAACATATATTAGGAATATAACTGATCCTAGTATAGATCATTGTTAAAATTCACAGCTTGTATTTAAAAATTCATGTGCAAAAGACCCTTCGACGTGAACAAACTGTTTGCGATGTTTTAAATAGCTTTTAAGTCGCATTAAAACTTTATAAGTGATACCATAAAATTCAATTTTTTTTAAACTAGTAATTCATGCCAATAATTTCCAAAGCCAGAAATAGGTGTATAAAGATGCCTAAATTAAATTCTGACTTTTCAAATGAATTAATTATACTTCGAGTAAGATGAATTATTGCATATTTAGTAAAGTTATTTCTTTGGAAACCGTATTGATTCTTGTAAAGTATATTGTTAACAGAAAGATGATATTTGGTTAAACAATTCTTTTTCTTTAAAATTTTTTTTCTGTTTTTTCAAAAATTAAAAAAAATTATTTTTAAAATTTTTTAAAAAACAGAAAGGACAGATATTGGTCGATAAATACTGACATTTTATAGTTAAATATAAGCGTAAATTTAGCTATTTTCAATTGATTGAGGATAACTCTTTGATTTGTTGAATACTTTATATCTGGTTTTAAGCCCTGTTGTAAAATTTAAATATTGAAAGTTAAGAAAAAGCTTTGATATTTTATAGTGTTTTGGATTTATTGATCGGTATTTCTATTGTTTGTTTTTTTGTTTGTTTTATATTTAACTTCTCAAAACTAATAATATAATTATATATATATATATATATATATATATATATATATATATATATATATATAATATATATATATATATATATATATATATATATAACTACATTTTTAGTTTTGAGAAATATATATATATATATATATATATATATATATATATATATATATATATATATATATATATATATATATATATATATATATATATATATATACATAGTGATTGTTATTAAATAATAAAAGAACGTGGAGACTCGTAGAAGACCATACGGTCTTGTCGTCGACTACCGCTAAGTAATGTTCGTGTTAAAGTTTATAAGATATTTACAAGATAAAAAATAAGTTAATGAAGTAAAAAATTTAAAATATTGCGTTATAAATACAAGATACATTATTACATACTGCAGTTTATTTTTGATTAAATTTATGATTAAATAGAGGGTAAAAAGGAAGATCACTAAATATCATAAGTATATTGTTAAATCTTCAATTATAAAAATGAGTTCTTTAAGCTTTCGTTAAAAAGAAAAGTAGTTACTTTGATGAAAATCCTTAGGGGCTGTTCATATGGATAAAATCATCCCGCCTAACCGGGACAGAAAAACAACCGGAGTCCCGCCTATCTTAATAAACTCTTATAATTTTAACATCGCGTTCATATATAAATTTTCTCACCCCGCCTAGGCGGGATCTCGCCTATGGACTACCGGGATCCCGGTCAGGCGGGGTGAAAATTCTTCATATGAACACAAGTTGAAAATCACCCCGGCTCGACTGGACAGTTTTGTTAAGAAATTCAATGAGCATTTAATTGTTTTTAAGTTTAAATTGTTCAACCACGTATAAAAACAAAAATATTTAATAATTTTATATAATTAATTAAATAATTTGCGCGAATGATTATATATAAACAAATGTCACATGATCTTAAAAGCGTCCCGCTAGAGCAAGATGTTTTTTCCATATGAAAACAGCTGAAATTCATCCCGCCTAACCGGGGTACCCCGGTTAGGCGGGATGTTTTTTATCCATATGAACAGCCCCTAAGAATGGTCCGCGATAATCAATACAAAATTTAAAAAGATTTGTTTGAAAAATGGGCGGCTTAATTAAATTATCTTTGCGTAAAATGTATTTAATTTATCTTTTGATGAATACAAATTATGGATATTGGGGGTGAATTGGTTTTACATTTAATCAAAAAACTAAGAATATTGGAAATATTAAGCTCATATATATTAAAAACTTTTATTTTCAATAATAGAGGCTTGGCATGAGTATAGTAAGACGTGCTAAATGCTTCTGCTGACAATAAAGAGGTTTAATTTATTTTTATTTGTACTATTCCAAGCAATGTTTGCATAATGTATGTGATAATGAATAAATGAGTGGTATAATTGTACTAAAGTTTAAAATTTTACTTTATAAGTTTTTAATGTGATTTTTCCATTTAAGATTTTTATCTATCAAACATCTAGAAAGTTGGTTATTGTTACTTGTTTAATTTGTGTGTTGTCAATAACAAGATGAAGCATATTAATTGGCAATTCATGTTTTTTTATAAGAAGATGGAAAAGAATCTATTTAGTTTTATCAATGTTAATAGATAGTTTGTTAGTCTTAAACCAGTCAGATATTTTGGTTAACTCGATGTTTACGTAATGAAATAGAGTAGGAGTGCTTTTGTGTGACATAAATAAATTAGAGTCATCAGCAAACATAATTGTTATTAAATTCGAGGCTTTGTATAGATCATTAATATAAATTAGGAAAAGAAGAGGTTTTAATATGGATCCTTGAGAAACTTCACATGTAATATTTTACAAATTTGATGAAAATGTTACATTGGCGTAAAAAAATTGTTTACAACTTGTTAAATAACTTTTCAACCATTATAAAACATTGCCTGTTATATCATAATATTTTAATAAAGGTGATTGTATATTCTGTAATGAATAGTTTAGGTGAGTTTTGGCGTTTATTGTGTTTAAGTTAACTGAGCTAAATACACTCTATTCCAACAATATTTCATTAAATACAAAAAGTTTACAAAAAATGAACTGCTTTCAGATTATAAGAGATTACAGTTCAAAAATGAAAAAAAAAAACTCGTGATATCTTTCTCCACAGTCATCAAAATGAGAAAAAAGAGTCTAAGTTACTATACAGTAGAGATGCTCTTGTCTTCTTCCAAAACGTTACGAAAATAAAAGTTAACAGTTAAAACAGTTAGAAAATTTAATGATTGAGAAAATTGCAGAACTTTGGCATGAAGACGAGTCAAACAAGATGGTCGAAAAGTTAAAGAAATTTTACCGTGAATATCAGCTCCTCAAGAAAGATTTTGAAGATTCAGAGAAAAAAGCTTTCAATGAAAATCTGCAAAATTTGTTATTTTAAACGCTCTAGTTTCAAAAATGAAGAAGACAAGGACTTTTTTCTTATACAAAAGGAACCTGGTTGAATAGAAAAACAGGGATCAATTGAAGAGATCCTAACAGCTAAAGATGTAAATACAAATACTGACCAAAATAAAAATCTTGGAAAAGGCTGAAGAAAAATTATCGACAACTTCTGCACTTGTACAGTTGGAAACGTCTGATTGCAGTAATTGTAATGAGAAGTTATGAGAAAAGAATTATGGTGTTTTTGGAGAAGATATGTCTTAAAAGCCAAAGAAGCAAAAACATATTCGCTACTGACTATAAATGTTCTTAGATAGGTTAAAGGTTTCTGACAGAAACACAGTATTTGTGTTGAAAGAACCCTCAGACAAATTGTAAATTAAATGAATACAAACAGGTCCTTCATTTTTCACGAGCGCATAAAGCACCGTGTTTTCAATTCAAATTGCTAAAAAACTGAAAGCTGAACTTAAAACAGATGCTACTTTGTTTGTTCATTGGGATAGAAAGCTAATTCAAGATTTTACAGCTAAAACTCTTGTTGATTAACTTCTTATTGTCTCTAGTTTGAGTGTAAAGCAGTTACTGACTGTTGAAAAAGTACCAAATGTAACTGGACAATTTTATGCAAACGTTGTTGTAACTGCCTTAGAAGAATGATGACGACAGAAAAAGTTGTTCGTCTGGCTTCGACACAAAAAAATGGGGCATGTATTATCATTATAGCAAAACTTGAGGAGGACTCAACCCTATTTTGCATGTCAGCATCACAAATTAGATGTGGTTCTTTGAGTAGTATTTAGTTCTTTTGGGAAGCCAGGGAAAAGACATTATACTACTCTAGAGATTTTAAACATTGGTAACCATTGGTAACCATTGGTAACTTCCAGTTAGATAACAAAGAAGCGTTTTAACTAATTGTAGATCAAAAATTTGATATTATTGAGAGCTGCTGGAGATTTCAATAGTTTTTCTTGGTGAAGTACTTTTAAGAGGAATCCATTTTAAAGCCCCTGGATGGCTAAAGTCATTTACTCTTTAAAGACCAGGATGTTTTGTATCCAGCTAAAAATAGAACAGCATGGACTCTCTGCAGTGTATATATTTACAGTCAAAGGTAATCTTAGGTCTTGGATGGACATTACTTCCTGAATCTGCACCAAGAATTGATCTAAGACTTATGAAGATATTTCTTGATGAGAGAATTGCAGCTATATTTATTGGTAGCTTTCTGAGGAGTTAGTAGCATTGGAGTTTTTTGACTAAGAATTATCAGATGACATAAAGAGACAAATCTTTGTGTCAATCAGCAAAGTCGGAGATCTGTGAGACTAATTGCTTGACTGACCTTGTGATAATTAACACAAGGCAGTTTTTTTCAAAAACTATATTTAGATTTAAAGTTCAAGAGAAAAATACGATAGATCATCAGAGTTAGTGAAAACTAATTGTGTTCAAAACAAACTTAGTGTTCGAAAGTTATGACCATGTGATCCTTATTTTAGGAGGTTTAGAAATTTCACATTACATTTTGTTAAAACTTTATATTATTATATTATTATAATTTTTGAAGACTAAAATATTATAATCTCATGACTATGTGACGTCTTATAAACGTCACATGGTTGTTGAACGTCCTTAAATCGCACCGGGCAGACTTCATTGCAAAGCCTTCTCATATGATATAAGCATAAACAAAACCAAGTTTTAAATTTATTGATTATCTGAAAGTTATCTTTCTCAAATACCAGATAAAAAGTTGCGGCTGAATGAATATTTCCCTGAATAAATACTTCCTTTTTTTATGTTGTAATAAAGTATTTAATAATGATGTAATAAAGTATCTAATAATGATGTAATAAAGTAAAGTATCTTATAATGATGTAATAAAGTATTTAATAACGATGTAATAAAGTATCTAATAACGATTTAATAAAGTATCTAATAATGATGTAATAAAGTATCTAATTATAATGTAATAAAATCATATGAAAATCAGATGATTATTTTCTTCAAGTAGAATGATCGTTTTGGCGAAAAAGAACAGTGAACAGTTCTTTAACAGTATTAAACATTAGGCACTGAGGAAGACAACAATTTCTGCCTGGCTTTGTTTAAATTAGTTTATTTACATTCTTTTAAATTCAATTTGACGGCTAATTTGTTATAAACTACTTTGACCACGTGATAATTAAGATAAAACAAATACTTCCAGACCATTGTTCATTTCTATAGATTTCAAAAAAGTCAGAATTTCTTTGTAATAAAAATTTGTTTGTTTTAAAAATGCATTTTGATAATTTAATTTAAATCTCTTCTTGAGAGAAATAATTCTCGAAAATAAATAAGGCCGCTGTTTGCATCACAAGCGTGAGTTTGCAGTTTCTCTACTCTTATTGAGAGCAAAACTTTTTTGTTTACGATCAAATGTTCTTATTTATGGTCAAATGAACTATAAACTTGTATTGTTAAACCATAATATTTGAGTTTCTGTCTTCTGTCTATGTTCGTCTTTAACTTTTTAAAAGTAAATTTTTCTTCAGAACGATGCTTATTTTTAGCTCATGGTTTGCTTACATAGGTTAGTTTTTAATAGATTATTAAATATTTTACTTAATTTTTTTGCAATTTACATCTGGGTTAAATATCTCAAAACTTTCAATATTAGGATATATATTTTTTCATCTTTTCAGCAATATACTAGATCATTTTTTCATTGTTAAACTCTTTCAAAATGACTCAGTTGAACAAACTACTAAAACTTTTGTTGGTCCCATTAATATATTAGGTTACTTCGATATTTTGAATCGAAAAGTGATTCGAGATTCGATTCGAAAATTTTCAATTTATTCGAATCAAATCAAGGTAATTTCATTGTAAACTATTTATCCATCAAGGTAATTTAATTATAAACATCCCAACATTAACTTTATAATATTTTCTAATTAATAAAATTACATTTTTAACATTATTGGAATGTTATTATTCTATTAATTGAAGCCATCATAGAAATTTCAGATTTTAAAAAGTACCCAGTGGACACTCGTTTTTTTTAGGGACGTCAGTCAAACCTCTAATGGACCTTGACGCATTCCCACTGGATAGATTAAGTAAATTAATAATATGCGCGGACAATTATCGTTTCTGCGCTATTAACGATTATCGTTACTGCGCTATTAACGATTATCGTTAATGCGCTATTAACGATTATCGTTACTGCGCTATTAACGACTATCGTCACTGCGTTATTTGCGCAGTTTAAAAAAAGTAGTTTTTTACAATTTAAACCTATTTTGAATGTAAAATGTAAAAATGCAATAAAATAAAACTTGATTTAAACTTTAAATCAAATTTTGTTTGAAAAAAACTCAACTTTCAGTTATAAAGTAAAGATTTTTTGCAAAATAATGCAATTTTTTTTTTTTTTTACATTTTTAAAAAATGTATAAATGTACAACTGCTACTTACACCCTTTGTAAATATATTTCATAGAGAGCAATATAATTGAGAAAGGATTATTTAATAGATATATTAGAGATATTTTACGTAATTATAAATTTAATTACGTAAATTATTTCTAATTCCTAGTTTGCTACATATAACTGCAGCAGTTAAATTTTGGCGGAATTTGGTCTACAAAAGACTTTTTTAAACATTCAAAACACGTTCATAAAACGTCTCTTTTAAAACAAACTCAAGTATGTTACAACATCTTTTTTTGGCAGGAATTATATATATATATATATATATATATATATATATATATATATATATATATATATATATATATATATATATATATATATATATATATATATATATATATATATATATATGTATATATATATATGTATATATATATATATATATGTATATATATATATGTATATATATATATATATATATATATATATATATATATATATATATATATATATATATATATATATATATATGTATATATATATATATATAAACTATATAAACGCTCCACCATTCGAGCACTCAACTCAAAATCGTCCACAAGATTGAGAAATTAAGCTTGCAATACTCAATTAAAAATATAAACAATTGGATAAAGAATTTATATTGCAATTACTAGTAAAACAAATCAGGTGGAAAGCATTATTATTTATCAACAAGCAATCTGATCAAAAGGATTATAATGGCTAATAATGTAAACTACGGTATTAACTCTTCAAAATGTATTCTGCAAATAAAGTGAATGTCGTCATTCGAAAACAATTTAATAACCCTTGTTAAAACCATCAAAATACGTAAAATCAGCAACGTTTTCCAAATAAACAACAACAAAGGATGTAAAATTTTCAAAAACCTCTACAAATTTTTAACTTTAGCTGACAAAACTTCAATATTTTAAATCAGAATTAGTAATACTATAAAAAGTAATATTTTTTTAGCCTGTGTATTTATTTAATAATGGAACAGCTTGGATTAAAAAATTTTAGGTTTATTCAATGTCACCAGGTCAAATAAAAGCGCGAAGATTTGAAAACTAGTAGTAATATTTCTTTTGCATCAACTAACACAGTTTTATTGCAAAAAAAGAAATTGGTTTAGGAATTAATATATAGGAATTAATAAGAAACACTGTTTAGGTTTAGGAATGTTTAGAAATAAAAGTGATCAGGAAATTGAAAAAAAAAAAAAATTATATAAATTTTTTAAAGTAACATCTGCTTATCTCTATCAACTGTAATTTGAAAATAGTTAACTATCTTGATTTAACACTAAGTCTTAACGACGGTTCTTTTTAATCTTAACGCAAACCTATTAAAATACTTAGTTATCAAGATTATTCTGATAATATACTTTGTTTTACGAATTATCCGGATAATATATTTAGTTAAACGGATCATTTGGATAATATACTTAGTTATACGGATTATATATAATTTAATTAGAGTTATATATAAATATAATTAGTTACATACGGGTTCTAATCACCCATCGAGTATACTAAAAAGCATTCCTAGGTCTATCGAACTAAGATTGTCAACCGCATCTTCAAGTGAAACTATTTTTTAAAAAAAGTGTTCCTCCCTATCATCAAGCTTTGAAAAAATCTGGGAACAATTGTAAACTTACATACCATCTAAATATAAAGCCAGCACATAACAATCATAACGCAAAATTATTTGGTACAATCCTCCTTTCAGTGCAAATGTTGTAACAAAAATGTTTTTGACGTTTACTTTTCAGTTAACCACAAGCACCATAAAATATTTGATGGAAACATAACCAAAATAAGTTATTCTTACATGCCAAAAATTAAATTATAAATTCTCAAAAGAAAAATATTTTATATAAGAAGACAAGTACCGTAAAATTGGGTGGCTTTGGCCCTACGGGATGACTTTAGCCCAACAGAAATTTTTGTTTAAAAATGGTTTTAAAAAGTTTACAAATCGATACCTTAAGGTATGCCGGTTGATGTTTAGTAGCGAATTGTGGGAAATTTATTATTTATTTAGTTTAACTTAGTTTACTTAACTCGAGTCTTTGTGATATTATTGTAAATTGCACTTTAGAAGAAGCACCTAAAATCCGAATTTTTTTAGGTGTGTAAACTTTTACATCGATAGCAGTTCCTGTAGAAGGTTTTTTATTGGAATATACACTGAATTAATTTTAAACCATTAGTGTTTGATTCTATCTTGTTTTGAAAACTTAACAGTTTATTACTTTTTTGTAATTAAGGTTAAAAAAAGTAGGTTGTCTTTGGCCCACTACATAGGGTGACATTGGCCCGGGCTAAAGTCACCCCATGTATTAGAGTAAACCTTTTTTAGTGATCATTTATAGATATTATGGTAGTTACTATGTTGGAATGAAAAATTTTGTAGTAGTAATTGAAAAGTATGGTGGTAAAAATATTAAAAAGTATGCTGGTTAGCAAGTATTTACATCAAAAGAAGAAGACATGTTTAAGGCATATGCAATAAAATCATCTGAGTTTGGTTTTCCTGTTGATAAATATGATTTAAGATGCACAGTAAAAGGGTATTTTAGAGAAAAAAGGCGTCATTAAACCTCAGTACAATAATTTTCCAGGTGGCAATTGGACTCGATCTTTTTTAAAAAGAAATCCAGAACTCACAGTAAGATTTCGCAACATAAAGCGAAAGAGAGCAGAATTAGGAACAACTATGATTGATAACTACTTTATAAATCTATCAAATAAAATAAGTAATATATCACCTGATAATATATGGAATTATGATGAAACCAATCCAAGTAAAGAAAAAAAACTAACAAAGCGTGGATGTAAGTATCCTGAACGCATCATTAATTCTACAAAGATCTCATTCTCTGTAATGTTTTGTGGCAATGCTAATGGTGAATTGCTACCACCTTATGTTATTTACAAAGCTGAGTCGTTATGGAATACATGGGTGGAACATGGGCCACCAAAAGCACGTTATAACAGATCAAAAAGTGGTTGGTTTGACTCAACATGTATTGAGGACTGGTTTTTCTCTTTACTTCTTCTAAGACTTATAAAGGCTCAAGGAAGAAGTGTCATTATAGGTGATAACGACATTTGAGCATTGCAGTACTGGATGCATGTCAAAGCAATAACATAGGATTTGTGGTATAACCAGCAAACTCTACACATCTCACGCAGCCATTAGATGTTGCCTACTTTAGACCTATGAAGATTAACTGGTGCAAAATATTATGTGAATGGAAGGAGAAAGGAAAAGGAAGAAGAGTTGCTTCTCTTCCTAAAGATGAATTTCCTAGACTTTTATACCGTTTAGTTACCAACTAAAGTGAATATGGGAATGATAACCTTAGAGCTGGTTTTCGCAAAACTGGAATTTTTCCATTAGACAAGTCTCAAGTGCTTTCACGACTACCATGTTGTAATGTAGTTTTAGACTCAACTACTGATTTAGTAAGCTAATTCATTAAATCAAACAGCCCAAAATACAAAGAAAGATTTTATTTTGGAATCAGTAAATCACCTTTTAAACTTTGGTATGCAAACCATTTGAAATGTTTTAATACAATAGATATAGTACTAATATGGAATTATCTAAAGAAGTATGGCAATTAAAAGAGAAAAACTTATTACCTTCAATTTTTTTTCAATTTTTTCAAAAAATTCCCAACTCTTGAACTTGAAGTTAGTTATTTTTTGACTGAAAAAAGAGGGGGGATAAAGCCGGAAATATGTCAATTTACCATTACCCTTTTAACAAACTTGTAGTAATGTTGCGAAGCTAAAACTTGGTACCAAAGGAGTTTAAAACCTGCTAAATCTGAAAATCATAAACTTATATCTCTCAAAACAATAAAATATAGTTTATTTTTAGATCCACAAAACGCACTTGTTAATGACAATAAAAAAGGTCATTGACAACTATAGTTCTAGAAAAAATCTGACTGATGAAAAAAAGTTTTGGTTTTCGTTATTTTAAATATTAAATATATATCTACTTTGCGAACCAATTTTTATTTGGCCTTATGTTTTATCAAGGAGTTATTGATGTTTTAGTTTTTCAATTTTTCTAAAGATATTTTGCAAAAAAAAAAAAAAAATTTGCAAATATATTTTGAATACAAATACAATAATTTTTGTTTTGTAATAGCTTTGTAAAAAATTTACAAAGTTATTACAAAACATAGTTGAACATTTTAAAAATTTGTTTCTTTTTACTTTCATTACATAATAATAATGTCATTTTTATTACATTATATCATGTCATTAAATTTAATAACTTTTGTTGTTGATTGTTTTGTTGTAATAAAACATTTATTATCATCAATAAAAAAAGTAATAAAATGATATAATAATGTCTAATTAACATTACCATGTTAAGTTACATAACTAAATAAAATTATATTTAGTTATCTTTTACTTTTACACAACTTTTTGTAAGTAGTTTATGGAGAATTTACAATAATTAGTAGATAGTTAGGCATTTAAAATGTCTATTAAACTAATAGCTACTTGTTCAAGCAATATGTTCTTTATAAATACATATTGATATGATATTGGTTGTGTTTAAGTGTACTTTTCTTGTTAGGGACATTAAGATTATTAAGAGTTCTTGTATTAAGTGTTTAGACAGAGATTCCTCATTATATTTTTATATGGATAACAATATCAATTGCTGCTTTGTAAATAATTATGAAGCTTGTTATAAACAATCATATACTCAAGAAAGAAATCTGATTGAAGATATTGACAGCAATGATTGTAAGCTACTTGAAAAACAAACAAATCTGAAACAAGAACAAATTACTAATATATGCACACACCATCATGATATGTTAGTTGCTAGATATGAGGGTAATCAGAAAAGTTGCTGTAATTTATTTCTGAGTCACCAAAAGGTGTGTAGAGGTAAAAACTTATATATTTATATTTCATTAGGTAATATCATAATTAATAAGTCATATAAGTTTTTTTGGTAAAAAGATTTGTTCAATGTTTCATAGTTATTAATATAACAAATTGTATAGTAATATAATTACATAATATATATATAATTAATGTTATTTAAGTAATGCAATTACTTTCTTTTTAAGCATCTCTACGTGTGATTACAATGCATACTCTGTTGGAAGCAGAAACCATAGGTTTAAATCTTATACCTGGAAAAAAACTGTGTCCAACCTGTAGAAGTAAAGTTATGACATGTTTATCAAAAAGTTTAAGTGAAAATAAAAATGATGAAGATTTTGATATTGTTAATGAAAGATCCATTCAAAATAAAAAAGAAAGTGTAGATACACAATTTGCATCTGCCGAAGTATCTCCAATTAGGGTCAAAGGATTGCACAAGTCAGGTAAAATCAGAGAAGGTGAATGAAAATTGACAGCATTAACAACCTCCATTAAAAAAAAGGTAGCCATTTCCCTTAATATATCAGAAGAAAGTTTTGAAGAACAGTCAAGTTTTAATAATGAGTATATGAAAAAAGCAAACTTGTTTGATAACATGATGGTATTGTTAACTAACAAAATTGCAGAGTCTACATTAACATCAAAAAAAGTACAACTTGTGACACTTGCTCCAACAGACTGGTCAATAAAAAAGGTATCTGAAACATTGCATGTAACAAACTATGTAGCTGGAACTGCACGTAAGTTAACATTAGAAAAAGGTATTTTAACCATGCCTAATCCTAAATTAGGAAAAGCTCTTCCTGATGTAACAGTTCAACTGGTCAAGACCTTTTACGAAGATGATGAACATAGCCGTATAATGCCTGGTAAAAAGGACTATGTAAGCATAAAGAAAAATATCCACATGCAAAAACATTTGCTCTTGTGTAATTTAAAGGAATTATTTGTTGCCTTTAAAACCAAAAACCCAGAAATAAAAATAGGATTTTTAAGGTTTTGCACCTTGCGACCTAAATGGTGTATTACTGTTGGTGCCTCAGGAACACATTCTGTATGCGTCTGTGCTATTCATCAGAATTTGAAACTGCTTTTTAATCCTCTTGGTGTGACATACAAAGAATTGTTACCTTATATTGTCTGTGATATAACTAATAAAGACTGTATGATGAGGAAATGTGAAAAATGCCCAGCAACTATGAATGTATTGGTTGAAAAACTTTATGATATACTTGGAGAATTTGAAGATGATGATGAGATTGAATTTGATCAATGGACAACAACAGATAATTCAAACTTGACACATAATAAAGAGCCAGTGTTTGAATACATTGAACTAGTATGTAGAAAACTGGAAAAACTTGCACCACATTTGTATTTAGCAAAGAGTCAAGCATTATTCCTGAGATCAAGAAAGGAAGATATGAATGAGGTAACAGCATTATTTCTGGGTGATTTTTCAGAAAACTATAAATTGGTAGTTCAAGATGAAGTGCAAAGCTTTCATTGGGCAAATTTACAACGTACACTTCATCCAGTGATTATTTATTTCAAAAAAGAAGGCATTCTCAAGCACAAATCCTATTGTATTATTTCAGATGAAATGATCCATGATGTGAACATGGTTTATAAAATTATTGAGGTTGTTTGCAATGATATAAAAACAAATTTGCCTCAAATAAAAAATATTGAATACTTTTCAGATGGGTGTACAGGTCAATATAAGAATTGCAAAAATATGTTAAATTTTTGTTTCCATTGTGAAGATTTTAGTTTTACTGCTAAATAGAACTTTTTTGCAACTAGTCACGGTAAGCAACTTTGTGATGGGATAGGTGGTACAGTCAAACGTCTGGCAACACTAGCAAGTTTGCAAAGAGATATGGATAATCATATTTTATCTCTACAAACAAAGTATAAATATTGGAATGAAAACATCGAAGGCATAAATTTCATATATATTTCATCAGAAAATTTAACTTTGGTGAGAACCGCTCTTAAAGAACGATTGGATACTTGCTAATACAATACCTGGAACACGTAGTTACCATCAGTTTGTACCACTTGGCCATCAAAAGGTAAATTATTATTTTTTAATTATACCTTTTACCATATTTTAAAACACACGCATAACTTTTATTGATAAACTCAAATAGATATTAGATTTTTGCAGAATCATTATCAAAAATATTTGTATTTTATTATATTTCCTCTGCATTTAATAAAACATGTTTGATAAGTAAAACGGAATAATTGCATATGTTAGTATTTTGTTTAGGTAGGCGCTAAGCTATGCAGTGTTGATGAAGAATTTGCTTTAATTCATGACTTTGGAAATATCCAGATAACAACTGTAAACCTAGTACCAGGTGATTATGCCTGTGTTTCCTATGAGCAAAAGTGGTGGATAGGAGTCATTGAAGATATTAATTTAGAAGAAAAAGATGTGCTTGTAAAATTTATGTGTCCTAATGGTCCTGCACGGTTGTTTAAATGGTCACCAAAGGAAAACCAATGCTGGATTCCTGATGTCCACATTATTTGCAAAGTTGAGATACCGATAACAAAAACAGGACTTTGCTACTATTTAGCCAAAGAGGATTTAAAAAAAAATATTTTCCTAAGGAAGTAAAGATTTTTATATTAATGAGTCTATTATGTCTTTTTTTTAATATTATGTTTTGTGAACCAACTTGTAAATAATGTGAATGTAAAGCATATATAAAATCACTAAAGTTTAGTATTTAAAAAAAAAAATTATATACGCTTAAACTTTGTTGTAAATATCATATGAAAATGAAAAAGATAATAAAGTCACTAAATTTTTAGTTTCTAATTTGATTGATTCGTAAAAAGTGGGGTTATATTAAATGTCTAATTTAAAAAATATTAAAAAAATTTGTGTCTATATGAAACATCAATAATTCCTCAAGTAAATATAAGGCCAAAACAAAATTGGTTCGAAAAGTAGGTGTTGATCTTATTTTTAAGAAAATCGAAATTAAATTTTTTTTATATCAGTCAGATTTTTTTTATAGCTATAATTATCAATGCCCTTTTTTCTCGGCGTTATAAAGTGTATTTTATGGATCTTAAAATAAGCTACATTCCCTTGTTTTGACATATAAAAAACTATATTTTGTTGAATACTAATTTTTTTGATTGTTTCCAAATCGTTAAAAGAGTTGAAGAATTGAAAAAGTTGAATCATATCTCCTTTTTGTCAAGGTAGTCAAGCCGAGAGCTTTTAGACGATTCTCATAACTGATTTTTTTAAGTGATAGTATAAATCGAGTTGTACAATGTTGGACTCTTTTTAATAACTCAATTTCTCCCTTTTGAATAGGTGACCAAACTTGTACTGCAAACTCTAACAGTAGTTGCACAAAAGAAACATAAAGTATTCTCAGCAGTCTAATATCTAAACAAACAAAGCACTTTCTAATCCAACCCAACATTTGGTTGGTTTCGCCTACGCATTTTATTACATGATTTTTTCATTTCAGATTGCTTGAAAAGATTACTCCAAGATCGCTTTCAGATTCTTTTATGTTTAACTTTGTTTATTGATATAAAGGGGTGTTTTATTTTTATTCCGGCCAAGGTGCATGACCGTACATTTTGAAATATTAAATTTCACAAGCCAGTCTTAAATCCACTTAAAAGCTAAATCAAGATCTGATAAGAAAGAGTTGATGCACTGGAAAGCATTTCATTCAAAATTTTTGTGTCATCTGCATACAGCTTGGTTGGATTTTTTAGAATTTTAGGCAAATCATTTATAAATAGAACAAACAAGAGTGGTCCAAATACTGACCCTTGTGGCACATCACTGGTAACTTCTGCCCAAGAGGATACATTTTTGCCTATCATAACTCTTTGTTTTCTTTCTTTTAAAAATGCTTCAATCCATTGTATTGTCAGACCAGATATTCCATAAGCTGTAAGTTTAAGCAACAATCTTTTATGGGGCACTGTGTCAAATAAAATCAACAGGTTTACCATTTTCTAAGGTGGCTGAAACAAGTGTTTCAAGTAGACTTGTTAAGCATGATTTATTTTTAACAAAACCGTGCTGTTTCTTGACTGTTAATTTGAATTTATATAAAAAATTTTCAAGTTTACATCTGATTATACCTTCCATTATTTTACATGCAATTGAGGTGAGTAATACTAGTCGGTAGTTTCCTGCTAAGGTTTTTTCACTTTTTTTGTACAGAGGAGTGATATTTGCTGATCTAATTACATAAATTACACTGGCAGTTTGCTGGTTTCAAATGACTCTTTAAAAATATACGTAAGTGGAATGGCAAAGGCTGATGCAAAAATCTTTAAAATAGCTGGATGTAAATTATCAACACCACTTGATTTGTTATCTTTTAAGTTTTTTAGTCTTAGATAGACATCTTAGATAGACATCTTCATTTGTCATAATGAATGTTTCAGTAGTTCTTAAATCAAAAGAAGGCATTAGGCCATCATCCTCTTTCACAAATGCAGCCCGAAAATTAAAATATCAGCAATATCTTTTAAAGTGGTTTTACCATTTTCTCCCTGTAACGCTTTTGTAGTATCTTTGACTGCTTGTTGATTGTTCATGTAGTTTCATTTTGTTGTTTTATTTTAATACAGCAATATATTAAACGACTTGTTTTGCTTATTATTATAGCATGCAGATTTTTCATAATAATAAAAATAAAAAAATAGAACATTTGGGTATTGTTTAAAAACTTTAGCATATAAATTTGCCAAATAGTCACACACGAGCAATGAACGTCTGAGGAGAAAACAAATTACATTAGAATAGAGGAGAATTATTTTTCGAACAATGCATACTTTGACATTTTGTCAAGACAAAAATAAAGATTAATAAAAGAATATTTAAAAATATATTAATATGATGACAAAAATAAGTGTAACCCAAACAGTACTTAAACTCTATATACATAAAATTTTTATGTATATAGAGTTTAAGTATTGTTTGGGTGCAAACAATGCACCCAAACAATACTTGAGCCGCCGCAGCGCACTTGCTTCATAAATAAAGGATCGTTTGTTCAAACCCCACCTCTAGGCAAGTTTTGCGATATCGGTTAGGAAGGAGGCGTAAACCTTTAATTAAATGTCATCCGCGGTGGTCTGTGATAAGATCGTACGGACTTCTTGTGGCATCTAAAGAAAATTAAAATTTTTTTTTTGTGTTGTTGCTCCACACCATGAACTTACCACACCATAAACTTACATCAACCTATGCTGAGCTGAAAAATGGTAAAAGAGATTTGGCACAAAAGAAATTGTGAACTATCTATATTTCAATAGGATTAGTAAAACATTCAAGTCTACTGCGTATTCTCATGCGTGGTATAATGAAAAATCATATAAACTACCGCTATTTCGATACATTGTGTTGAATTCAATTAATTAAAGCCAAATTGTTATAATGCTTGCCGACATAGGACCAGATGAAAACCCAAAGTATCAAAAAACGATTGAAATGTCCATTCATAACCTCTTACTTTTTCTTTGGAACATTTAATAATTGCCACAAATGAAAAAAAAAATATGCATTCAATTCAGTTGAACAAAGAATGAAAACACTTTCACGAGAGTTTCCAGGACTAATTTTGCCTGAAAAAACTAACTTACAGTTGTAAAGAGAAAGGTTTAAATATGCTGACAAAACCATAGCTGAAATGTTTTCCAACGTAGTGATAGAAACCAACGCAAAATTTATTGACACACCAAATTCATAAATCGATAACAAAGCGGTAATTAAAAAAGCAAAAATGGATTGCTGTTCATGAAGAATCAAATCAATAAATGTTGCAGATTTCAAAATGTTCTGTAAATACTGTACTAGACCGCAAAGAAAACTATTTTCTAATTTTTTTTTTTTAATTTTCTTATTTATTAAGTTATTGCTCTATTATTTATTGAGAATTTCTAGTAAGTCAATAAAAGTGTCAAATCTCTTTTATCAATTTTGTTCGAACATGTTGCTTCAAAAAACATAAGTTTTACTTAGTAATAACAAAATAATTCATCCAAATAAGAAGATCGAATCCTAAAAGTCAAAGAAAATTATTTAAAGTAAAGAAAATTAAGTACTCGCTTACTTAGAAGACGATGGGTGTTTTGAAACATTAGAATGAATAGATTGAAATATTTATGAAGTAGGAGAATTGAACTTTATATATATATATATATTTTTTTGTAGAGGTTATGAACAAGAACAGCCAAATCAGTTTTCTTCTACTGCAGAACATCTTGATCATGTTTGGAAAAGTATGAAGCAGTTGAAAAATATGATCTAAAGGGAAGAATGCTTGTTGTTTTTTAAGCAAAAAATAAATTTTATTGTGACATGACAATAGATTGAGGGAGCAGGGATGGATCCAGAGTATCTAGTAAAACAAAGGGGGAGGGCATTTCTAGGTTTTTTGATTCGGTAAATCCAGACATTTAGGTTTGAATCATAAAACTTTTTAGTTCGTCTTTTTAAAATATTTTTCTTATACTGTCTGAATCTATGCAATTGATATCCCAACAGTCCGATTTTTTTTTGCATCACACAAATTTATCAAAATTTCTTATCACTTTTAAAGAGCCTCCCTAATTTACTTCCGTTTTCATACAACATGCTTTGTTAGATATATAAATTTACAAAAAAAGAGGCGCGCGGGGGGGGGGGGTGAATTATTCTTATTGTCCTTTCCATGGATCCATCCATGGTGGTGGTGGTGGGTGGTTACACTTTCAATAAAGTTTTACACTTTGTAACAAAGAGAGAGGAGGGGAAGGAGGAGGTTTTTTTTGAATGACGTAGTTGCTAAAGACCCCTAACTACGGCTTGTGTTAACGATTTATTTATTGTTTTCGAGCCTGATTTCTATCCTAAAAATTCAATAAAGATGAAGTTCAGTTTAAAGTTTCTTGTTCTTGTACAAAACGTTTTTGTTTTGTTCTTGTACAAAGCGTAGAGTGTTTAAGTGTTTGTAATATAAAAAAAAATCTTTACCGTAAGACTATGATTATGTCTTACTGATTAAATCAGAGCAATTGATTACAATATAAGTAATTCACTATCATCATTGCGTAATGATAGTGAATTACTTTTATTGTAATCAATATAAGTAATTCACTATCATTACGTAATGACAGATAAACTAGATGCTGAATAATTTTTATTTATATGCTTAGATAAACTAGATACTGAATAATTTTTATTTATATCTTATCATAATATTAGAAATCAATGTCAATTATTTCAAACTTAAAATGTCAATAAACATTGCAATTATAAATGTGTAGTCTTATATAAGACTACACGTTTATAACAAATGTGCAATGTTTATTTACATTTTAAGTTTACAAAATCAAAGTCTTTTTAACACATTACATAGTGTTAAAAAGACTTTGATTTTTTAACTTAAAAGTCAAATAATTGAATCATTCCTTTCTAAACTCTAATTTCTATTAATTCTCCTTCATTTGTGGTATGTTTAAATAAAAAAAAAAGAAGTTTTTTTGAAAAAATTAATTGTTATAGTTTTACAATTAGTACATCTCAAATGCTTGCAATCTTTTGTAACCTAGTAAGGCCCAATTCTTTTGAGAAAAACTTCTTGTAAACTGGCACCCTCTGAGAGTTAACTTTTAGAAAAGTAATAAACTTTATATAAATGCTATGACACAACCTTGCTACATTTTGAATGTGCATAAGTAAGCATTTGCTAAAGTTGTCTATTTTTCATGCTTGGGCTAGTTCTTTCAATGATGATATTTCTCTTGTAGACAAGGTCCAAAAATGTATTTTAAATATAATGAACCTGCTTTAATTGCCAGTTTGAGCCTTTTTCCCATCATAGTAATGTTATATCCCTTTCTCTTTTTTTAAAATCCTACAATAGTGGCTGCTCTAACAAGCTATAATCTTTAGTAACATGAACCAAAGTTCACTGTCGAATAAGATTTGCAATTTTTTTTTTTGCTTTTTATTGTTAAAAAAAATGATTATCCTAAATTTTATTTTCTTAGATTTTTTTTGTTTTTTAATTTACAAATCCAACATATAATTTTAATAGGTTAAATCGATTTTTACAGCTATATTAAAAATTTTGTATGAAAAAAAAAATAGTGTAAAGATATAAAACCGGTTAACTAGTTTTACAATTTAAAAAAAAAACAATCGCTTGTTTGAAATTCTCCAAGCCCTATGACATAATAAAACATTGTTAAAATTCAGTGATACAGTATTTATTTTATTTGTATATAATAGTTTATTATTTTATGCATAAAGTAAAAAATTACAATTTTATTACATGGTACCTACACACATAAGAAATTTCTTGAACCAAATAAATATTTTTTATTCTTTTTT
The DNA here is from genome assembly GCF_022113875.1 of Hydra vulgaris. NCBI lineage: Eukaryota > Metazoa > Cnidaria > Hydrozoa > Anthoathecata > Hydridae > Hydra > Hydra vulgaris. The sequence goes on from NC_061164.1 coordinate 45,234,016, forward strand.
ATTTTCTTCTTTTTTTAAAAGATTATTAGAAAGTTTTATCTTAATATCTCTTAAAAGAAATTTAAAATTTTTAAATGTATATGTGTGTTGGTTTAATATTGCCTTATTTGCATTCTTATGTTTGATAGGAAATTAATTTTTTTAATATAGTCATATTTTTGCTTGAAGAATCCTGGAAAGTTAAAGCAAAGCTTTCAGATCAGTTCACTTCTGAAATTAAAGGCCATGGTATATTTTTTCATATTCTAATTCAATGAAGTTTAATTTTTTAACAATTTTTTTTTTTTTATAAAGAAATTTACTTTCAAACAGAGTTGTTAGTCATTGGCCTTGATCTTAGCCTTGCCTTAAGGCCTAAAATTGAGGCCTTGGCCTTGGTCTTGGCCTTAAAACAGTTGGTCTTGGCCTTGAAAATTTTGGCCTTGGCCTTGATTGTTTTGGTCTTGGCCTTAGAAAAAAGTACATTTTTCTTATTAGTTTGTTGAATTCTGCCCATAACATTGGTCTATTTTTAGAAAATGTGGTTTTATTGTCACAGCACTTGCTACTTACAGTTGCGTTAATAATTGGCCTTAACGTAAGGCAAAAGTTAAAGTCTTTGGTCTTGAAAATGTTTGCGTAGGCCTTGGCCTTGAAACTCTTAATCAGGTCTTGATCTTAAACTCTTAGCCTTGGCCCTGTAACTTTTGGACTTGGTCTTGGCTTTGGCCTTGAAATGCGTGGCCTTGGCTTTGGTCTTGATACTTTTGGCCTTATTAACAACTCTGCTTTCAACAAGATTGCAAACAACCACAATTTAAGTTAGAATTTATTATGATTTAAGTTGAAAAGGTTTTGATTTAAGTTAAAGAGCAAGAAGAGAGTTCTCATTTTCACTTTATAGTGAAGGCGAGAGTTAAAGGGCAACAAGAGTTTTTCAAGTTTTACAAAGGCTAGAAGATTTAAAAAACTTTAAACTGTATGAATCAGGAAAACATATGGATGAAAAAGAAATCAAAAACACTAATGTTCAAGGAAAAATTTTAGATTAGTATAAGTTATTTGAGCATGAAGTTGAAGTTATTTGAACATGAAGTTGAAGTTATTTGAACATGAAGGTTGAGTTACAGTAATCTTACAGTAAAAAGATGCAAACTTGCTGAATAATGATTCACCATTGTAGCATTTTAAAAATGAGAAAAAGAAAGTATCTTTTATTAAAGGAACATATACGGTAAAAAAAAGTTAAAAACTATCTATAAATTAAGTTGTTGTTATAATGCTGCAACATTAAATACTGACAAATCTTCTTTATTCATGATAAAGTTTAATTATTTGTAATAAATTACTGTCTCAGTTTAGAATTCTTTCTTTTAAATCCATTTCTTTTTTGACTAAATAAAAAATTAATTTCATTTAGATTTATTTTTACCAAACACAAAGAGTGATTTGCTTAAAGAACATCAGGCAGAAGAAAAAAGTATTATATATTGTTTATTTAGTAATATATCTAAAAATGACTATATATATATATATATATATATATATATATATATATATATATATATATATATATATATATATATATATATATATATATAATTTACGAATATAATATAAATTTATAAGTTATTTTTTTATGCTGTTTCATTTTATTTTTAGTTTTTCATAACATTTGTAGTTCTAACTTTTTATTTTCATTAGTTTTATGGAGAGTTGTTTTTTTATTTGACTGAATTTGTGTTCATTATTTTGAAATATTTTAAAATTATTTTATATTCATTTTTACCTGAATGTTATTTCTCTAGCCCAGAGCTTGTACACATTTGGAGTAATAGAAGAAGGTGACATAAAAGTCACAGAATTGTTTCATGAACTAAAAGCTGAGAAAAAAACAAATTTTTGGAGCCAATCAAGTTATCATTGGGATCGTACAGCAGTTCCTTACAAAATTAATTCTGATATTAGTAAGAATTTAGTAGTTATGAAAAAAGTAGTGTTTGTATTGTTTCCCATTTTGTTATTTTTCTTATTTTTATATTGTTATCTTCTAATATTAATGTTATTGTTTTCCTTTTATTTATTTTTTTATTATCATAGTTTAACATTAATTAGCATTACTTAGCATCATTCAGCATTATTTAGCATATTTTTATATTGCTCTTATTATATTTCTATATTTTAATCATGTTGTTTAAAAAAAATTAAATCATAAATCATGTCTTATTAAGTTCAAGAGAATTTTCTCACCATGAGCTGTTTTTTTCTTTCTTGTTATTTGTTTTTTATTTAGTAAAAAATTACACATTTGCTGTTTAATTACTTGCATATAATTAATGAAGTTTCTGTGGTGCACACCGATCTTTTTTTCAATAATGGTAGCTTATTTGACTATATTTATATTGAACAAAGAAAATTAATTTGCTTATAGTTTCTAAAAATTTACAGTACTAATAAAGTATATATTTATTATTAATTAACATGGGTTTTCATTTAAATCTTATTTCTAATCATTGTTGTCTCATGAGGTCTAGATTCTTGTCATTGTCTCATGAGGTAACTATATTTTTGCTGTCACATAACAATAATGTGAACAGTAAAAAAAAAAATAGTCAAAAGTTAAATTGAACTATTTACAATTTATTAACAATAAATCAACATATCTAAAAATATTAGGTAAATTACAATTTTTTAAATTTTACAATTTAATAAATTGCAAAAGTTAAAAAAGAAAAAAAGTTTAAAAAAGTAAGGTTTACATTTTATTAAAAATATTTTAAATGTTGTTTAGATACAAACTTGAAAAATCCAAGTTGTGCTGGAATTGTTGATGTAGGCTTTATAATCGACTCATCTTGGAGTTTAAGAGACCAATATCATCAAGAAATAGAATTCCTTATAAATCTTGCAAAGACATTTAACATAAGCAAGAATGGTGCACATGCAGGTGTTATAACATTTAGTTCCAGAGCAGTATTGAATATTAAACTAAATCAATACTATGATCAAGAACAGTTTGAGTTTGCTATTGATGAAATACCGTATATGGGTTATGTTACACGAATCGATTTAGCTTTACGAAAAGCTTTAGAAATGTTTGATGAAATAAATGGAGCAAGAAAGGACATTCCTCAACTTTTGTTTTTGTTAACAGATGGTGAACAATATGCAGGAGACGGCGTTGTAGATGAGAATCCTGCAAATGTAGCGCAACTTGTACGAGATAGAGGTATTGAAATTATTGCTGTTGGAATCGGTTCTGGAGTAAATCAATCAGAATTAAATAGTATTGCAGGTTCAAGTGAAAAGGTATTTTTGGCAGAAAACTTTGATGAGTTGATAAACAAGAATTTTTTAAAGAGAATAAAAGATGGCACCTGTTTAGGTAATAGCTAGGTAACATTTTGGTAGAATTTTAAAGTTAAATAAAAAATTTTTCTAATCTGCTATACCGTATGTAGATAACAGTTTGTTACTTGTTTTTTTTACCTTTATAGCATACAGCATTTTCAGAAAATGAAGAAAAAATCAAAAAGTAATGAAAGAGACCCCATACCAAACCCTAAGTCAATATAGTGGCATGTGTGTGTGTGTATATATATATATATATATATATATATATATATATATATATATATATATATATATATTTATATATATATATATATATATATATATATATATATATATATATATATATACATATATATATATATATATATATATATATATATATACATATATATATACACACACACACATATATATATATATATATATATATATATATATATATATATATATATATATATATATATATACATATATATATACACACACACACATATATATATATATATATATATATATATATATATATATATATATATATATATATATATATATATATATATATATATCAGCCCTAGGAATAAAGAAAAATAAGGTTGGCCAATTTGCCGACTTTATTCTGTGTGAGGTTGGCATCAGGTTGACAGAAAAAATGTAAAACAAAGGTTTGACCATAAAACATAGAAACAAGGTCAGCAATTTTTTGCTGACCTCAAACACTTCTAAGTTGGTAGATAGGTTAGGATTGCCGAATGCCTAATTCCTAGGGTTGATATATATATACACACATATATGTATATATACAGGGGCTATTATAGGAAAAAAATTTGGGTGGTGGTACCCCCATTCTGGAGAAATTTGGCAGATATATTGCCAAATATTGGCATTTTTTTTTGCGAAAAAAACAATATTTGCCGTAAAAAGAAAAAAAAGTAGCAAGAAAAAAAAGGTCCTCTATTTTTAATTTGGGCCGCGCCCAAATACGGTCGACGCTGTCGAAAATGATCTAGAATAGTCTGATATATATATTTTTAAATCCATATGCTTTATTCAAAAAAAAAAAAAAATTAATGATAAAAATTATTGCTGCTCAATATGTGTGTGTTTGTGTGTATAAATGTAAATTACAATAATAAATAAAAAACTTAAAAGAAAATGCAATCAAGAATTTAGAAACTAAAAAAGCTGTAAACTGATTTGAATAAATTTTTTTTATGCATAAAAAAAAATTATTTTTTCATTTTCTTTATTTTTTTAAAGTTTATTTAAAATTAAGTTTTTAAAATTAATTCCTCAATTTAGGAATACTAAATCAAAAGATTTAATATTCCTAAGCATTCTTATGACTCATGCTCTTTCTTATGGCTTTCTAAAGTCATCATTATCATCAATCAGGGAAAAAATATAGTTTTAGTGTTTTCATTCTTTATTTTCATTCTTAATCGATTTTGATTTTTTTTTGTTGATTCTATTTATACAAATTAAGCATAAATTATGTATTAAATTTTTTGTTTATAATTTTTTTATTTTTTTATTTCAAGTTTATTTAGAAAACACTAGAAGCTTCAAAAACCAAAAAATATAAAGTAAAAATGAATAAATAATCAATCAAAAACCAAATGTTTAATATATTAAATATCACAGGTTTTTACTAATGTTTTTAGGAAACACTGAAAACGAGTTTAAGCTTCATAAAAGTAATCTACTTGCTACCTTATCAGTTATTGAAGAAGAATTCATTATATCTTTTGAAATAAAACCAACTCTTTATTCTCGTGGTCTTCATAGTGTCTTTCGGATAGAATTGGAAAATGATAGATATATAGCAGTTTTGTTTTCAGATGATGGAAGTGGAACTCTTATTATTAAATCAGTATTTGGTACAATAGATGATGAGATTCAATCAAATAATAATATTTTACTTTCATCTTGGACTGCAGTAAAAATATCTCAACAGCGTTTAAATAATAAATACACTTATATGGTTGAAGTAGGAGGTAGAGTTTTATTTTCAAAAGAAAACTTATTTGCAAAATCATTTTCATCTGTAGCTGTTTATGCTGCAGATAAAGAAAATGTTCCTCAAGATGGGTTCATCCGGAGTTTGAGCATTAAGAATGGGAATGAAGGTATATTGTTAATATGGTTTTAAAACACTTATTTAATATTTTTTTAACTTTAAAAAAAAAATACAGTTAATAATTTATAATTACATAACAATAATGAACTGTAAAACCGGTCAAGGCAGTATATATATATATATATATATTTATATATATATATATATATATATATATATATATATATATATATATATATATATATATATATATATATATATATATATATATATATATATATATATATATATATATATATATATGTATGTTTATATATATATATATATATATATATATATATATATATATATATATATATATATATATATATATATATATATATATATATATATATATATTGCCAAATGATCTGTTAAGCACAACTGAAATAAATATTTGAATAAAATTAACACTTTTAACACTTTTAAAATGTTTGTTATACATGTTTCGAACTACATAGTTCATCATCAGTAAAATTTACAAAAATCATTAAAAAACCGTTTTTATAAGGGATACAAATTAATTACTTTATTACAAAAATCTTTTATAAAATTCATTACAAAGGGTTAAAAAGACCATTAAAATACAATAACAAAATGCGACAGTCTCAAAACTCAATTTAAAAAAACATAATAGGTACAAATAGTTAAAAAATTTTTTTTCATAAAATCAACGTCATAATAGACAAAATAGTTCAAGAATTCTATGTTTGACTTGTTTATTTAAACAGGGCCATTTTGCCACTTTATATGCAAGCTTTCCTTTATTTCTAATTCATACTCCCTTGAGCAGAATCCAAAATAAAAGAGCAATCAGAGGAGGCCTTTGACCAATCAGAGGAGGTCAATGTTTTTCATTAAATGATGAAAAATGTACAATTTTTTATCTTCCTGGTAATGTTCATCAATGCGTTGTAAAAAGTTTCAGACAGTTCGTCCTATGTAGCAAACATTACAGTTAGCACAATAAAATTTGTAAACAATGTTTGATTTACTATTTCTTAATAGTAAGTCTTTTAGTGAAAAGTATTGCTTAATTTTAAAAGACGATAATTTGATAATTAAATCTTTTTTACATTTCTTTTTAGTTAATTCATTAATTTTGTTTTGAATATTTCTAGAACCATCACCTATATATGGCAACCTAAAATATTTGTAATTAAGGGATTCGTTATTGTTGAAATTAGATGTAACAAATTTTTTATTTAAATAGTTGTTTGTACATTTATCAATAAGTTTAATTGGATACTGATTTTTTAATAAGATTATTTTTAGGTTAATAATATCGTTATGGTAACCAAACCAGGTATTATTAAATTTAAAACAACAGTCAATAAGAGTTTTAACTAGCCCAAGTTTGTAGCTAATTAAAGTAAAGCTAAAAAAATTTGTCAATAGACCAGTATATGTCTCCTTATGATTAATATTAATGATCAAATCATAGTTATTTTCAATGCAAACATTTAAAAGTGGTAAAATACCATTTTGTTCATGTTCGCATGTAAATTTGATATTACTATGTTTAGAATTTAAATACTCTAGAAAAATAGTACTATTGGTTTTTGAGTAAAATGATGAATTTTTCTTTATGTAATTTCTGTAGAAAACAATATAATTGCCCTTGTCTTAGTAGAATAGGATCTTTGTCTAATAATTTAAAATTATTTTTATCTTTAATAATTTTATAAATAGCTTCATTATAATCATTTCTATTTAAAACCGTTACTCTGTTACCTTTATTAGGTCTTAAAATAACTGTATTTTTATTTTGTTTAATTTTTTTAAGAATACTACGTTTACTATAAGAATACTATATTTAGTTTTAGAGGGTTTGTAATTACTATAATAAGAATGTGCAATATATGCTAATTCAGTTTTAATCTTATAAGAATCTTCTTTATTTTTTAAATTAAAATTCATTGATTAATAAATCATTTCAAACGAAGGAAAAATATTACTCCTAATAAGTCTATTAGGAGGAATAGAACGATTAAGACCATTTTTCAAAATCTCCAAATCATCCTTTGTCAAAGCAAAGTTAGATAAATTTTTTATTATTTGTTCAGAAGTAAAAGTTTTATTATTAGTAAGATATCTGAATTTTTAATCACGATTTATATTAACTTTATTTATATAATTGTTCACATTTTTCAATAGCGCTCTTGTTAAAAGCACCCAATCCAATCCCGTCAAAAGTGAGCATAATGTTGTTTCTTTTTTTTTGAGTTCTTTTTCAAATTTTTTATATCCTTCTAACCTTCTTAAAATTGTACTTTAGAGTAGTCTTTTTTCAATTGCCTTTGCATTATGTTTAACAGCATTAGGATGAATTCGAAAACAAATAAAATTTGGAGATACAGAAGATTTAAGAGTCGCAACTTGCTTTCTTTACTTTAAGGTCTAGCTGCTCAATTTTCGAATATTTTTGTGCTAAATTGTGTAATATATTGCCAAATATGATCTGTTAAGCACATATATTGCCAAAGCATAATATATTGCCAAAAATGATCTGTTTAGCACAATTAAAATAAATATTTGAATCAAATCAGCAACACTTTTAAAATGTTTGTTATATTATTAGGATGTTTAGAATACTCTAGAAAAATAGTACTATCGGTTTTTGAGTAAAATGAAAAATGGTCTTAATCATTCTATTCCTCCTAATAGACTTATTAAGAGTGATATTTTTCCTTTGTTTGAAATGATTTATCAATCAATGAATTTTGATTTAAAAAAAAAAAGAAGATTCTTATAAGATTAAAACTGAATTAGCACATATTGCACATTCTTATTATAGTAATTACAAACCTTCTAAAACTACACAATGTAAATATAGTACTCTTAAAAAAATTAAACAAAATAAAAATTATTTATTTAGTTGTTTTAAGACCTGATAAAGGTAACAGGTTTTAGATGATAAAAATAATTTTAAATTAAAGACAAAGATCCTACTATATTAAAACAAGGGCAATTATATTGTTTTCTACAGAAATTACATAAAAAGAATTTTTTTTTACTAATGAGCAATATAAGCAAATCTATCCAACAGGATCACAATCAGAACGTATATATGGCCTACCAAAAATGCATAAAATATTTGAACAAACTCTTAATTTCAGACTGATTGACTTGTTTATTTAAACAGGTCTCCACCTGTTTAAATAAACAAGTCAAACAGAATTCTTGAACTTCTTTTGCCTATTATGACTTTGATTTTATGAAAAAATTTTTTTTAACTATTTTTACCTATTATGTTTTTTTTTAATTGAGTTTTGAGACTGACACATTTTGTTACTGTATTTTAATGGTCTTTTTAACCCTTTGTATTGAATTTTATAATAGATTTTTGTAATAAAGTAATTAATTTGTATCCCTTATAAAAACGTTTTTTTAATGATTTTTGTAAATTTCACTGATGATCAACTATGTAGTTCGAAACATGTATAACAAACATTTTAAAAGTGTTGTTAATTTTATTCAAATATTTATTTCACTTGTGCTTAACAGATCATTTGGCAATTGCCAAATGATCTGTTAAGCACAAGTGAAATCAATATTTCACTTGTGCTTAACAGCACAAGTGAAATATTTATTTCACTTGTGATTGCCCACAGACTTTACAAGTGTAACCAATGTTTACATTTTGCATGCTAGATAATTTTAGGAGTATTTTACTTAACATAATGGATCTCAAGTACATTGAGACAGCAAGTTGTTACTAGACTTAAGTGGTGTTGACACTAAAAATGTACCTGTTATGATATCATCTCTTCCAGACAATTACTTTAAACTGTTGGGGATTCCAATGCTAACATCAGAAGCAAAAAAACTCTATGAATTTGCTTCTTTAACCATTGGCATTTGCTTTGACATGCCAGCTTCAAATAATGGTAGGCTTTCAGGGAAATGCATTCTTTTAGAAATTTCTGCAGATTATAATCTACTTAAATTTCCTATCATCATCATGTTTGAAATATCTGTATATGTTTTGGTCTGTCCAGTGGTTTTGAAATGTTGCTTTTCAAGTGAATTAGAGAGAAACAGCATGATTTGCTTTTGTGAGAACCAAAACTATGAACCAAAACTTGTTAATGTTAATTGCTGTCTGTAAGCCATTCATTGTAGACCAATTTTAAGTTCATCATGATTTGATTATATATAGTTATATATAGTCAAAATATACATGTAGTTATACATATACAGTTACATATAGTTGACTACTGAAAAATCATTCAACTTACAAGATGAGAAAACAACATGAATCAATCCTAATGTATGAAAACAACAAGAATCCTTCATGATGGTAAAACCTCAATGACTTAATAGAATCTATAAATATTATCTAAATGATAAATTTATAGTGTAATGTTGTAGTGTCATATGAAAGTTGTCATAGCAACTTTCTAGAGGGTGGGATTTGCTTTTTTAGTTATACCACTAGACTTTAAAAAAAAAAAGTTTTTTTTTTTTTGTTAAAGTCAAGTGGTATAACTAGCATTTTAGCTTTTTTATTATTATCTTTCAAGTCCCAAACCTCCTATGACAGCTCTGTATTAACATAGCATTTAAGGCATAATTTGCATGATTTTGTTGTCAGGTTATATCTTCTAATTATTTTCCAACTAACCACAGAATTTTTATTATTATCTGTCTCTGTCTCTGTCTCGTTTTTATATTTGGGGATATTAAATAATTTCAAATGGTTGGCATATCTCAGTTGAAAAGGTGTTTCACTAATACCAATATATGATATCTTTATTGAAGGGTTATCTGAAGTAGTGGTTACTTGGTATACAATGTTGTAAGTTAAGTGCTGCCTAAAGAATGAGACAATTTGACTGCAGAATATCAGCCCAAAAATCTTCTGGGCGACCAAGAAGCGTGATAACAAAATCGTTCATTACAAAAGTAAAACGAAATATTTGTTTGAACAAAAAAAGAAAATTGGCTAGAAAAATTGCAAAAGAAAGTGGATGCTCAGCTAGAACTGTATCAAGAGCAATCCAAGAAGACTTAAGTTTGAAAGCATACAAAAAGATTAGAGTTCTATTGGATCAGAAATCACTTCAACAGTGAATCTTGCTGTTCAATCTTGTTTTCCGATGAAAATATCTTAGATCAAAATGGACAATTTAACACAAAAAATGTGTATGCTCAATCGAGGTCAGCAGCAAATCAAGACGTTGGTAACAGAGAAGAGCGTAAGTATCCATTCAAAGTCATGGTTTGAATTCGGCTTACATACAATGGACCAACCGAAGTAGTTATTTTACCAGAAAAATCAAAGTTCAATAAAGATTCAAAAAGTGCTTCCAATTGATAAAAGGGATAGTATTAGATTGATTGGAGCCAACTTTATGTTTCAACAAGATGGTGTCATGTGCCATCAAGCAAAAAGACCATCAGTGTTATCAATGAGATTGGATTATCGGTTATTGTGTCTAACATTTGGCCTCTGAATTCCCCATACTTAAATCCACTTGATTTTTTTTTCTGGAATGAAATGGAAAATTGTTTGAAAAGCAAAAAGTATCAGAACAGGAAAAAATTGGTTGAAAAAATCAAGGAAGCAATTCAAGAAATACCAATAAAAATGATCTTTTAGCGTTTTTACTTTTAAAAAGTCTTTATATGTTGCCTTAAAAAACTTCTCAAAAATCTGTCTCATTCTTTATGCCGCATCCATTAAATGAGTAAAGGACAGTTGTTTTGTTGGCAGTTGCAGTTATCTTTATTGATAGTTGGGTTTTTGTTTAGGATGTGCTTGTTGTGTAAATTTATTACTGAATTCATGTTCGGCATGCAACTGTACCTGATTTTTATAGTGTTCTTGTTGAAATTTTTATGTTGTATTTTATGTAGAGTCATATATTTCTTGATGTTTTATTAGTTTAGAATTTTTGAAAAT
>NC_061164.1:45251125-45278625 GCF_022113875.1 Hydra vulgaris
ATATATATATATATATATATATATATATATATATATATATATATATATATATATATATATATATATATATATATATATATATATATATATATATATATATATATATATATATATATATATATATATATATATATATATATATAATATATATATATATATATATATATATATATATATATATATATATATATATATATATATATATATATATATATATATATATATATATGAGGAAAATATGAGGTTAGCTCTCGCTAACCTCATTTATAGCCCATTATAGTATTTATAGAAAAAAAAATTTTTTTTTTTTACAACAACTTCACTTCAAACAAGGCTGCAAGCTAGTCACTGAAAGAAAAAAGATGATGTATATATATACTTTATTGTATATATGCATATATATATACATATATATATATATATATATATATATATATATATATATATATATATATATATATATATATACATGTTGTTTTTTTTATAAGCATAACATTTATAAGCATATGGAGGCTCAGATTTGGAAAAAAAATAAGCATATGTAAGCATATTCCTGAGTCTCGATAAACCATTTAAAAAATTCAAATTTTATTAATTTTGTTATTTTATTTATTTTAAATGTTATTTATTTTATTATTTCATTGATAATATTTGTATATAGTATATATTTTTTTATTATACTGTACAAAAGTCGACTTTTTATTTTTCTTATAACCATTAACCTTTAGTAAGGCACGCATTTTTAGAAAGTATTGAATCTAAGCATATTTTATTATAAATATGCTTAAGTTTAAGCATATTTTTGAGTCGCTTTTAACTTTTTGCTTAAGCATACCCGAGCCTGTTTCAAAAATTTTATGTGCTTATAAAAAAAAAACATGTATATAATATATATATATATATATATACAATAAAATATATATGTATATTTATATATATATATATATATATATATATATATATATATATATATATATATATATATATATATATATACAAAAAAAATATTGATCTACAAAACAGGTTAATATCAGAACTGTGGTCCGATTTAAAAAATACTCAGGACTGATCTGCTAAGCAGGTAAATATCATGGCTGTAATCCGGTTCTTAAAATATTCAGTCCTCATCTGCGAAACTGATTTAATGTTAGGACTAACATATAACAAGTCATCTTGTGGACTGAGTATTTTTACAAGTTTTTAAAAAAACTCAGTCCTTAGCTGAAAAACAGTTTTGGTAATGATAATGATATATTTTTGATGTTATAATTTTGATAGATAATGAGTCTCAAAACTGTCATCCATTATCTGATGTCAAAACTCTCATCTAGTTTTAAAAATTTTTATTCATGATCTGCAAAACAGGTCAGGAATGGGGAAAGAATAAAATCCTGTTCAAAAACTTACTTCACTTCTACATATTATGATGTTGCAATAATATATATGTTAATATTAACATTACATGATACGTTATGATAACGTTATATATAAATTTACAATTGTATAATCGTTAAATTAATTTTTTTTTAATTTTAAAGCAAAACCGAGTGGTTTATACTTATATACAGCATCATTAACTTTGTTGATAATTAACTGTATAGATAATATATATTTTTTATATTATATTAATTACTTTGCAGGAGAATTAAGTGAAATTTATTTTTAACTTAAGGTTTTATTTTGAAACAAGAAAAGTCTTTAATGGAAAAAACAGTTATTGCAACGTTACCAAAATTGGAGAATGAATTTGTGTTATCATTTGATGTTCGTTTTAACTCTGTTCAAGATTTATATTATAATGTTATTAAGTTTTCTGGATCTACATCTTCTGGTATTTATCCAGCTTTTTGGTTTCATAAAAGCAAAAATAGTAAATCATTAAGTGCTTCAACCTTAGTAAACAATAAGCTAGTTAGTTTTGATCAGTATCCAGTCTCTTTTAATACTTGGAGTAAAGTTTTGTTATCACAAATATTAACCCAAGGTGCATACATGTATTCTATTAATATAAATGGTGTGGAAGTGTATTCAGGAAAACAAATGCCAGTAGACTTGAACTCTATAATGGTTCATGCATCTTCTCCTGATGATACTGCACAAGCAGGATTAATAAGAAACTTAAAGATAGGTCATGGGAAAAAAGGTTTTTTTTTCTTTATTTTTTCTTATTTTTGTATGTATGTATGTATGTATGTATGTATGTATGTATGTATGTATGCATGAATGAATGTATGAATGTATGGACTTATCTATATCATTTTATAGTTTTTGATTTTAGGCACATTACATCTTGAAACTCCAGATTGTGAAGGCTTTTTTGATGTTGGTTTTATTCTTGATTCATCTGGAAGTCTAAAATCACAGTACTGGAAAGAGAAAGATTTCTTAAAAAAGCTAGCTAACAGTTTTGGTATAAGTAACAAAGGTTCACATGCAGGTGTTGTAACATTTAGTCATTATGCTGAACTAAGTATTCGACTAGATGCATTTTATTCTAGTATCGATTTCAATGATGCTGTTGATAGAATAAGTCATATGGATTCATTTACTCGAATTGATTTAGCATTAGCTAAAGCGTTAGAACTATTTGATATAAAAAATGGTGCAAGAAATGATGTGCCTAATCTTTTGTTTTTGCTAACAGATGGTAAACAAGAACCTGAAATGCCATTAACACATATATCTGATGAAATAAAACAGAAAGGTATTCAACTATTTGCTGTAGGAATAGGAGCTGGTGCTAACAAAACTGAGCTTGAAAAGATTGTGGGTAACCCTGAAAATGTGTTTATGGTAGATGATTTTGATAAATTACTTAATGGAGATTTTTTAAAGAAGGTTAAACAAGGAAGTTGTTCTTCAGGTTTTTGTTTCTAATTTTTTTTATACTACAGTTGTTTTTTATTAGCATTAATCTATTTTTTTGAAATAGAATTTACTTTTTAATGTAATTTTTTTTATATAGGGTGAGTATGGTGGGGTTGAGTGGTCATGGAGCAGTAGGGTGGTCATGGTGGGGTCGGATAGTCATGGTGGGGTAGGGTGGTCATGGTAGGGTAGGGTGGGTACGTTGGTAATGATTCTACTCAAAGTATTTTTTTTTTCAAAATTTTATTAATGATTTATATTTAATGCTCCAGGATGAAATCAGGCTTTATACTCAAATCTGTAATAAAAAATCTGTTCAAGTTGTTCATTTATTTAGAACAAATAACTTCTAAGCTCTCCAGTAATTTAGTTATAAAAGTAGATTTTAAGTTGAGTTTTATAAAAATTATTTAGAGGTGAAAAGAGATATAAAGGGAGGCAATAAAAACTTTTAAAATCTTTGCTGATAAGGGAGGGTTTATTATCTACAAAAGGTATGTTTTATACTCCATTTTGTAATTGTTTTTGTTTCTACCTGAAATCTATCATAATATTTCATTTAGCAATTTTAAGAAGTTAGAACATCAATAGATCAAGTTTTGTTTTTTCAACTTAATTTAACTCCCTAAGGCCAAGAGCTTCAATTGAGGAAGCTACTATTTATAGTTACAATTTTTTTTACTCTGAAACACAAACTCTGACAAAAAAGGTTGCACAGAGAAATAAGTTGAGTGCATTACTACTAGCGATGTGATGAAGATTGAACTAATACTACCACATTTAAGTTTCTGATTTTTTAGTTTAAAGAATTAAAGGAAATTGAAAATGTTTAAACTTTTTATTTTTTTTTATATTTTATTTTAATTTTAATTTTCTTATTGAAAAACTTTAAATCAAATTCGATTTTAAAAAACTTTTTTTTAAAAAATTCAATTTTGAAGGAACATAAATTGGTTTTGCAATTTTTTTACTTAAAAAAATATTTTTGTTGGGGATCGGATTAAAAGTAACTGAATGGTTGCTTTTTTATTAATCAATTTATATTTTTTCTCAGTTTTACAACTCAAGTAGTATAAATTAGTTAAGTAAAAAAAAATATATTCAAAAATGAACCTGAAGTAAACATCTTGTATGACATTGTTGTTTATATCTAACATATAAACTAAACATTTTCACAAAAAATAATTAGAAGTGTACAATGATAATAGCTTAAATTCATTTGGCGAAATTTTTAAATAGTTTTAGCTATAGTTTATAGAAATATGTGTAGAGAAGTAATAACTGGAGTTGCATTAGAATCGTGCTAAAATGCGGTATTGATGTAGTGGTTAAGCTTGCCTTTATAAAAAAAGAGCTATTGTCTTTGTTTGAAGCATTGTGAAAGAAAAGGGTTTAAAATATTAAAACAATTTTTCCATTTCTCATTTATTGAATTAATGTATACAAAAATTATTATATTTTTTTAAATATTAAAACATATGTTATAAAATAATGTTAAAATTAAAAATTAATGTTCTTTTTCATAAGTGGTTTGAAATTTTTTTTTCTAGCTCTCCAAGTTGACATTTATTCGGCTTTAAAAACTTTCAAAGTAGGAAGTATATTTATATAATATATTTATTTACATCTGTAAAGCAAATAGGTGTGGATGAAATCAGTTTTTATATACACAGTTGGGTTGTATATACTTCTATTCTTTTACACAAACATACACACACACACACACACACACACACACACACACACACACACGCACACACACACACACACACACTTCTCCATTTTCCCCCTTCATCCTTGAAGATCTTTAATATTTTTTTTATTTTTATAAATATATTTTATTGGTTTCACTTATAGAGACATAAGCACTCAAAATAATTATTTAAAGATTGTGATCAAAAATACTGTATATAAAGAACTTATTTTTCAATAATATTAAGTTGTTGCAAACATCTTTTAATAGCCTATCAATTGCATTTAAGATATATTTAGGTATTATAGATGTTTCATCAATGTGCTGTTATCTGACATTGAGACAGTAAGTTTGAATAAGCCAAACAATGGCAAGTTTAAAACCTCTAGTTATGGTTTCAGCAGTCAAATATTTATATGTAAAAATTTTTCTATTATCAGCTGGTTTCATGAAAATCAATTGAGTTCAGGATTTAAAGTTTTTATTGACACTAAAAATAATGAAATAATATCTTATAAAATATCAACAATGAAAATATAATATTTGAATATAAAAATATAAAATAATTGAAAAGTGTAAATCAAAAAAATTTAGTTATTTTAAGCAAGAAAAAAAAATCATACTATTTAAAATTATACTATCATAAATTTTTCAAATGTAGTTTGTAAATCAACAAAAACAATGCTAACTGTTTTATAATTGAGTTATATTAATGATATGTGCAATATTATTTAACAAAATTCAACTAAAATACAACTTTTTTTGAAACAATGCAGCCACTAAATATCAAAATGAAGATAGAAAAAGATGAAATTGCAAAGAAGAAAGGTGAAATAGAAGCAACTTTTAGATAGACACAAACCTTCGTCATTGTTGATGCTTCCATCTTTAAAAATAAAAAAAGTCAACAACTAAAAAAAGCTAAATACAAAACAAAAAATCTTTTAAAAGATCCTAGTATCAGATCAATCAGAAAACTAATGAAACAAAAAATTTATCAAACATAAATCAACACTTACTTGGTTTTTGTAAAATTTTTAATGCTTTTAAAAAGTTAAGGTAGAAAATATACATAAACAACATAGCTAATATATATATATATATATATATATATATATATATATATATATATATATATATATATATATATATATATATATATATATATATATATATATATATATATATATATATATATATATATATATATATATATATATATATATATATATATGTAAATATATATATACATACATACATACATACATATACATATATTTATGTGACCATGGCGCAGTGGTTAGAATGCTTGCTTTATAAGTAGGAGATCCAGGCTCGAAACGAGCTCTGGACATACTTCCCCGTCACGGTAAGGAAGGAGGTGTAAACTTCCTGGTTAAATGCACTTCCGCAGTGCTCTTTGACAAGACCGTTAGGTCTTCTTAGGGCACCTAAATAGCAAAAACAAATATATATATATATATATATATATATATATATATATATATATATATATATTTATATGAACTTCAGAAATCTTCCCATTGGTGTAAAGGTCAGTACAGTATTGTGACAGAGCCTATTACAACACATCTGCAAGACCTGCCACCTAAAAGAAAATAACTTGAAACAAATTATAGTCAATTGTTCGATGATACAGACAATCGAAAGTTCAGAATAGAATAGTATCAATGATGATTAAAAAATCCCATTAAGACATGCAAAAATCACCAGTAAAATGGTAGCTAAAATCTCTGAAAATGAAGGGTATCCAATAAGTTGTAAGGCAAAGATTGCAGAAACTGTACTTAATGCAGTTGATGAGACATCGACCAAAAAACATCTACATTGTGCATGAAATCTACATTGTGACATCGACCAAAAAACATCTACATTGTGCATGAAGCTTGATTCGGTCTTATATTGACTCTTCTGAAGAAGAGTCAATATAAGTCATGGTGCTTACATTTTAATGATAAGAGCACAAACAACCTTATTATAGCACTTGCATTTTGAACAAGTCTAAATCTTTAATTATATATTTGAAAAAATTAGAGAAAGGCAACTCTGTTTCTATTTATAACATGTTACACAATGTTATTTTGGAATTTAATTTATTGAATAAAATTTCCATTGTAATATGTGACACCATTAAGACTAACAAAACCAGTTATGAAATATGGCAGGAATGGTTATAAAGAGCTGGATTTGTTATGTAAAGGATACAAGTCTTATTGAGACAAACTGAATTTATCAGTGATTCATTTTTTTAAACCAGGGCCTATTTCAAATGCTCAATGGAATTCAAGAGCTATCTATGAGGCTTATAATTTTATTGTAAATCACTGGGGCCAACCTATAGTTCTCTTGCAGAAAAAATGTTGGCAATATAACAAAGTTAAAATTGGCATTAACTGTTAATTGCTTTAAGTGTTTGGAAAGACACTGTGATATTTGGAATATGATTATATGATTGTCTATTAGACATTACACATAGATTACACAAATGAAGTGTGCAAAAGGTTGCTTGTGAAAGTTAATTTATTTATTCTAAGAAATGTCATCAGCATAGAGACCAAATTTGAGACAATGTAATAAACTTTGATCTGCTTATGTGTACTATTGTAATAAAATAATTTAGTGTTTGAACTATATTTATATTCTATACTTCCATGACGCAATTTTCAAAGATTTTTAACTAAAAATTTAGAATTCAACAAATAAAATCTTTACCTCAAGTTATATAGATTTTTATGCATAGTTTGTAAGCATAAAGGCTAGCCATGCTAGACATTTTTCAGGGTTGGAAAATATAGGGGCCTTTTTTTAAATTTAGGAGTTTTTTTTCTAAATATATAGATTTTTTTAGTATTACACCAAGTAGTGGAAGATATTTAAGATTTTTATGTCCTAATGACAGGTTGGGGGGGTCTGACCCACAGCACTGTTCGTAAGGTATTTTCAGTCCTGTGTAAATTTGTTACTTTGTATTTTTTTAAATAATACTTTAGTTTATAAAGGTCATTCTGTTCAAAAACAAGACTTAACAATCTGTCGCAACAATTGATTTTTGAAAAATTTTATCACTTCAAAAAAACGAGTTTGACCAGGGTTTTTGAATTTGTTATGGTTAAAATTATTTTTCAAATACTATTTATAATATTTCTCCACCGGTAGTAATAGGGCAAATATTATATATATATATATATATATATATATATATATATATATATATATATATATATATATATATATATATATATATATATATATATATATATATATATATATATATATATATATAAAAACCAGATCATTACTGAAGCTGGATGCTTGACTGTTTCCACAATGCAGTCAGAATAAAACTTTTCATTTGTTCTACGATGAACAAAAGCTGTTTTGTCCATCATTACTTGAAAGGTTGACTATATATATATATATATATATATATATAAAAATATAAAAATAAATATATATATATATATATATATATATAATAATAATAATTAATATATATATATATATATATATATATATATATATATATATATATATGTATATATATATATATATATATATATATATATATATATATATATATATATATATATATATATATATATATATATATATATATATATATATATATGTATAATAATATATATAATAATAATAATAATAATTCAACCTTCATTAAAAGAACAATAATACATTACATATTTTTTGAAATTAATTTAGCAAAATGTTGTGTAAAAGTTGTCCATTAATATCAGAAATTCTTTGTAAAAATTCTCCAAGATATTATCACAAGGCTTTATAATTCCTCAAAATTTGTTTGAGGAATTATAAAGCCTTGCAATTATAAAACCAACAGAAAAAAAAATAATTTTTTTTTTTTTTACTTTAACTCTAAAGATCCCTAGCATAGTTAACATAAATTAACATAATTGAAAAACCAAAAGTTTTCTCATGTTCAGAAATGCCAAGTGATGGACACCACACTACTTGCTAATTATTTCCCACAATTTGGTTTCATTAGAATAATGACATACTTGTCAAGTTTTTAATATCTTTTTCCTTGATAATATCTGTAGTTAATAAGTAATAATTTTAATTATTACTTATTAACTTTTATTAATTATTATTTTACTTATATAACTACATTTAACTACAGAGGAGCAAGAGGAGAAATCTGATGTTTTTAGTTTCTCTGCTGAAATATCTAACCCAAAAAAGTAAAGACATTAGCACGCATGATCATCACACAAAAAGTTTCAAAAAAAAAATCTCAGTCAGCTTTAAGGTAGTGATAGGTCATATCCAATGTAAAAGAATTACAAAATGAAATTTTTAGTGAGAATATATCATGGTTTGAACCACCTAAAGGAGTAACAAGGATAAACTGATAACAAGCTAGGGACAAGACACAAGTCAAAGGGTGAAAGTATGTGAATAAGATGGTCTGGAAATCAAGTTACAAAGTTAAATCTCTGAGTAAGAAATTGATGAATACAAAAACTTTAAACTTTAGTGCCAACAGGGTCAGTCATACTAGAGCCTATTTAATGTAATGAGAATTAAATAACAACTATACTGGCTGATGGATTAAAGGTTTTGAAAATTTAATGGATGAAAGGTTTTGCCAATTTAATCATAAATAGCTTTTAAAAGAGTGCAGTCTTAGGAAAAAGAAGAACATTACACTTTTTATGTTGTTTTAATAATATCAGATAAACTGAACAAAAAAATTAAAAGCAAGTCAGAAAAAAATAATAGACTAAGAATAAACTAACTAAAGAGTGGTGTTGAATGAAAGCACATAAAATTCATAACTTTTACATTTGTAACAAAGGGATTTTTATGCAGCTTTGACAATGCAAACCAAAATCACTTATGAGGACACCATCCTTATGCAACATGGTATTGTTAGTACTCTGATATTTTGCAGTTGTTGATGGAATCTCTGAAAGCTACCACAGTGTTTGGGAATTTTTACTACCAGTCTCAATCTCAGAACCATTAGGAGATAACAGAAAGAGTTGTATAGCCGTACCAAGCGAGGTACAAGCAAAAAGTCTTTGAGTTCAAAAAATTGATAAGCATGTTTAAGTTATTGAACTTGTCAAGTCAAATCAAAAATCCATAATCATGTTTAAAATATTAAATTGGTCAAGTTTTAATTATCTTAAAAAAATTTTATATAAAAAGAAAGTTCTGATTAATCTTGTTTGATTGTTTCGATTTATTAATTTTTATTTTATGATCTCAGAAGGTTATGATCTATTATATATAGTTATTTGGATAATCTTTTATTTTTTTAATTCTTAAAGAAATAGTTATACAATGTATTACTTACAAGTCACAAACATTCATTTTAATTTTAATTTTTGTTTACATTTGAACAACTCAAGCAAGAAATTTAATCAACAAATGTTATGTTTCTTATATTATATCAGAGAGATACTTGAAGTAGACATTATTCTCTATCACTCAAAACAAGGTTATTGATTTATTTATTACAATTCAATCAGTTACAGTAATTTTATATGTTTAAAATATCATGGATTTCTATAATCTATATTTTTTAATGAAATTCATGTTTTTAATATTACTTAAAATGTAGAATTCTTTTATTCTTCTATTTTTCTACAATTATTTGTTTATATGCTTAAATTAAATACCATAATATTGATTTATATACAATATAAATAAATATATAGTAAATTGTTTTTTTACTTAGTTTTTTTATATATATATATCTTATTTTTATAACATTATTTTTCTCTTAAAATAATATTTTTCCTTTATTTAACCAGATTGACTTGATTAACCAGATTACATTTATTGGTGTTAATTATTGCTTGATTTCAATAAATAAATTTTTCGAGTCAAATTGACTTTGAGTTTATATGCTGGATAGTATGCTCTTGATTTCTAAAAGCATTAGGATTGTTAAAATTTGACAACAAATATTGTGTCTGTCTATGAATCTTGTATACATCAAAGCTGTCTTTTGGTACAGGGCAAACTTTATGAGTTCTCAAAATATTTTTTTGTGTTAGTTAATTAAAAACTAATTATGTAAAAACAAAAAAATTGTTTCACCAAGTAACTACAAAAGTATTTGTGAATTATTTTATTAAATGGTTTACTAATGCACAAGTTTTAAAATGATCATAAGTTTGATTAATTATTAAAAGCTCTAGTATTAGTGTTAATAGTGTTAAACATTAAGTTGATTATTCTAAACTATTATTCTGAATAAATTGTTAATTTTAAAATATTCTAAAACTTAAACTTAATTGATTATTAGTGCTGAAGCATAATATTTTGGTGACATAAAAGATGTGTATAAAGAGTGAAGCGTTGAAATTTTTTATTTTATTTTCTGGAAACTGTATATATATATACTTTTTATAAAAAGTTAAGATAAATAAAGGTTCAAATAAACCTTAGCCAACTCTCCTTTTTTGCCATAAAAATTTTTATTATAAGATTAGGTGGGTTTTCCAGAAAATAATTTTTTAATTATTAAAAAAAATACAATTCATCAACATTGAATCGGCCTCAACTCCCAACACATCTTTGGCGTTTTTTATAAAGTTCTGGCTCCAATTGAATAAACCCCAATTTGGTTAATAATGGCAAAGTAGACCTCCTTCAAATATAGATACTATTTGCTTAAACAGTGCCCCTAAGTCAATGTATGCACTAATGATCCTGCCTATCTCTATTTTAGTATGGCATTACATTAGTGAAAAAAAAACAATAAAAGTTTATTGTGCAGCAGAAAATTTATTTTATTAATATTTTTGATATTATAAATCTATTATGAATACATAAATAATTTACTTTCTTTGGGTAAAGGAAATTTTCCTATAAGAACATAAAGTTTTGGGAAAGTTTATTGGGGGTTCAAAGAAAACTGAAACTAATTATTTATATTATGGTTTGTTATACATATTGTTTTATAATTATCATTAATTATCATGAATTCATAGTTATTTTTTAAATGATTAACAGTTGTTTTATGTTTGTTTTTTTAGTTTTGGAAAATCTTAAGAAAGAGACTGAGTTAAAAAAAGACAACTTACTTGTTACATTATGGTTAAAAAAGGAGTTTATTGTTTCTTTTGAGATAAAACCTACACTTTATTTACCTGGTTATCACAGTGTCTTAAGATTAGAGATTGGAAATGGTAGATATATATCTGTTTGGTTTTCTGAACTTGGGGTTGGAATTCTAGTTATATCTTCAGTTTTTGGTACAATAAAAAGTGATGTAGAATCCAAAAAACGTATCCCTACAAATGAATGGACCTCAATAAAAATATCTCAGCAAATTATTAATTTCAAATACATGTATGCAATTGAAATTGCTGAAGATATTATTTTTTTTGAAGAAAACAGTTTACAAGAAGAGTTTACAAGTGTAGGTGTATATGCATCAGAAAGTGACCATCTTTCACAAAGTGGATTTATTCGAAATCTGAAAATAAAAAATGGAAATGAAGGTTCTTATTTCTTTTTTCTTTTTTTTTAGTACAAAATCATATTCTTTATAAATTATACAATATGTATTACTGTTGTTGCTGTGGTTGTTGTTGTTGTTGTTGTTATTGTTGTTGTTGTTGTTGTTGTTGTTGTTGTTGTTATTAATACTATTAGTATGTTAATTGTATTACCATTATTATTAATATTATTATTAGTGTCATAGTATCATGTTTTTGAATTTTATTAATCATTTATTGAATTAAATTAGTTAAATTTGAATTGAACTTGTGGTATTTAGTTATGGTAAACTTTAAAAATTTATGTTATATCAAACAGTGTTTTATAAAACTGTGTACAGTTTGACATTTTTATGTTTGTAGTTTTTTTGAAGATACAAACAAATATAAAATAGTTCTCTAGTCAACTTGAAAATTTAAGTCATCAAATTTTGGACTACTTTGAACAAGTAACAATAATGATTTACTATATATTTATTTATATTTTACTTTAGGCAAGAATCCAACTTTATTTAGAATGTTTATAGTTTTTGTTTTGTGCTTTTAGCTTTTATAATTATTATTATTTTATTTTTTATTTGTTTTTATCATTTAACTTTATTATATTTTACTTTATAATATTTTTTTAATATTTTTTTAATATTTTTTTTATTTTTTTATTTTTCATGTG
Source organism: Hydra vulgaris (assembly GCF_022113875.1). Lineage (NCBI taxonomy): Eukaryota > Metazoa > Cnidaria > Hydrozoa > Anthoathecata > Hydridae > Hydra > Hydra vulgaris. The sequence continues at coordinate 45,263,868 of NC_061164.1, forward strand.
CATTTATATTTATATACATAAATATAAATCGGCTTCTTTTTTAACCTTTAAAAATCTGGATAAATTATGAGCATTTTATGAGGGAAAAAAATCTATTTAAGATAACAATTTCCTAATATTTTTTGTCCCCTTTGTGCTTTAATTCTTAAAATGGGCATTTCAATTTTTCAGCAAAGGAAAAAAAGAATTATAAAAAAGATTTTTTTTTTACTCCCTTACTCCCTTAGCTTCCTTTCACCATGAAATCAGCATTGAGCATTTAATATTGTATTTATATACATGTGATCAATTCGGTGTTTTAATCATCACTGAATTGTGATGGTTAATGAAAATTGAAAATGTGAATATTAATTCCGCACAATGGAATTCTAGCATCATTTTGTATAAAAGCTTTAACAATTAACTAATGAGTTGTAGATATATATAGCAAATAATGAGTTGTAGATACCAGAGCAAACAATAAACAATAAACAATAAACAATAAACAGTTCTGCACTATATAAGCTGTATAATAGTTTTTTATTCAAAATAATTTCACAAAATATTTTTGAGAGCTCTAAAAATTGATGTGGCTTAAGGACTTAGAGGGTGTAAATATGGCCCTGGCTATACCACCATTCAGTGAAAAATTTAGGTTTTTAAAGCCCTATTTCCTAACAAAAAATTCAAATAAGTGAAATAAATACAAGTATTGTTCCTAAATTTTGCTTTTGAAAGCTTTCATTCAGATAAGTTATGTGTAATTCTTTTTTTTTTTAATCTTAACTTTAATATTAATTTTGTTTTTTGTGGTTTCATATAAATTAAATAATACAATTCTCCCTACTCAATTTTTTTTACAAAAATTTGAAGACCGTTTAAAACAGTTTATTTTTTTGGATTTTGGAATTCGAAAACCACTTTTCAAAAAGTCATTTTTTGTGTAAACTCTAGAAGTTTTATTGGTTAATAAAGGAATGAATGAATAAAGGAATGAATGAATAAATTCTATTTGAGGTGCAATTATGTATATATATATATATATATATATATATATATATATATATATATATATATATATATATATATATATATATATATATATATATATAGAGAGAGAGAATATATATAGAATAATAAAATGAAATAAATAAAAGGAATAAAATTTATTTGAAGTGCAATTATATATATACATTTTATATATATATTTTTTATTTAGTTAGTATTATGTGAACTGTCAATGTTTATTGTTTAAATATTGCTAAATAAATATTTAGTACAGCATTTTTTGTGTACTACATACTACTACTATGCACTAGACAATCAAAAATCAATTATCTATCATCAACAGTCATCTTCATCAGGATATAGACTTTGATGCAACTATTTTTTGTTTTCGTCTTTTGTAATACTTGAGTTAAAGATGTTATAATTGCCTCATTTTACGCAGTTGCTGATAACCTTCTGGTTATGTTCTGCGCAACTGTTGATGACTTTCATTTGACAAATTTGTGCTTTATTTCAAGATACATTAAATTCATTTTCTACTCTGAAAATTCTCTCATTAAAAATGATTTAGCTTTTTTTTGCCATTCTATAAAATTAAAAAGGTTCTGCAGTGCATTGTGTGATGAAAGCAGGCAATGGACTATGGCAGTTGAATGTGGCAGCATCAGGTTCTTTGATAAATTTTTGCCTTGGCTGCTATTTTAGGTTGTGTTCCAGTTCTTTCTTGGCGTTGTTTTCAACATGGAAATCAAAGAAAGTAAATTCTACTAAATATTCAGAAAAATTATTGGATTAGTTGCAATTGTACAGTTTGGATTATAACTGGATTAGTTTCAATTGTACAATTTGGACACTCTGTTGTAGTTGCTGGATTATATTTATAGCATGCAGGCACCATGTGTTCAAACACATGGCACCTGCATGCTATAAGTATAAGACAATGTTAAGATTTACATTAGATTCTACATTATTGTGCAATGTTTCAATGTTTGTTGGAGTGTCAAAAGTAGTATTAAAGTAGTGTCAAAACCAGTCCCCGAACTCAATTTTCAATCTTCAAGAGCTTTCATACAAGTAACAGTCTGTTGCTCACTAGTACCTCCACCAATCTTTGGAATGCCTAGCAATTTTCAATCCCACCACCAGTCACAAGGATGGCAATTTTATCTACTTTTTGTTGACCACCACACTGGATTTGCGTAGTCTAGATACCGTCTTACACGAGAGGTGTACAATAATTTAGATGTGTTTATATCTAAGTTTTTAAATGAATGTTTTTATTATTCCTAACATTTTATTAGCTTTACCAGACACATAATTAACTTGTCTAGACCATTTTAAGTTGTTTGAAATCATAATTCCTAAATCTTTTTCAATTTTGGCTTCTGATAGTTCAACTCTATTTAACATTGAATCATACATTGTGTATATATGCTTAGTATTTTTGCTACCTATATGCATGCATTTACATTTGCTGACATTAAATTTTAATAGCCATAATTGTGACCATGTCATTAATTTGTTTAGATCTGTTTGAGTCTTTTCTATATCAGAAGATGATCTAATTATGTTAATTAGTTTAATATCATCAGCATACATTTTACAGTTTATGATAACTCATTTGGTAAGTTGTTTATATAAACAATAAGCATAAATGGACCCAAGACAGACAACACGTTACACTCTGTTGCATACAAAATTTTTGCACGATCTAACTGCTTTATAGTTAAATCCATAACTTTTTAGTCTATATATATATATATATATATATATATATATATATATATATATATATATATATATATATATATATATATATATATATATATATATATATATGCAACCTTCTTAATTTTATACCCTGATTTAAATATGAAATTTCCTGTCTACAAATTTATATAATCCATAAATGTGAAATTTCCTACCTACAAATTTATATAATTAGTTATATACTCAATATTGCAGATTGGTACAGGCGAGAATAAAAAACCATAAAGTTTACTATCCCTCAAAATCAAAGAAAAGTGATGGCTCAAGCCACTGCTATTTCAGCATTGTTGATCTCACAAGATGTGAGAATGCCCCTCAAACCATTTATCTAAACATTCCTTTGTGTTAATACAGTATTGCTTGAGCTGCTTGTTCCCACTTTCCCTAAGTGGGATCATTCATCTTTATGTAAATGCCATTTGACAGCAAGTAAGATATTGGAGATTAATAGACAATTTATAGTTTCACAAGTGCAGTTGAGGAGATAAGGCCATGCTTTTCTAACCAGAAAAGTGTCAATAATCTAATCAGAGAACTAAGTTTTACTAAGATAAATGATGAGCTTCTGATATCCTGGCTCAAACAATGGAATTTGTCAAACAAAAATTTGCAAGTTAAAGATCAGAGAAAGCATCACCAAATATTTGCAAATTCTTTAGTCAGAAAAAAGCTTCAAATGCTTTCAGATACATTTGCTTCACAACTTCATAATTTAACTGTGTGATACTTAAATAAATGGCACTTATTTATAGACAGTTCATACTAGAGCCTCAAAGCCGAGTTCATCGGAAATAACCACAATAAAATAATAATACTTCAGTAGAAATAGCCACCCAACCTTTCTGATGGCTCACTCTGTGCATCTCAGAGGAAGAAAACCAGTATCAAGATGTTGTTTAGTGCCTTAAGACAACTACAGGTGAGAGGTCATTAAAGACTTCAAAATGGTATTCTTCCTCATTGGCCTTTGAAATAGTTCTACAAAATTTCTGGTTTCTTTTGCCTCTAGTACAGTTGTGATATTAAGTGGTACTATTACAGAAAGGACAGATCACAGTGGATTGTAAGCAAAAGCAATGTGAAATAAGATCCATTGATATTACTTTAAAGAGTGTTACCACTGCAAATCAAGTTAGATCTTGTCAAGAAATTTGTCACTGCTCTCTGAACAAAATGAACAAAAATATTTTTCTTTGTAATAAAGTGGTCATAAAATTTATTTTTCTGCAATCTTGAGATGCAAGCAGTCATATAAAAATTTGAATCCAAGGATAAAAATTGTGTTATATAGTTTATTTATATATAAATTTGTATAATTTAAATATGTAATTAATTTTTTTAGTATCCATATAAACTATAAAAACAAATAAAAACTATTTAACATTCACAAACTAATATGGGTTAAAAAAAACAGTGAATTATGAAGTTGAATAAAGTATGTTAAAGAACTTGTTTGTTCCTATGTGACATAATTAAAATCAATGTCTTGTGTGAAATAATAAAAAGCTAATATTCACAAACTATTGTAACCCATTTAATTGAATATTATTTTAGGCACAAAAAAATTATATACAAAATTTATTAGTTACAATCTTCTTATATATGATGTTAAGTGTAATGAAACGTGTTTGTTATTGAAATACGCTGTTAAAAAGTTGTTATTTGTTATTTAAATAATAAAGTATTATTTTTGTTTTTAAAGTAAATTAAGTTACAATTTATATAACATAGAAAGTAAAATTAATAAATTATTTATAAAATATATAAAGTAAAACTAAGTTATAATTCAGTTTAAATTTTTAACTTGAAAATAGTTGCCAAAAAAAAAATTAATTTTTTAAATTTAAATTTGTAAGGTTACATGCTTCGAAAAGAAACTCAAATTGAACGTGGAAAATTACTTGGTGCTATTGCAGAGTTAGAAATGGAGTATGAAATTTCTTTTGAAGTTAAACCTGAAAATAAAGAAAGTTTGCTGAATGTTTTCCAAATAACATATTCTGGGAGTAGCGGTGGGGCTATGAGTTCTGGGAGTAGCGGTGGGGCTAACAATGAGTTATTATCAATGTGGATTGATGAAGAGCACTTTGGAAAACTTACATCAGAAAACAAAAATTTTGTCATGAATTTTCCGGATCAAATGCCAACTGATAAATGGATGACAATTCGAATAGCTCAGCAGTTTTTTAATAATAAATATTTGTGTGAAGTTGATTTAAATGGAAAAGAAATTCTCTCTACAGAAACTTTGAATGCTGATTATTTTACTGGTTTAACATTTTATGCAGCTAGTCCTAACTACAACTCAGCATCAGGGTTTATACGTAACATACTATTAATTAATGGTCATATTGGTGAGTTTTTGAATTCATGCTTTTAGGCACAAAAAAATAATTTATAAATTCTTGAATTTTTTTTTAGAAGCTTTTTTGTAATATTTAATTTATCAGAAAAACTCAAAGAATTTGTATCTGCAAAAAAATCAGTTAAAATCAGGGAAATTGGGGTAGAATTTTTGATCAGGAAGAAATCATGTGAAAAGCGTCTTGAGCAAACTGATATATGTCAGTCATATATTATGTAAATGGCTTGGTGTCAGTTAATGTTTAAATGTGGGTTGCATTAATGTTTATTTGATTGAAACTATGAGTTTTTCCTTTTACTATTCAAAGTTCTATTTTCAACTCTTCTGTCATATGTTGTGTCAGGTTCAGTTATTGAAGTAGGGGTTAGATGGATGCCTAAATAATTATTTATTACCTTGTACTCTACAAGGCAATAAATAATTGTGTGCTTTATAAATAATAAAAGTGCTGCCTTGTAGAGTGTGCTTTTTTAGCCAAAGATTAGAAGAAACAATTTCCAACTTAAAAATCCCTTGCCTTAGGGCTCTTGGTTGAGTAAAGGAGGTGTTTCGGAAAAAATAATCTTAGCATCCCTTAGAATTAGGGCCAGCATTTGGCAATGCTGACCTAACTGCCGACAAAATGTTTAAGGTTGGCAAAAATTCACCAACCTCGCTTGTATGTTTTATGGTAACCCCTTTGTTTCAAATTTTTTTGCTTATCTGATGCTGACCTCTAACAGTTTAAGGTCAGCAGTTTATTGCCAACCTCACTTTTTCTAGTTCTGAGTATTGCCTCTTGATTTTATTGAGGATTAGGGAGATGTTGCATCCAGCTACTGCCTTGTAGGAGGCCTCCTAGGCAAAGACTTAAAGGGTAAACAGAATATTTCTGATAACCAGCCTCAAATCCCTTCTTCATCTATTAGGCTGGCATAGATCTATTACATACATCTATTAGGCTGGCATAAACCTGTGTTACATTGTTTCCTGCCAAAGATGATGAATGGTGGATCTTCTAGAATCTTTCCATAGGTTTTTGCTTGTGCCTTCTTGATTCCTGTTATCTCCTAATTAGGGTACAGCTCTAAAACTCAGTTTAATAGTTTTGAGACCAGCTGGTTGTAAGGTTTCCCGAACTCTCAGAGAGGCTGATTCCATCAACAAATGCTAAATATCAGAGTATTAGCAGTGCCTTGTTGTGCATGGGTAATGTCCCTGTTAAAGCTTTTGGCACGCATTTTCAAGGTCACTTAAGGAGTCCTATGTTACAACTTAGGGTTAGTTAACAAGACTGAGAAAATTGCATAGGTCATTACTTAGGAGGCCATGCTCTATCTATGAATCAGTCAAGTTCTCTTTAAACTTAAATCATGCCAAAAGTAACACAAATATTAAATATGAAAAACCATCAAAAGTGAGGTCTAACTAATGAGACAAATACAGGGTGTCTGACAGATCAGGGAAATCAGGGAAAACAGGGAAAAGTCAGAGAATTCAAATATCTACGAAAAAATCAGGGGATTATCAGGAAAATTAGGTTAAATTTTAGAAAAATCATGGAGAAATCAGGGAAAATTGCTCTCTATCAAACTTACTTAACTTGAATAAGTTGTATACGGTACACATAATATAAAAGTTTATTTGGCAGATAGTTTTATGAACATGCCATGATACATTTAATGTGGATTGTATTATCGTTTATATTTTTGCGGTTGAAGAGCATTTTAGTTGAAGAGCAAATCTAGGTCAATTTTTGTGAAATTGAGTTTGGGTAACTTTAAATTAAATCAGGAAAAACAGGTAGAAGATCAGGGAAATATCAGGGAAAAGTCAGGGATATCCAGCTTCAAATATTGGCAGACTGAAATAACATCTTCATCATAATTTCATTCATATAATGAAAGACATTTTAGGTTTGACCAAGTTTTTGATTCCCTTTGTTCACTGCACAGCTTACACGATTATTCCATTCCAAATCATCTCAAATAAGAACTCCTAAATTTTTTTTCCAAAATTGTATTCACTAATTTTTCGCCCTCAATAATAAATTTGAAATGTTGTTGACTATTACCAACTATCATTATTTTGCATTTTTGTTTATTGAATTTTATTAATCACTTGTTTGACCATTCTACTAACGAATTAATATCTTGTTGTAGTTCAATTGAATCCTTTACATATTTGATAGCTTGTAAGAGTTTCGTGTTGTTGGTAAACATTTAACAAATTGATTTTTTTAATATCGTTTGATTTTTTTAATATTTTTAATAAATGCAACAAATAAAAGAGGACCTATAACTGAACCTTGTTGTACTCCGCTTACAACCTCCCATTCTGGTTCAAAACTACCTAATACCACTCTCTGTGATCTGTTTTTTAAGAAGCCTCTACACCAATATAATACTTTAGATTCAAATCCAAGGCTTTTTAATTTAAATAATAATTTCTCATGGTCTACCGAGTCGAATAGTTTAGTGAAGTCCAGAAATAGGATCATCAATGCCCATCCTTCATTAACCGAGCTTGTAATATAATTGAATGTTTCCAACAAATTCGAAACAATTTTTATTGTTTACAAAACCATGTTGGTTTACCACGTTAATTAAAATATTATCAGTTAGATATTTCATCATCTTATCCTTAACAATCCTCTCTATTGTTTTACACACAATAGATGTTAATGAAACCGGTCTATAGTTAGTTGGATCAAGTTTATTACCTTTTTTAAACAATGGAGTAATATTTGTTGCATGACCAAAACTTAGGTAATGTTCCTGATTGAAATGATATGTTAAATATGATCGATAATGGTTCAGACAATACGTTTGAATATTCCCTACAGCTTTATTTGTGTCTAATTTATTTAGGTAGGTTTCAGTTAAGAACTGTCACTTTTAGTAAAAACTGAAGCAAAAAATTCATTCAGAGTACCCGCTATTTCTTCACCATTGTCGCAATTTTACCATCTTTTAACTGAATAGTTCGAATTGTGTTTTTTATTTTAACCTTATTATTAATATACCCGTATACACGTTTAGGATTTGACTTTGAATTAACAGCAAGATCATGTTCAAATTATTTAATTCTTTGTTTTACTTTTTTTTTAAGATTCTGGTTTAACTCCTTATAATACTCAACCATCTGATTGTCACTAAATCTGATTGTCAACCATCTTGTCACTAAACTTTAATTTTTTACATTCAAACCACAGTTTCCTTTTTTCTTTAGTAAGTATTTTTATTTTCCAAAATTCATCCAAAATTCATCCAAATTACTCCATTATTCCTCTGATTATTTGATAATTTAGTAACTGGAATGAATTTTTTACAACTTTCATGATACATAGAGAGCCAATTTTTATAACACGAGTTCACATTCATATTCTGCAATTATCTACTCTAGTTTATAGATGTAAAATATTGGCTCATTTCATAGTAATTACCTTAGTTATAATTTATCTTTTCACATAAAAACTTACTTCTATAGAATTTACAAAGCTATATTCAAATTTAATATTACGGTGCCCATGACTAATACCTCATACTGGTGGGAGATGAATTAATCTAAAAATACGATTTTTACATTCAATGAGAATTAGATCTAATACGTTAGTCATTACTCCTACGTTAATTTGAAATGTAGGTTCTATCACGTTTTGGTGTAAAAAACAATCATTTAAACACTCTAGGAATATTTTAGTACATCAGACACATTCAATAACATTGCATAATATTCTTCAGATCATTTGATCGTATGGAAAGTATGGATAATAAAGTCCCCACATTAATAATCTGTTGAATTTTTTATTTAGAATAAGCGTATCTTATTGATTTAATTATATCATTACAATTATTCATATCGCTTACTCCCATTCTATATACACATCCACATAATAATTTTTCTAAACCCAATTCAACTATACACCAATTTTGTTCTACATTTGGGTTGTTTAAACATTTCTCAGAAACATCATAGGCATTTGATTTCTTCTTTTATATACATACAAACTCGGCCACCCCTACCAATGCTTCTATCCATTCTAAATAGTATCCTCTTATATCTGTAACTGAAGAATTTATCCACCATGTCTCGGTTACCATTATAATATCAGATTTGCTTGAATTTATTTCCTTGATTAAATCATCTAATTTATTGTTCAACGATGTTGCATTTGTGTATAAGCACGTTATCTTACTAAGTTTATCACTTGAATTCAACATTGTCTTAACACCCTTTTTTTTTTCTGAAATGAGCTCCCCCATCAAACGCGACAAACTCATTATTTAACTTGTACTCGTTGTTGTTGCTTGTACTTATCTTTCTTTAGTTCTTCTTGATTTCGATTTTTCTAACAGGTTGTTTCTGATAACGAATCAAAATGTTAAATTTTTTCCTTGTTCAATTTTATTAAACTTTTTTCTTTCCTCAAGTAGAAATATAATAATAGCTTTTTCTCAATACGTCAAATCTGGATTAATGAATACTTTATTTTTGTATTCTTCTACTTTACTTTAATTTCTAGCCATGTTTAAAACTTGTTTTTGATACAATGAATCAACTAGTTCAATAACTAGTGGTCCTGGCTTATCTTTGTCTTTGCTGTTTAATCTGAAATGTTTGACAATATTTAATTTTTCCAACCCAATAGCATCAAAAACTTCACCAATACTTTCATCATCATCTTTCTTAATATGTTCATTGCTTTTTTGTTGTGATTCCTTTAACCCAAGAACTAATACGTTTTTTTCTTTTTTGACTTTCTTCATTTGCTCAACTGAAATTGCATTAATTACACAAATTTTTGATTCACTGATGGGTTGTGCTCCTTCACTTGTTTTCTTAATTACACAAGTTTTTGATTCACTGATGGGTGGTGCTTTTTCACTTGTTTTCTTAATTACACGAGTTTCTGATTCACTGATGGAAGGTGCTCCTTCACTAGTTTTCTTAATTACCAAGTTTCTGATTCACTGATGAGTGGTGCTCCTTCACTTGTTTTCTTTATTAGACTACTAAATAGTGGTTTATTGTTCTTTAGATTATTTTGCTCAGATTCTTTTAATTTGTTTTTTAAATCAATAATTTCTGAGTTCAACTTTTTATTCTCTTTTTCTACTTGCTCAATGCGATTAATATATTCCATTACTTACTTCATCTATTGTCTCTTATATTGCATTTTGTGTATCTTTTGATACAACCATTCTTGTAAACACAAAAGTTTGTATTTTTTTTATTGTATTGTATACATTCTCAAATAAATTTCATCACTGTTAATTATGTAAAATAATTAATCTTAAATATGCATCGTTATAAAAATGATTTGTTATTTCTCTTAGCATTTAATTGTAGTAGAAAAGCAAAAAAGTAACCCAGTAGAGTATACTAGTACCAGTAACGGATAAATCTGCTCCAAAGTGCAAAAAACAAGTAACTCTGAAACAAAAATTTTTACTAAGCTCCAAAAACACGTCTGATCAATAAAATATCATTTAATAAAGCTTTTGAAATTTTAATAAATTTATTGAAGCAAAAGTTGTTCTGGTATGCTAGTAACAATCAACTTATGCTAATAGCAATCAACTTTGAGCGACTAATAATAATTTTATTGTTTTCTTTTTATTTTAATGGTTTTTTCCAAGTTTTTTTATTATATTATGCTATATGCATATTTATTTTTATATATTTTATATTTATATGTTTTTCTTAGTGCTATAAGCAAAAAAGTTTCCTCTGCTAAAAAAAATAATTCTCATTATGCTTTAATTTGGTACCAACTCCATACTTTTGGTTAATTCCTAATAAAAATATAAGTCCTACTTTTATATTCCTAAAAACATATGAGCATATGCACTTCTTGTAAAAGCTGCTGGTCATATTAAAAAAGTTTCATGTGTGTGTTATTGAAGCAAAAGTTGTTCTGGTATGCTAGTAGCAATCAACTTATGCTAATAGCAATCAACTTTGAGCAACTGTTAAATATAATTGGATAAACTTTCAACCAAGATTAGGCAATATTATATATAAATTAAATTGAATTTCATTACGGAGGTTGTTGAGTCTTCATTAGTTATTTTCCGTGTTCACAATTCGAATGGAAGTAAGACAATATTTGACTCTGAGAGCAATTTGAGTTTGTTTTTTTTGTAGGTTGTTGTAAGATGAGTATCAAGTAAAGTTAGGTCAAAATTAGGTAATGCTTGATGGACCATTTGCTGAGAATAAAATGCAGATAATACTTAATGGACCACTTTCTTAGATTAAAATGTAGGTAATGCTTGATGGACCACTTACTGAAATGTAGGTATCATTTGATACACAGTTTTTTGGAAAAAATTTATAATTCCATTAATTGTTAATGAAATCTTGTAAAAAATTTAGTATATTACTTTTTTAGGCCAAAGAATCTAATTCCAAGATTAAATTTTACACTCAGTGTGTGCACTCTGACCCAGGGAGTAGGGCAATAGTGGGTGAGGGGGAGGAACATCAAGAGTCATGCCCTTACTATTTTTAATCAGGTATGAATTAAAAAATAAATTTTTAAAATTAATTTGTCTTCCCTTTCTGTCTGCCCCATATAACAAATAGCTCCTGCTTGTGACTAGCAAGCTAATAATTGGCTAGGTTGCTTTAGGTTCAACTAATATGATTCTGGGATGTGGTATAACTAATATATGGGTATTGCTGACTAATATAATTTTTGGAAAAATATATTATATCCTATTCAAAATGAAATATATTTGAGTTTATAATAGATTGATATTAAACACAAATATACACAGATATAATTCTTATTGATTTTGTATGGCCACAGAAAGCATTCTTGAATGATCATTTTTTTCTCACTAAAAACGTTGTTCAAATCTACTTTACATCCTCTTGTGGTGTGTCCAAGCTTTCCACATGTTCTACATTGCAAAAGTCTTTTTTACTGGCAATCATTGTCAGGTGTATTTATTTTCAATGACATCTGTCTTGCCTTACAATATGATACTGATTTACAAGTCCTAATGCATTTATTCCAACTTTTGTCTGACTGCTCAGAGTACTTGGCAATAGGTGGTCCACCTGTAATCAGAAGCAGTTCATAGACATGTGTGCACATTTGGTGCAAGCTAGGGCTAAGCATTGCTTATGGTTCCCAGGCATGTGCAACCATGGAAATGTGTTTATGGAATATCATTAATCCATAACTGATTTCTTTAACTTTATCAGGATCAGCTTTTTTGCTACAGAACAGATCGACTCTCTTTCTTTTTGACTCAAAAAACGATCTGCTATTGGTCCATTGTTAGTGTTACCACCATTAGAAGTAGAAGAAATAAGAAGCTTGTTTTTCAGCATCTTTGTAGAAGATTTCACCATTTTCTAGTTTTCTCCAAGTACTGAGCACATCATTATAGTTTTTATCTGTGGTGAACCCATGTAGTATACATACCAGGTCATTGGCATCACTTCTGGAAAAATTGCAATAGTGACAAAAAGCTCTAAAATAACCTACCAGTAAATCTACCATTTTGCCATCAACCATACTTATCTCAATGGTTTTCAAATATTTATAAACCATTTTCTGAAAGAATAGACTGAGTTTCAACTTAGGCAGTTGACTCAAAGTTGGTTTAAAATACTCCTTTACACTCTCCCTAGGTTTTTTTGTTTTTACATGAGTAACAGGCCTGGCAAAATTAATGGAGTTAGTGATGGGTTTAATCCAGCTTATTAGGTTTTTGAATCTTTAATTTCAAAGGGACACCAAAAGGGGTAAATAAAATTTGTTCCCTTTAAGTCTGCATCTTGAGGATCAGAAAACTTATAGCAATGTTTGTGATTTCCAGAACCATTAAGTCTAAATTTACCCTCTTCATCTAGAATGATTTTTAGCACAAAATCCGGATATATCAAGCAGAGACTCAACAGTGTCTTTAATTACACTGTTCACAGGGGATGAAGTTTGCTTGTCATCACTGATCAATTCCTTGGGTAAGAAAGTATGTTTAAAGACATCGACATCATTTCTTGTTGGCAACATTAGTTTTGGGAGAAGATCAAGTCTCAGCTGTTCATTTGCATGTTTTTCCATGATGTCCATAAAATCATCCAGAATTTTGTTGAAGGTATGTTTTTCAGGTTGATCACTGAATTAAATGGTGTTGCGAAAAGTTAAAATAGCTACAGGGTGTCCCAAATTCAAATAAATGTCAACAGCTCAATTTTACCTTCGTCTTTTTGATTTCTGTCTTTATTTAGCTTGTGGAGCCCCCTCTTCTTCTATATCTGACAAAGATAAATTTATATATATATGGATGATGATGATGCTACTGCAGGTAGATTCCCAGGCAGTTTTATCCCAACTTGGTTTCTCCAAGTTTCCAATTCCAATTTTATTTTGTTTCAGTTTTGAATATTTTTTTACATGTCTTTCAATTTGCTTTAAAAATTTCTTGATGTTATCTTTTTCATCTTCTAAGATTATATCTCACTTTGATGGTTGTTTAAAATTAGCTTTGATTTTTCCGATGAATTTAATTTTATATTCAAAGTTAGTAAAATTCCTTCTAATTTTCCTTTTTTTTTATCAATAAAAATTTGTCACAAGTTATAAATTGGTATTCATGAGTTGTCCGTAAAAGATGATTTTTATAATTATGCTACCTCGTTTTCTAATTATACAACATACAAACAATTTAAATTCAAACTTAAATTAGTCATTTTCTAGAGATAACCGGAAAATGAGTAATTTAAGATTAAAATTTTGAGATAAAAATAAAAAGTCTATATTGTATGAAACAATTGAGTTTATTTGTATATCTTCCTGCGGCCTTTCCCATCATTTTGTTTTTATTCAAATAAGTATATTTTCATATATTTTTTATAATTTTTTAGGTCCAATCAAAACTACACAAAATGAACATTTAAATTAAAATTTTTCTTTTTTCTTTAAGTTATTTACAATTTAAATATTATTTCCAGATCAGGATTGAAAAATAATTTTGAATTTATTGAGTAGTTTTTGATGTATAGCACTTCAAAGTTACTGTTAAAAAACACTATTAGTACAATTTTAAGTTTTATTTTAGATTTATAGATTTATAAATTAAAGATTTATAAATATAAATATTTCACTTTTTTTTTTAACTTTAAACAGCTATAAAGATAAAATAATTTGAATTTCAAAAAAAAAAAAAATTTTGCGCTGACCTTCATTGACACTACACTGTTCTACATAATATAAATTTACTATTTAAAATTAAGAAATAAAAAGTCAAAAAAATAAATTTTTTCATGTCTGCTTATTAAGATTAAAATGTAGGTAATGGTTTGTGGACATTTACGAAGATTAAAATGTGGCTAATAAATGCTTGATGGACCATATACTAAGACTAAAATTTGTTTTTAATCTATACCATTACAAAAAAAAATTTTTAAAAGTGAAAAGTGAATTTTAGATGTTGAATTGCGTAAAGTTGTAATTGCAGCAATCAGTGATTTCAATGATTTTACATGCGTAAAGTTTGTTCCTCATGACAACCAGAACGATTACTTGTCATTTGTTGCTAAGGAAGGGTAAACATATTTTTACTTTTTTTTTTTTTTTTTTTTTTTTTTTTTGCATGTTATTATATTATTGTACCTATACTATTTGTTGAACAAATA
>NC_061164.1:45283625-45318625 GCF_022113875.1 Hydra vulgaris
CTGTGACTGTTCCTAAGTGCTTCAAAAACTCTTATTCTTCTAGTTTTTTTCCTCGAACATCAGTTCTTTGGAATTCGCTTCCTTCATCTTGCTTTCCTGATTCATATAATTTGCAATCTTTTAAGTCATCAGTCAATCGTTATCTTGCTCTACAGATTTAGTCTTTTCTCTTCCAGTAACTTCCAACTCTTGTAGTGGTTGCTTGCAGCCTTGTTGGAAGTGAAGATGTTAAAAAAAAAAAAAAAAAAAAAAAAAAAAAAAAAACTAAATTCTTTTAAAGTTTCACTTCAATCTTCCGGCACTACTAATACTTTTTCTTCTTTGTTTTTTCGTCTTTCATAGTTTATTTAATTCTTCTTCTTTTTTTTTTTTTTTCCTTTTTTTTTTCTTTTTACTTTTTAATTTTTATTTTATTTGTTTACTTCCTTTTTGTTCTTTTTTTTTTTTTTTTAATTTTTTTTTGTTTTTTTTTAAGTTTTTTTTTTTAAGTGTTCCTTTTTTTTTTTAATTCGAAGTTCTTTTTCTTTTCTTTCTTCCTTTCCTTTTGTTTTGACTTTTCAATTTCATTTGTTTAAAGACGATCTTAAGACCGCTATCAAATTATTTATGCATATAAAACAAAAAATTATTTACTTGTTATTATGATTTGGTTTTATCTTTAATTTTTATATTTATCTTTTCTATTCTTTTCTTTTTCTCTTTTACCGTTAAAAAAACGTGACCGCCATTTGCGAAGACCTACCACTGATGATCACTGATGGTTTTAAATAAATCATTAACTTATTATTATAAATAATTTTATGCTCATAACTACTATTATAATATTTGTTATTATTAGTATTATTTTTTTAATACTATTGATATCATAATATTGTTTGTTGGAAAGAGTCAACCAATCATTTCAAATTGTTGGCAAGAGTCAACCAATCATTGAAAATCTTTCACAATAATTAATTTCTTTGCTTATGATTTAAATTTTTTTTTCCCTTCTTTAAAATAAGAAATTGCTAAACCTATTGATGGATTTTTGGGAAGGTTATTTATATTATTATTATATTATTACTCTTTACTAGAAATAGATTGTCTTTAAAAAATTTTTGTTGTTCCATTCACTGTGAAACCTAAGAATTACTGTATAGTTAATGATTAAAGTTTATCTTAATGAAGTCTTTAATGCCATTTTTTATTTAAACCAACTTTTCATTATGTTTTTATCAATAAATTTTATTTCCTAATAACTCTTTTCTTATGTTTTGATAACATTTTTTGGTTTTAAATTTCACTAAGTTCTTTGGATACAAAAAAAAAGTTAAAGAAGCACAAGAAGAAGGTGTTCATGATTGTAATGATAAAAAATGGTCTTTGTTTCCTTTTTTGCAATGTCAAGTTTTTCCAGCCAAAAAAAAGTAGAATGTTTATATACAGGTTTACAGTATTTAAATTATTACAGTATTAAAACTTTACTCAGCCATACATTTAACTTTGTATAATCTTCAAAAATAATTTTTTTTTAATTATGATTTTTTTTAAATCATCTTGCCAATCAAAAGTTGTTTTGTTTTTTTAAATCATCTTGCCAATCAAAAGTTGTTTTGTTTTTTCATTATCATCCAATCTCTGTAGATGTCCTAGTCTTTTCTTTTTGTGGCCATAAATAAATTTTCTTATCATACTGCAGGTACTTTTATTGAATTACTACTTCTGTGTTGAAGCTGGTGATAAAAGTCTTTTATCACCAGCTTAAACACGGTTATTTTAAATATCATCAAAAACACCAGAAAATCAGTTAATAAAGACGAACTAATTAATAATCAGTATAAGACGAAAGAGATATATATATGTTTTTGTCTTTGAACTTATTCTTTGTTGTGACAAACTTATTCTGTGTTACGACGAATTCATTGTAACACAAGGAGAAATCAAAAAGAGTATTTTTCTGTTATTGCTGATAAAGTCTCAAATGGTTTTTATAATCAAGGATTATTTATCACTTAATTGAAAAGTATTATATAAATAGTAAAAAGTATTATAAGTTATACTAGTTAAAATATTTCAGTAACTTTTGCAGGGGTGGCTTACTAAATTCACTTGCTTTATTTGGTGAGGTTGACCTATAGAAAGCTTGCAGAATAAATTCTCTTAACTCCATTATTGCTGATGTGGGCTGTTTTATCAGCCAAACTTTTGTGGCATTTTGTATTACCATTTTTGCATAGAAAATCAAATCATAATTCTAGCAATTTGAACCTTAACAATATATCTCCAAATAATGTAGTTTAAACTTTAGCATTAACTGTGATATATTTGATATAAGCATTTGTTACACTTTTATTTTAGTAATAAGATAAAAATTAGAATCCACTGCTAAGCAAAACACTTTTTTTAGTTTTTTTAATCTTGCTGCACTTTTAAAAACTTAGCAAAACAGTTTAAGCAAAAAATACTTAAAATTGTTTAAAAAAAATTTATTTTATATTGTACATTTATTATTTACAATCATCCCATATGCAACTAACTCAACTTAACTGACTTACAGACGATTGTATGTAATACAATTTAAGTTTTTGCATGTAAATGTAAATGACATAATGTTATAAATTTACATAAGTTGCATATTTACATAAATTTCTTATATTTCCTTATAAAAAAGTGCTAAGAGACTCTTTCTTGCTATTAACTTGGGTTTGATGGCTGCCAGGAGTTTTGTGTAAACATGCACAAATGAGCATTATTAAGTTACTTTATATATAATATGATATAGGATATAAGTTTATATATTAATATTCAACAATATAAAAATATTAACTTTATTTCAAAAATGTGATTTTTTTAATTGCGGTTCTTAATCTATAATTTTTTTTATTAGTTAGGTTTTAAATGCAAAGAAGACATTTTCATTGTTTAAAGCAATATATTAAACAAATATTTATATAGCCATGTGCTAAAAGATAAATTGCATGATGCTAAGAATAGTAAGTGACCAGGGCCCTGGCTAAAAATGAAACTTTTTGCAAACCTGGCCCCGGTCCCAGCAACATAAGATTTAGCAGGGGTTGATAGCTGGGGCTAGAAAAAAAAGGCATAATACCTAATATATTATAACTTTATGCTTACATTTACATTTTAAACATTTTTAGACTCTATTTTATTTCCAACAAGATTGCAAGCAACCGCACTTAAGTTAAGAGAATTTATGAATTACTATAAAATAGAGAATAAGTTAAAATTCTAGGAAATGTATAACTGAAGACTTAAAAAGTTATAAGTTGTGTAAAAAAGAAAAATATGAAGATGGGTAAGAGTTATAAGGTTTTTTTTGATGTTCAAGGAAAAAAAGTGGAATAATAAAAGTTTTTTTAGCATGAAAGGTTCAATACAGTAAAAGGATGCAAATTGTTGCATAAGTAGCCAAGTAAGAATGAGTTTTGAAGCTTTGGCCATGATTGTATTTGTAGAAAAAAGAAAGAAATGCAACCTTACAACAATAAGAGAGTGGCTCAAGCTTGGCAGATAAAGCAGGTCTAATTACATTTACAATGTGCTTTTAGACTTTGTCTGAGAGTAAGAGGGTTGTTACTTGTAGTATCCACAATATAAGAATGCCAACAATATTGCAATATTTTTTTGCAGTAAATAAATGAGTTTTGATGTCTAATAAAAATTGTGGATTTTAAGTCCAAAATTTAAGTCCATAAGCCATTGCAAGCATTAGGCAGTTACAGAAGAAAGATCAGATTTATAATCAGCTGCTTGTTCTTAGCAATTCAAAAGTGAAGATTTTTTTCAAGACAAGAGTATAAAGTTGAGTCGCCAGCAAATAGAGTCACTTTAGATTTCATGAAGATTGTTATTGTAGATAAGAAGCAAAGATAGAATTTTATGGTACCATTAAAACTATTTGAAATAAAGATGAGGGTAAGTTAGTAAGCAATAATTTAATAACCTCAAAACATTTATATAAAGAAACTGATAACGGAGTGAAGACTAATTGGTAGAAAGTTGGAGAGGTCAAAGGGTTTTCTAGAGTTTTGAAAAATTGGAACCACTTATTTAGCACTTTTTAAAAGTTTAGCAAAAATTAAAGAGAGTGGAGAACACTTTTGTCTGGAGCACTAACTGTAGAAGTGTTTAATTGAGAGGTCAAAGGGTTTTCTAGAGTTTTGAAAAATTGGAACCACTTATTTAGCACTTTTTAAAAGTTTAGCAAAAATTAAAGAGAGTGGAGATCACTTTTGTCTGGAACACTAACTGTAGAAGTGTTTAATTGAGAATTAACTTTAGCATCGGAAGCCAGAGTGATTTCCATGTTTAACAATGGGTTAATCTGTTTAACTGTCAGGAAGAGTATGGCCATTATATTGAAGAGTCAAATTAGAGTAAGATTTCTTTGCAAATAACTCTACTTTATTCTGGGGAGAAGTAAAAAGACACATGAATTATAGATTAAATGTTAGACTTACTTTAGTTAATGACACTGTTGAAGACTAAACATAAGTCTCTAGACTACTAACTCTAACTACTCAAGATGGTGAAAAATGAAAAATGAGGCTTGACTTATAATTGAATAGAATTAATAAAAGCTTTGAAACCTTTATTCCATAAGGAATAAAAGCTTCCATGATGCACTTTATGCATACATATTATTGATGCAAACATTTATGTTTGCTATTTGTTTAGATGCTGAATATAAACTTTAGTATTTATATGGTGTAGTATTTGCCAAAAGAGAAGATGGTCAGATGGATGTGTGGTGTGATTCTAGCATAACAATAAAAAGAGGCATATTCTTAGACAGATTAGAAAAAACAGATTAAATCTTAGACAGATTAGAAAATCATCATCACCAGGCTTTATCCTTCTTCTTTTATGCTGTTGATGATGAGAATGATGATGATGATGGTGATGATGATGATGATGATGATCATGATGATGATCATGATGATCATGATCATGATGATCATGATGATCATGTTGATCATAATGATGTTTATATATGCATATATAAACAAAATATAATATGATTTTTGAATTAAAAAAATATACTTTAAATTGTATAAATATTTATGCAGCCCCGGTCACAAACCTGGCCCTGGCTATATTTTATCAAACTCAGCCTCGGTCAAATATCAACCCCAGTCACTTACTAGCTAAGAGATAAATTGCATGCCACTATGATTCTTAGTACAAAATTATTTTATGTAGCCCAAGTTTTAATGGGATTGACATTAGCACAAAAAAATATTATGACAACAAAACAGTATACTGTTCTGAGGCTAGTTAGACCACATGCCCATGCATTTATGGTACAATTGAGAAAAAAAAGTGAAATCTATTTAGAGTGAAACATTAAAAACCTACAAATCTCCTTTTTTTTAATATTTTAGCATTTGATATAGTTGGGCAGTTGAACCCTTAAATATTATTTGATCTCTTTCATAGAGTATTAACCATGCTCTTTTTTACTCTAATATAGAGTATTAATAATAATACTACCATAATCTAAATTCATTATTTATTGAGTTTCACTATTAATTAATGAAGTTACAGCATTAAAAGCAAGAAGACAAAATAATATATAAAATGTTGGCAAAATAATATATATCGATAATTTTTGCAATCCCATTATAACTCCAGAGGAGTGTGAAATGTTATTTTAAGAAGTATCATACATACCCAAAAAAATCTTTTGTAACTGCCCCTAATATATGTGTATAATTACAAAATCATTATATTTTATTCTTGTGTTTGTAAATGATATATTGTTGCATTTTAGATGTTTTTCAGAGATTGGAAAGGTTGGAGGAGAGCAAAAAATTAGTGTTGGGACTGAATGTAGATGGAAAGGTTAAATGTTTTAATACTGTTTAGTCTTTTGTTTAGTTAAACTTTTATATTTTTAAAAATTTCTTAATATTATTTGTTCTTTGTTAATTATTTTTTTATGTATATAGGTACTGTGTCTCATTTGATTATGCATTCACTAGGGTTTCTTCATGAAACCTCACGCATCGATCGAAATAAAGCCATTACTGTTCTGGAAAACAATATGGATTCTAGTATAAAATTTTTTTTTGTGTGTTGTAATGTAATGGAATATAAAACTGAGTTTTAAAAAATAACAATTTATAATAAATTAATTTTAAATTAATTCTATATTGCTGAAATTTCAAATAATCACAAACTCAAAACTAAGTATATTAAGTAGATGAAAGAGGTTTAAACTATTTTTCATATTGCCGAAAGCTTACCTTATTAAACTTATATGAAAAATGATATCCTAATGTTTATGTTCCATTATAAAGATTATGAGAAATAGAAGTTTAAATTACATTGTTGTATTTATTTAGAAAATTGAAAAAAAAAAAAAAGTAACAAATTTAGTCTCTAATCTCAACAATCTCAACAACTATCTCAATATAGATTCCATGGAACTTTAACAAATATCCCTTATCAACAAGTTATCAAGTCTCAATAAAATATCTAAATAATTGAAAATCAAATTTTGAAACTGAATTAATGGAATAATCTATTAATAATATAATAATGGAATAATTTCTAATAATATAGTGGAGTAAAGTAAGATAGTAGGTTTTGTTTCTAACAACTGTTTCAATAACTTTGTGTGATCATGTGGTACAGACATACTAGTTTTTATTTTCTTTTTTGATAATTTTACTTGATTTCATAAAACAATAAAATTTCATTAACCTGTTTAATTTACACCATGACTAAAATGCACTTCTTACGCTTCATTATATATTGAACATCTTGTTATACTTGATTGCCATTAAATTACTTGATGAATTTTTTCTTGTCCAGTAACTTTCCTGTCACACTATATTTTTTTCAGCAATCTATATCTAATGCCATCTAAACCCATGGATGCTTTCCTTTCAGTAATCATGCTGATTAGAAATTCTTTGTTCTCTGATTTAAGCATTTTAACTAGCATGCTGTGTGGCTTGGCCTTCTTTTTTTTGCTTGTTTTTATTCCATCAATTTTTTGAGTATTTTTATCAGTGTTTCTGTGAGCATAGTTTAAAGTCCATAAATTTCTGCAAAGTTTTCATCTTGTCAAATAATCTCATGACTTCTGCCATGATGTTATCTTGTCAAATAATCTACCATGATGTTATCTTGTCAAATAATCTCATGACTTCTGCCATGATGTTATCTTGTCAAATAATGTCTGCTTTTTTTTACCATGGATGTTTAGTCTAATTATTTTTTGAAATTCATTTATTCTTTAATAATCAAACTTTATATTTTTTAAAGAGTAAAAGCACTTGTTTCTGTTTGTTGCGCTATAGAAACTTTTTGTTATATATTAACAAGTTAGCAGTAAATTTATTTATCATACATAATAAACATAATATTCGTGTATATACATAATTATGTATATACATAAAGTTAGCAGTAATTTTTTAGCAGTAAATAACAAGCACAAAAAATTATTGATTTAAGTACAAGTAGAATAGTAATTTAATATAACTAATTATAAGTAACTAATTATAAGTAACTAATCATAAGTAACTAATCATAAGTAACTAATCATAAGTAACTAATTATAAGTAACTAATCATAAGTAACTAATCATAAGTAACTAATTATAAGTAACTAATCATAAGTAACTAATTATAAGTAACTAATCATAAGTAACTAATTATAAGTAACTAATTATAAGTAACTAATCATAAGTAACTAATTATAAGTAACTAATCATAAGTAACTAATCATAAGTAACTAATCATAAGTAACTAATCATAAGTAACTAATTATAAGTAACTAATTATAAGTAACTAATTATAAGTAACTAATCATAAGTAACTAATCATAAGTAACTAATCATAAGTAACTAATTATAAGTAACTAATCATAAGTAACTAATTATAAGTAACTAATTATAAGTAACTAATTATAAGTAACTAATCATAAGTAACTAATTATAAGTAACTAATTATAAGTAACTAATCATAAGTAACTAATTATAAGTAACTAATCATAAGTAACTAATCATAAGTAACTAATCAAAAGTAACTAATCATAAGTAACTAATTATAAGTAACTAATTATAAGTAACTAATCATAAGTAACTAATCATAAGTAACTAATCATAAGTAACTAATCATAAGTAACTAATTATAAGTAACTAATCATAAGTAACTAATTATAAGTAACTAATCATAAGTAACTAATCATAAGTAACTAACCATAAGTAACTAATCATAAGTAACTAATTATAAGTAACTAATTATAAGTAACTAATTATAAGTAACTAATCATAAGTAACTAATCATAAGTAACTAATTATAAGTAACTAATTATAAGTAACTAATCATAAGTAACTAATCATAAGTAACTAATCATAAGTAACTAATTATAAGTAACTAATTATAAGTAACTAATCATAAGTAACTAATCATAAGTAACTAATTATAAGTAACTAATTATAAGTAACTAATTATAAGTAACTAATCATAAGTAACTAATCATAAGTAACTAATCATAAGTAACTAATCATAAGTAACTAATTATAAGTAACTAATTATAAGTAACTAATCATAAGTAACTAATTATAAGTAACTAATCATAAGTAACTAATCATAAGTAACTAATCATAAGTAACTAATTATAAGTAACTAATTATAAGTAACTAATTATAAGTAACTAATCATAAGTAACTAATTATAAGTAACTAATCATAAGTAACTAATTATAAGTAACTAATCATAAGTAACTAATCATAAGTAACTAATTATAAGTAACTAATCATAAGTAACTAATCATAAGTAACTAATCATAAGTAACTAATCATAAGTAACTAATTATAAGTAACTATTTATAAGTAACTAATCATAAGTAACTAATCATAAGTAACTAATTATAAGTAACTAATTATAAGTAACTAATTATAAGTAACTAATCATAAGTAACTAATCATAAGTAACTAATCATAAGTAACTAATCATAAGTAACTAATTATAAGTAACTAATTATAAGTAACTAATCATAAGTAACTAATTATAAGTAACTAATCATAAGTAACTAATCATAAGTAACTAATCATAAGTAACTAATCATAAGTAACTAATTATAAGTAACTAATTATAAGTAACTAATTATAAGTAACTAATCATAAGTAACTAATTATAAGTAACTAATCATAAGTAACTAATTATAAGTAACTAATCATAAGTAACTAATCATAAGTAACTAATTATAAGTAACTAATCATAAGTAACTAATCATAAGTAACTAATCATAAGTAACTAATCATAAGTAACTAATTATAAGTAACTATTTATAAGTAACTAATTATAAGTAACTAATCATAAGTAACTAATCATAAGTAACTAATTATAAGTAACTAATTATAAGTAACTAATCATAAGTAACTAATCATAAGTAACTAATCATAAGTAACTAATTATAAGTAACTAATTATAAGTAACTAATCATAAGTAACTAATCATAAGTAACTAATTATAAGTAACTAATTATAAGTAACTAATTATAAGTAACTAATCATAAGTAACTAATCATAAGTAACTAATCATAAGTAACTAATCATAAGTAACTAATTATAAGTAACTAATTATAAGTAACTAATCATAAGTAACTAATCATAAGTAACTAATTATAAGTAACTAATTATAAGTAACTAATTATAAGTAACTAATAATAAGTAACTAATCATAAGTAACTAATTATAAGTAACTAATCATAAGTAACTAATCATAAGTAACTAATCATAAGTAACTAATTATAAGTAACTAATCATAAGTAACTAATTATAAGTAACTAATTATAAGTAACTAATCATAAGTAACTAATTATAAGTAACTAATCATAAGTAACTAATCATAAGTAACTAATCATAAGTAACTAATCATAAGTAACTAATCATAAGTAACTAATCATAAGTAACTAATCATAAGTAATAATTATAAGTAACTAATCATAAGTAACTAATTATAAGTAACTAATCATAAGTAACTTAGAATAACTAATCATAATTAACTTAGAATAACTTATAAGTAACTTAGAATAACTTATTATAATTAAGATGAGAAATTTGATGTTAATTAAAAATTCATAGACTTTGGTAGTAATAGTCAGAATAAGCGGTTATTAGTTTAAGAATTGAGTGTAATTTTTTATCTCGACAGTAAAAATGATATACATGTTTCGATTACTTTTTTTTTCATTGCATTTTTTTAGAGTTTAGAAGTAATTTCCACACCTATAACGCTGACCAAACTCTGGGTTTACAGTAAGTGTATTAATATTTTTATAATAAATGGACAAACTCTTGAGTGATAATTACAAAAAACTTAAAATATGGTTGTTAGTGAGTACATTTTTTAATTTTTAAAAAAAGTCAGAAATGTCTTTATAGTTTTTCAAAGAAATAACTTTTGATTAAAATAATGTGCAGATTTTTTTAAGATAACATGTTTTACTTGATAAAATTGAAAAAAAACATTGTTAATTTATATGCTTTTTTATTTAGTTACGACTACTTTAGTATTATGCATTATGGGGCTTATGCTTTTTCTAATAATGGTCAACCAACTATAAGATCTTTATTTCCAAAT
The DNA here is from genome assembly GCF_022113875.1 of Hydra vulgaris. Taxonomy (NCBI): domain Eukaryota; kingdom Metazoa; phylum Cnidaria; class Hydrozoa; order Anthoathecata; family Hydridae; genus Hydra; species Hydra vulgaris. The sequence goes on from NC_061164.1 coordinate 45,294,224, forward strand.
ATTGGAGTGGATATGTTAGGTCAGCGTGATGGGTTTAGTGAATTAGATATTAAACGTATTAAAGAAGCATATAAGGTATATGACCATGTTAATCTCTCAATACCAGAATGAGAGCTTTTATATATATATATATATATATATATATATATATATATATATATATATATATATATATATATATATATATATATATATATATATATATATAGTATGTATATATATATGTATATATATATATATATATATATATATATATATATATATATATATATATATATGTGTATATATATATATATATATATATATATATATATATATATATATATATATATATATATATATAAATATATATATATATATATATATATATATATATATATATATATATATATATATATATATATATATATATATATATATATATGTATATATATATATATATATATATATATATATATATATATATATATATATATATATATATATATATATATATATATATATAAAATAACAACAAGATATTTATTTTCCTTAAAATTTACAATCATATAATTACAATAGTTATTAATAATAATAATAACAATAAAAATAATAATAGCAAGAATATCTATGATATTATAAATAGTAAAACCAAAAAATCATTATTAAGAATAAATATAAATAAATGATTGACAAGGAAGGAGTCACTCATGCAGAAGCCTGATCAATGGAGTGATATCAAATAATTATATTAACAATGTTAATTTAAAAAATAATAACAATAACAATAATAACTATATTCATTAATAGAGCAAAAATAATAGTATTTATAATAATTATGATAATGTTAATAACAAAAATAGTAGAATGAAAATAATAAATTATAATGACAAAAACAATAAAGTTTCTATAAAAATAGTAAGAAGAAAAAGAAGAAAACTAAAAGAAGTTAATAATGATAAAAAATTAAAATAATTTTTTTTTAGAATTTGTTTAAATTTATTTTGTTTTAAATAAAGAAATAAAGATAAATTGTTTTTAAGTTTTGATTGAAATATATATATATATATATATATATATATATATATATATATATATATATATATATATATATATATAAATATATATTACGGTGGAGCGATTTTCATAGCAAAAAAAAAAAAAGTTTAAAAATCAATATTCCTGAGACACGAATCGATGTCTATTAATTATAAGATAAAAGTAAAAAAATATTTTTTGATTTTGATGAGATCTTGAGGTTCCTCTTTGGATTCTAAATTCTTGATGGGTCCTAATATTTTTAATTTTTTTTTTTTTTGAAACCATATCAACCTCGGACTTAAAAAAAGCAGAAAAAAATTCTTGTTTTATAAATAATAATTTTATTTAAAAAAAAATTTTTAGTAAAAAAAAATTTGCAAAAATATACCTTAAAACCCCCGTTTTGATGAAGACGGGGGTTTTTTATGAAAAAAACAACACTACTTTTTTATTTTTTAGTTAAGAATTAAAACAAATATTATTTTCAAAATTAGCATATTATTCTGCTTCATATTATTCTGCTTCTTCTACCAAGTTGATATAGTTGATATAGAAAAAAAATTTCAGCAATATTAGGACTCGTCATAAATTTAAAATCAAAAGAGGAACCTCAAGAACTTATCTAAATTAAAAAAAAAAAAAGTAAGGTTCTTTTTTCACCATAAGATATCAATTCGCAGCTCAGGCAAATTAAATTTCGAAAATTTTTAAAATCGCTCCACCCTAATATATATATATATATATATATATATATATATATATATATATATATATATATATATATATATATATATATATATATATATATGCATATATAAATATATTTTATATATATATACATATATAAATATATTTTATTTATATATATAATATATATATATATATATATATATATATATATATATATATATATATATATATATATATATATGGATATATATATATATATATATAGATATATATATATTTATATATATATATATATATATATATATTATATATATATATATATATATATATATATATATATATATATATATATATATATATATATATATAAAGTATAAGTTATATATTTTCATTTTTGCCTGGTGATTTTTATTGAAGTTAAACAGTTATTTTATTTTTTGTTTAACTCTCTACAAGGAAAAACTTGTGTGCCTATTTGAATTTCTTATAATTAAATTTAAAGTTGCATAGTGGAGACTGTGGCTAGTTGTAACAGGGGTAAGTGGCAACAATTCGTTTTAAAGAATGGTTTTTAAATATTATTCCTGGTTTTTTTTTACATTAAAAAATTTCAAAAGTTATTGATAATTTTCTTTTTTCGATATAAAATTCTACTTTTTGATTTCGAAGTTTTTTTAGGTTTCACTGTAAACTTAGAAATTTATGACCTTAATAAAATAATAGTAAAGTAAAAAAATCTTTTTCAAATACAGCGAGAATAAAAAAATAAATACAGCGAGATTAAAAAAATTAGATTTATTTAATGTGAGTTATATAGATTGATTAGAGTGATCATGATGCCTACATGGTAAGTTGCAACAAATTGCTTGGGGTAAGTTAAATCATAAAATAAATGCGAGTTTATATATTATTCAGAGTATTCTGTTGTGTTTAAAAAACATTTTAAAAATCTAATTTTTGATTTGAAATGTAATTCTTTTGTTTCTTTAATACTTGTTTTTTAATGAATGTTTATTGAAAGGAAATTCTTTTTTTGTTGTTATTGATAACTTAGATTTAAATTTGATTTTTATAAAATTTTATTTAACATTTATTTTATTTTTTAACAATTTAATTTTTTTATTTAATAAATTGTTCTTGCGTTTTTATATTCTAAAAACAGAACTTAAATATCCTTAAACCTTTTTTGCATTTTTCTAAGCGACTTAATTGACTTTTTTGTTGCCAAATAGAAATTAAGATTAACTTGTTATATTTCTTTAAACTCTGCAAGGTTTATACTTTTTATATATTGTGTTGCAACTTACCATGTTCACTTTTGCAAATTGCCGCGGTGCGTGGTAAGTTGCAATATTTTTTTTTTTTCATTTTTGCTTCACTATTGCGGAACAACTAAGTTTTATATTATATTTATCAATATTGTTTTAGTACGTCACTAAGACGTACTTTTTTATAACCCTGATAAAAATTTGAAAATAAACAAAAGTTATAGGAGATAAATGCTGTTTTTTAAATTTTGTTGCAACTAGCCCCGGTCGCCCCTATTTTACTGATGACCCAAAAGAACTTAAAACAATTAGAAAATACGATTTAAAAAAATACTTTCCTGCAATAATTGCTTCAAGTCTTTTAATGGCATTAGTTAAACTTTTAAAGACATTAATTGTGGTTGATGTTTTTTATGTCTGTAAAACATACACCATCATTGATTTTCATCAGCATTGAAACAGGGTGGCCACTGGTCATGGAAATCTCGGAAATGTCATGAAATTTCTTTTTGTCATGGAAATGTCATGGAATTTCTAAATTTTCATCGAAAGTCATGGAAAATTTATGGAAATTTTTAAAAATGATCTTTGTCTTTTCTATAATTGATAATTTCAAGATATTTCCAAAGAAAAAATAGTATATAGTAAAATAGTCGAAGACAATATCTTTTTTAAAAAAATATATTGTTGTGTAAGTTATAGTTTGTTGTGTAAAAGATATTCTCTTAACAATTATCATCGGATGAATCCTTGATATTTTTGCTATCTGAAGAAAATAATCCTGTAAATAATCTTCATCGTCACACAGAATTGTATTTCAAACTAGCTATGGTGGTGTTACAGGTGGGACAAATAAATTCAAAACTTGTAACAATTATTCGTTTTCTTACTTGATAATTCTCTGTATGAGCTGATGACAGGATCCGATGTTACCAAAAGCATATTGAGCAAACCTATATATGTAGAAATAAGTGAGTTTTTTTTTGTATGATGCTCATGGAATCAATGAAAATCTTTATTTTGAGCTTCTTGAGACTTAATGTTAAGAGTTTTGGTTTCAGTGCAAAGTTTTTCAAATTCATAATAATTAATATCATAGTTAGAGAAAAGTGTGCGTAATAAAATACTGAAATCTTGAACGAGATTGGTGTCTAAACCGTAATCTCACCACTCAACTCTGGCTTCATAACAAACTGCAAGCTGTGTTTCCATCATTTGTATTTCCTAAGCCAGGTTTTGTTTTGTCTACAGTAAGCCCATATGGTTTTTAAATTTTTGTTTGATATCTTCTGAACAATTTTGGACACTAGATTTATCTTAATCGCTTCTAGCTTGCCACTTTTTTATATCTAAATGATAGCTTTTGTGTACATGTGTAACATGTACTCAAAAAAACGAATCCACACAGGCAAAGTAGACAGACTAAAGCTATAATGTTCTTTTTAACAACATTTCCTTCATCCTTCATCATTTTGGGATTCACACTACATATATAACATTTATGTTAGGGACTTTTGTCTGTCAAGGCATTGCAAATTTTTCCATATATTATTCAGAGTATTCTGTTGTGTTTAACAGCAATTTACGATTTGCTGAATCTTATAGATGTTGGAATAAGTTAAGATACTAATTTTAAAACTTGGTTAGTTTCTGTTTTAGTAAATACATTTGCTTCTTTTGAAAAAATAAACTTATTTGGTTGGCAAAAAAAGTGTGGATAAAAGTTGCATGTTTTGCCAAATAATATTTTGGCCGTCACTCAGTCTCAACAGTACTAATGAAAATACAAACAAAAACTCATCAAGTGCATCAGAGTTTGTAAATCTCTGTTTATAAGTGCTGTGACACTTATAAACAGAGCTCTCATTACATTCCCATTTGCTAGTTAATGTGAATGGCGTAGTAAAAGTATGATTTTTAAAAACTTCACACTGGGCTTTAATTAGGCGTTTAGTAGTTATACTAAATATGGCTTTCAGGTTAATTTTGACACATGTTTCTGTAATAGAAATATATTCATTTAATGGACATTTAAAACATAACTTTTTTGACTTGCATAGACTATAATAAGATGGAAATACTATATGTCCTGCCTTTAAAGACCACTTTTGCATTTATAACTTGTACATTTAGAGTCAATGTAAATATGCTAATAATAAATTAATTAAAATTTATAAATATAATATAAATTAATTAAAATTAATTAAAATATAAATTAATTAAAATTAATTAAATTATAAATATAAATTAATTAAAATTAAATAAAAGTTTATATAACATAAGTTAATTAAAATTTTACATAAAATATAAATTAATTAATATAAATTAATTAAAATTAAATAAAAGTTTCATCATGGTTCAAATGCCTGCCACGACAAATAAAGTCTTATGATTTTATTTTTTCTGATAAAATAATAAATAAAAAAATAAAGTCAATTTATTTTTTTGCACATGATTTGAAAAAATTGCGAAAAAATGTGGATTGATGTGGTGAAATATTTTACATCATTGTACACCTTAGGACTTTAGCTATACAATATTAAAAAATTAGCTGGATACATGTGGATAAAATTAGTATAAGTTGAACAAAAAGTTGCATAGGTTGAAAAATTAATAAGTATCACTTTAGTTCCCTATCCCGAAAATTTACAAATAGTCATGGAAAACATTACAAATAGTCATGGGAGAGTAATGGAAAAGTCATGGAATTTCGTTTACAAATTTGAGTATCCACCCTGTGAAAGTACTTTACTAAAAAAACTCCAGGCAAAAGAGTATGCAAAAAAATTGATGAATATATGTATGCGAAGAGCTGATTGCGATGAAAGAACATGTTGAACGGAAAATAAATTAACTGAAATAAAATGATTATTTAAATTGCTATAGTGTTTCAAAATGCTCACAAGTAGATTCTATCAAAACACTTTGATAGTATCTACTAGCGTATTCAATACTTATTTAATATTGAACATAATTATTTCTTGTTTATCTTATTACGTTTCTGTTTGAACACCAGAATTTCACCATTTCAAATTTTTTTCAAACTATTTCAAATTTTTTTCCCTAAATATAAGCATTTAATTTAAACATATACATACGCAAATAATTGTGGAAACAAATTGTAAAGGCCGTTTTCCACAAGACGAAATATTCGCGCGAAGCGAATTTTTTCGCTATAACGAAACGCTGTTTTGATTTCCACTTACTTTCTTTCGCGCTACTTTTTTTTCGTTGTCAACAATAAAAATGGCAGCAATAAGTTCATGGTGTATGTTTAACTAAAGGCAGTTATTACTTTTTTTAGCATACTTTCTACTTTGAAACATGTTAAAATTTCTTTCCGTGCATTAATAATAACATTTCTGTCTTTATATGTAAGATGTGATATCATTTTGTAATATAATCATTTAATATAAGGTTTTTTTTTACAAGAAAGTATAAGAAAATAAATTCTAAACTCTGATATGATCATTTCTATTAAAAACTGTTACTGGAAAAACGAAAAGCAGGTTTAATTCTATGTAGGTTTTTACACAAAAAGGTTTATCTTCGTGTAACCACTTAAAAACAAACACTTTTATGAAGTGTAACTTTCGTAATTGACCGTGTGAAAATTTATATTTGTAAACTCTCGATTTAGTTTTATATATGTCTTGTCATTTTTTTTTTGTATAAGCCTTGCTCCTTGTTTGATGAATTTACTCATGCTTGCCAATTTTCAGAGTAAGTTCATATAAAATTAATAATAACGCTAGGTTAAGAACTTTGTTTTTTTTTTAACTTAAAAACAACATGGTTTCGCTTTTTTTTACTGTTGACATCACGTGATATAATATTCAAAACTTGATTGGTTTTCGTATATGGCGATTCGCAAAAAGTCGAAATGAATCCGACTTTTTTTTTCTCTGCAGCGAAACGCTGAAGCGAAAAAATCAGAAAAATTACCAAAATTGTTTAATCTGCGCATGCTTATCGACGAAAAAATTCGCTTCACGCGAATATTTCGTCTTGTGGAAAATGGCCTTAATTTTTATCATCATCTGAGAGCTCTAAATATAGCAAAAGTGCACCTATAGCAAAATCAAAATGATTTAATTTAGAAGGTGGAGGGGCTATAATTCATTACTTTGAACACACACTTCGAACTTTTTAACTCCGTCCCCCTTCCTATCCTACTTTAACCTCTGTGTGTATGTATATATATATATATATATATATATATATATATATATATATATATATATATATATATATATATATATATATATATATATATTTAATTTATAATTGTATTATAATTTTGAATTTGTTTACAGTCGGTTGTTAAAGTTATTTCAGTTGCTTTAAAATGCTATTATAATATTAATAATATTCAAAATAATCTTATAATACTAATAACAAAAGTATGGAATAAGACGCATGTGTTAAATAGAAATTTAAAATTGTTTTTAAACTTTCAAAAAACCTCCTAATTTTTATACTTTTATTTTAATGCTTTATAAACTACGCTTGATTACTTTTATTTGCAAAAACTAGTTTTAGAAAATTCAATTATTCTTATGTATATATTTTTTTTCTATAACATTTTTTATTACAGGTACAAAATAATTTAACAAATTTATAATTAAAATTTTATAGATGATTTGGGTCGAAAGTTTGCCAGAAATTTCATATATTGTTTTTATTATATCATATATATTTATATTAGAAAAAATTATTTTGAATTTCTTAGTGTGATAAAGGTAATACAGATTCAATGCCAATAACAACTCCAATATCGTTAACAACGCCTTTTTTAACAACACCAGCTTCCTTGCCACCTCAAACAACTACAACACTACCTCCAATTACATCATCAGCATTAATTACGACAAAAAAGCCTAAAAAGGCGCCTGTAAGGCCGATAACGCCATCATTGTTACCTACAACAGTACCAACATCTACTTCATCACCTGTGTCACCTCTAATACCTACAACGTTACAACCATTAACCACACCACCAACATTACCTTCAACAAAAATCCCTATACAAACGTCTAAACAACCATCACCATCGTTACCAAGTACATTGTCAACACGAACAACAAAAAAATCATTTACCGATGGAGATTTAGAGCCTACATCAGCTATTACGCTTCCGCCTTCAAAAACTCCTTCTAGAGTAAAGATTGCGACTGAGAGACCTTGCAAACAAAAATGTAAGTTTTTTTTAATTTTATATACTTAAAAAAGATCCAACGGTGTAAAAGATAGCTCTTTTTATTTTTTTATTTTTTTATTTTTTTTTGCATTTACGTCCAATAATTTATTTATTATTGTTTTTAAAGTAATTTTTATTTTTTTAAGATTATCCTTGTTGGCCCTTTGATTTTTCAATATCTCTGAAAGTTAGTCAACCATGCTGTTCGGGCTTAAACATCCCTCAAAATTGCAAATGTCACTGTTTATTGCTAAACTCACAACAAGCTGGAAAAAAAACTGAAGATAATTTCCTTTGTTATAAAAAAAGCTTGAAAAATCCTGGTTTTATTTTATCTGAAAGTAAGTTGTTTTTTATAGATTTTATTGAGTATATATATATTTAAAATTTTTATATAAGCATAACAAAAATAATTGGTTCTACAAACGTATTAAATACTTAAGTATATTTTGTAATTTTTGATTAGATAAACATCCCTTGAAAAAGTGCATTCGGCTTCCTACTGTCCTCTCTCCATCAAAAAAGTTCTTGTGTTATTCTCATGAACCCGGATATCGTTTGCGTTGGTCTGACGTCTTTCATAATGAAAACTGTATCCAGTCGACGGGGGAACATTTAAATCACGCAACAGTTTTATGCAACGATTTTTAAAGTCTTTTGCTATTTTGAATTTGCAGTTTGGTATGCAAAATTTTACCCGTTATCTCGTTTAAATGATCAATTTATCGTAGGCTGATACGGGAATAAAATTGTAAACCTAAGGAAGAGCAGTGATGAGGAGAGTAAAGAACACTTACAATATGAATATGATTGCATATTTTTTTTAAATATATATTTTTTAATTTCTTTTGTGTTCCATGTAAATATATTTAAAATGCTTGATAGCTTAGACGAAAAAAGCTGAGGGGGAGTAAAACAGTCGAGGAGTCTACTTATTGAAATTTGTTGTCACAACATTCTCTCTCAAAAAAAAATTCAGCAGATTATAACACAAAGTTATTACCATGAGTATAACTCAAATTATTATAGCAGCCTTGGCGCAGTGCTTAGAGCACTTTCTTTAAAAACAAGAGATTCAATGTGAGCTCTGGACATTTTTGTGGCTAGACCTTAAGGTCTACTTAGGGCATCTGAAACAAAAACATAAATTATCACAGCTGTGACAAATGAAATTTGATAAAAAACAATATCAATAACATGATAATTTAACGTAAAAATTCTTTTAAACTGTTGGATAATATAGTGAATTTGAAATCATAAAAGTTTTAATAAATTCAAACCATATTTACACAGTAAGCAAACTAAATTAAAATAGTTATGGAGGATAAAACATCAAGCTAAAATTAAATGAATAGAAAAAATAAATATAGTAAAAAGTAGGTGTTTAAATTAATCCTACCTGTATAACCCTATTAATTTGGACTAACCAAAGTAAAAGTAGATTATATTAAAAAGTTAATACTTGTAAATAAGTATAAAAAATAAAATAAAAAACTTATATAAAATATGAAACCGGGAATTTGTTCATATTATTTGCAGTGCGGCCGAGAGGAGGGGGGTCGCAAAGGACAATTTGTCCCGGGCGGCAGATATCCAAGGAGTGCCAAATGAAATCTAGGTACCTAAAAAAAAAAGGTCCTTCATATATAGTATAGGGAAAATTTGGCAAAAAGGGCGCCAATTAGGATTGCTGTCCCAGGCGGCGTGACAGCTCTCGGCGGCCCTGATTATTTGTCTATGTTATATATAATTGTATTATAATTACTTTATAATTGTATAATATTAAAAAACTGCTACTGAGTTAGTTACTACTATATAACTATATGTATACTACTACTTGGTTGTAAATTGAATGTAACTTCTACTACTGCTACTACTATTACTGGTTGTAAATTGAATGTAACCTCTACTACTGCTACTACTACTACTTGGTTGTAAATTGAATGTAACTTCTACTACTGCTACTACTATTACTGGTTGTAAATTGAATGTAACCTCTACTACTGCTACTACTATTACTGGTTGTAAATTGAATGTAACCTCTACTACTGCTACTACTATTACTGGTTGTAAATTGAATGTAACCTCTACTACTGCTACTACTACTACTTGGTTGTAAATTGAATGTAACTTCTACTACTGCTACTGCTGATTGTAAATTGTTTATTATTAGAATTATATAAAAAAACTAAAAGGTTTTAATCTTTTAATTTTTGCAAACTTTTTTCAAAAATGTAAAAAATTTTTGCAATCAAGAAAAATCATTCATTCAGCACATTTTTGCAATATTTTTATTTGCCTCACAATTTTAAAAATGCAAAATACTGCGTAATCATGCTGTGAATGTTTTAATTAAATTACCTTTACATAAAAAAATAATTTCGATTAAACAGAAAATATTGTAAATACAATAATATATGCTGTAAAAATTAAAGTAAAAAACTGTAAATGTAATGAAATTTTTTTTAATTAACAATTTTTTAAATAACAAGAAAATGAAATTGAAATAAAAACTTTTAACTTTATTTCAAAGATATATTGGTTATAATAGATAAAATTTAATCATCAATGAACCAGTTTTTATTATTCTGTTATTGAAACCAACTTTTTTTTTATTGTTAGTAATTTATTTGTGAAAAAAAATTAAATTACAAGTCAATTGTATTAAAATAAAAAAGTGAAATAGTGCTGATGTAAAATAAAACACACACACACAAAAAAAAACAAATACTAAAAAAAAAAATATTTAAAAAAAAATAAAACTGCAATTTTTGTAGAAAATGCAATTCCAAAACATTAATTTAAAAACATCTTTACAATCTTTACAATCTAGTCTTTACAATCAAATCATTATTCCGCAATAATTTTCAATAATGTTTTACGGAACCTGAAGAACTTATCTGAATTTTTTTACATTATGTTATTAGACAACAGTTTACGCCTTTTATTTATTTATTTACTTATTTTGCTTCTTTTAAAATTGCTTTATATACTCCGAATTTTGTCTTATAGTACTTAAATATTTTGGTTATTTTTTACTCAATAAAGTTTTTATAATTAAACGAATTCAAAAACATTTTTATTTTTATTTTTCGTATAACAGTATTGTTTTGATAGTCTTTATTATATGCTTATAGTAATATTGCTTTTTACAGCACAGGATGGCTGTGCTGCAAAAAGCAAAAAATAGATGTTTTAGCTTAGTTGGAACATCTATCAGGTTTACATTTTCTCAGATTTTTTACAATACAAAATTTTAACACTTCAGCAAAATATTAAAAAAAAACAACTTATTTATAGACCTTTATGATTCCAAGTAGTTTTTCAAAGACTTTTATAAAGTCGAAAAATCTAAGAAACTATTTTGGGAAATTTTTTGATTATTGGCAAATATTTTACTTCTCACGTAAATAAGATTAAAGTACTGGATACAAGTCTGCGAGTCTAATCCACCTGTTAAACAAACCATTATTTACACGGTCACAAACAAACAAATTGTTGTTTTGCTTGACTAATTTAAAACGATTTGTTAACAAATAAGCAAGCATTTTACATTTATTTTTTAAAAAAATTATTTATTCTTTTATGCCAATATAATAGTAATCGACATCAGAAAATGGATGGAAACCATTAAACAAAATATTGATCAAAATGAAAGTTTTATACTTTTTTTCATTTAGAGGTTAGTTTTAAATTTTTATTATTATCTTTCTACGCGTGTATTCCCATCAACTTGAATAGAAAAAATAAACATTTAGTTTGTTCATTTTATGCAACTCACATCCAAAAAAATATTTTTTAGTTTAAATCATTATTATATATGTATATAACAAATTATTAATGTTATGGGCAGGGCTGACGATACGGGTTTCGAAGTGTGTGTGTGTGTGGGGGGGGGGGCACATACGTCAGTTTTTAAAAAAAGTCTTCTATATCTAAAATAATCTTTAAAGAAAAAAGAAAAAAATGGTTCTTTAGAAAAAAAGGGTCGTCGGTTCTGGTAATATCTACATTTAAGGAAGTTTCTAAAGGTTTTTGGAGCTTAAATTAAACTTACATGTCTCTAACAGCAAGATCTTCACTCTTTAATTTCAATTTTCACAAAACTCACAGTTTTGTGAATTTTTGAAAACACGTAAAGAGTAATTTGTTAAGCGTAACCCTATAATTTAGCAAATCAGTTACGCCCTGACTCAGCGAATTATAGTTGTTTATAACAATTAATTAAAAATAAGGTCAATTATAAACAAAGCAATTGCTAGAGAAAAAAAAATTGTTTAACTTAAAAATATTTTGTATTGAAAAATAAGTTACTGCTTTATAACTACTTTGTAAATGTTAGTTCCAACCTTCAAAAGTAGATACAGTGTTGGTTCTAACCTTCAAAAATAGATACAATGATGGTTCCAACCTTCAAAAGTAGCTACAGTGTTGATTCCAACCTTCAAAATTAAAAAAAATCAATTTGAAACTTTAACAAATTTTATTAAGAATAGTGTGTATAAACTATATACCGTACTCAGATATATACCGTATTGAAATATATACTGTATTCAGATATACCGTATTCAGGTATTCAAAAAAAAATTTTTTTTTGCAAGCTTGTCAATTTAAAAAAAAAATATGTTTTTACTTGAGTTTGTAAAATTTTTAAATAATTTAGTTGCCTGAGACTTGGACTAAGAACTATCAATAATCTAGGAAATATTTTCAATTTTAAGTTAAAATTAGAGATAAAGTATAATAATATCTTAAAACTAGGAGGGTCAAAAGCTGTATATATAAGTTTTATATTTTTTCATCATTCTCAATCAGTTGTGATCCCCTTGCATTTATTGTTCTATCAGCGTTGGCTTTTAGTTTTGTTTGTTTGCAAAAACATTACATAAAATACTTACCAAGTATGAGCAAACATAAAAGTTTTTAAAAAAGTTCAAAATCTTTTTTATTTGAGTTGTTATCATTCAATAGTGCTTGTTAAAAGTATTACAAAACTTAAAATTTTATCAAAATTATATAACGCTACAAAAAGTTATTAGTTTTATAGTGACTTTATTTTATTACAAGGATAAATGTGTAAATTAAACCACTTTAACTTTTTAATTCTCAACAAAATGCTTACAAAAATTAGTGTTAAAAAAAAAGTCGAACAATAAAGAGAACAATAAATACATATAAAAAAACTTTTTTAAGTCATAAGATAAGTCATCTGATAATGATCAGGATGAGAAATATATGACACTTAAACAATAACAAAATATACCTCAAACAAAATCATAATTAAAAGTATAACTTGTGCATTTTGAAAGATGTTGTGAGAATCAGGGGCGCCAAAAACATATTTTAGTCTTTAAGACAGCTAACTTCCAGACATGGAGCAAACTCCAAACATTTATATGTTTATATTTATGTCAAATAAGGATGCTTTGCAAAAAATTGCGATGATTGGAGCTTAGGAAAGCCCAAAAAGTTTGTTCCCCCCTGCCCCAAACGTGAGAGCAACAAGTTGATGAAATATTTTTTTACTATTTCATAGTAAAATATTTCAGCGTTCAAAAGTAATGAGCATATAAAGTTTAAACCCCCCTCAATTTGAAGGGGTTGCAAATTTTACATTGTCATAATTTTTGAACGCTGAGAGATAATACTATGAAACTTATAATTTATCGATGAATATAAGTTTAGTTGAAAATAGGAAAAATTATAATATTTCATCAACTTGTTGCTCTCTCATTTGGGGCAGGGGGAACAAATTTTGGGGCTCTTTAGTTCTTTTTTTTGCTCCTAAACTCCAATCATCGCATTTTTTTTGCAAGGCATCCTTATTAGACATAAGAATAAACATATAAATGTTTTGAATTTGCTCCATGTCTGGAAGTTAGATATCTCAAAGACCAAAAAATGCTTTTGGCGCCCCTGGAGACACTCAATAATAATTACTACATTCTACTAACGTCACCGAAAAAATCTGACTACTCAATTACAGGTACCATACCGGGTACCATTCATATGGATTTTTGACAAAGTTATGAAAATATAAAATCAATTGATATATTTAATATTAAAAGAAATATAAAAAACACTTTTTAAATTTAAGCAATACATTCCTTCTTTCATTTTTTTTAAAAAAAAATTTTTTTATATTTATATTTAAAGATTTTTTATGATTTATTTTTCTTGCTGTTTTTGGTTGTTTGTTTTAATTCTGTTAAAAAAAAAGATTAAAAAAAAAAAAATTAATTTTAAACAATATAAATCTGAAGATACAATATGTGCGTTTTTAGATTTACTTGAAAATTTTAACATTATAACATTAAAAAATTAGAAAGTTGTCTTTTAAGTTTCATTAGTATCACTCCAGAACTTAGGGAGCTGTCCGGGGCCGTTCATAAATTAAGTTGCGAAAAATTTTAACTTTTGACTAGGCGAAGAAAATAATTGGTGCTCGTGCGCCAATTATTTTCTGATTTTTTGGGTCTGTTTTTTTCTTCTCCCAAACTTTCATTTTCCAAAACCAGTTCCAAACACTCCTATCTCCTTTGATCCTCATCATGCAAAAGTATATTTGTTGAATACAGTTGAACAATAATATATGGCAAAAACTCTATAAAGCATCAATGCACCAATGAGTGAAACAATCTCCCCCTCTCCATAAAAATTGAAAACCCAAATTCAAGATCTGCTTTTTTAAGTAAAATTAAACGAATCTATCTTGACAGCTATGTATATATAAAAAAGTGTATTGTTACTATACTCAATGTTTATACCATGTTACCATATTCAATGTATATACTAGATTTAATTATTATTCAATCTATTAATAGATTTAATAATTTCTCTACTTAGTATTTATTATTATATTTATTGGTATTTATATTAAATATTTAGTTAGTATTTTTTATTCATCTTTTTATTTTCAACTCTAACTCAATAATTTTTCTCTCTACTCGATAATACTTTTTCTTCTACCATTATTCATAGTATTAACCTTTACTATTTAATATTTCATTATTATTTTTTTATCAGTTATTATTATTTTTATTATTTATTGTCAGTATTATTACGGTACTTCTATTTATTAGTTTTAGTATTATTATTAGGATTATTATTATATATAAATGACTTTAATTTTTGTTTAATTGTTGTCAGCCCTTAATAATAGTAGTATTTTATTGATTGCTTGTTTAGTTTTGCTTTGCTTTTGTTCGTTTTTTTTTTTTACAAGGTCTCTGCTTTGAATTAGTCTTGTATTATTTGCATTGTCCCTTCACCAAAATATTTTTGTAATATATATACTATATTTGTAAACGGTATTTATTTTTGTGGAAAATGTATTGATTGGTTGATTTTTGCCGCGGCAAATACAAATATTACAATTGTACGCGCGTTATTTACGTCTCGTGTGTTACTGTTTACAAGTTATGAGTTTTTACACACTTTTGTTATTTCTAATATAAGTAAAATTAGTATACAATATAAAAATTATGCTGCATAAGTTTTTGCAAATATAAAACGTGTTTGCAATAATATATAGGAGTGGCATATTTTGTTCCCCCTGCCTCTATATAACCTTTAAAAATGTTAAAAAAAATTAAAAATGTTTTGAAATAAATTTTTAATTATCAATTTACCATATAAATTATATGGTAAATAATCTGACAAAGAATCAAGCATTTAGAAACTTAAGTCTTGTGCATAAATGTTTTTTGTGTTAGGTAGTAAACGCCTTACCAATAAAAAAATAATCTGCCATATTCTAATATGGCAGATGTTAGATTATTCACATGTTATAATTAGTTGGTAATAAATGTTATAAAAAGTTGGTAACATTAGTAGTTTTATATTAATTATTGTCAAAATATCCTTTTTACTATCCAACCTTCAATCAAATATGATATATTGTACCTACATTATTTTTTTCTACCATTAAGTTTCAATATGAAGTGCTTTGTTTTTCATATATTTGGCAGATCACAATACAATAAATCTAACATTTGTTCTTCCTAAGTATTTGGCAGATCACTTATAAGAATTCAGTTTTTTTTATAATCCAACATAATTCCTATATACCTTACTGATTTTGAGATATTATCATTCCATTAATATAAAAGTTCAATTGCTTCTTAATTTTTCGATAAAACCAAAAAGAAAAATCAGTTGTTACTGATTTGCTTTTTTAGTTTTATTTTAAATGTTGTCAAAAGAGTATTCAAATATCTGTTAAGTTATAAGCAGACACATCATAGTTGTTTATTAGTTTCAATATGCATTTTAAATTGTTCAAGTTTGATTTAAAGAAAGTTTTATATGTTTTTTACTTTTGTTTTTAAATGAATAAAAGTAAGAAAAGCAAGGGTTTTAAAACATGTGATTTTTCTGAATGATAAGGTTGACTTTCGGTTATAGAAATAGGTTGTATTTGTAAAAAAGAACCTATAAAACTAGCCTATATATGACATTAGTATTCCATGCAAATACAAATAAGAGATTTTGAGAGGAATCAGGAGTAAGAATATGGAAAGCATGATAAAGAGAGGCATCTTTAGTAGATGCTAAATTTATCCTTAATCCTTAGTAGATGCGAACTTTATCCTTAATCCTTAGTAGATGCTAACTTTATAATGGATTGTATATATGGTTTTCATAAGAGGTCATTCTTAAAATTTAATGAAAGAAAATATATAGTAAAGGGCTCATTCATCAATATAGGAATATTAACAGTATTGTAATAGTTGTTAGCAGTAAATAATTGAGTTTAGGGTTAAATTTCATTAGCCAGTTCAAGATTTAAGTTATCACAGAAAAGAGATCAAGTTCAAGATTTTGCCTGTTTTAAGTAATCAAAAAGTGATGACTTTTTGTTGAGACTGAAGTCTATATTGAGTCTTTAGTAAGTAGGGCTGCTTTAGATGTTAGATTGTCATGATGATCACTAATATAGATAAGGAATAAGGGCTATGGTAATTCTTCAATATTTTACAGCTGTTAATAGAACCAGCTCCTCTGAGAAGCTGTTATAGACTTTAAGAATAAATATCAGTAATTGATTTTTTACTTTTTTACTTTTTAATTACTAAAAAAGAAATATTACCAAAATAATAATAATAATATTGTTCCATATTTATCTCATTATCTCCAACATATTTAATTTTTAAGAAATCCATTGTTTAAAGATTCAACTGATTTGGAGCAGTGTGCTTTCAAGTTGATTGTCTTGGAAGAGAGCCACTAAATGTCGTAGCTATATACTTCAAATTTTAAACATGTCTCTTTAATAACACCTTGCCAGATTGTATGAGCCATGACGAGATTGAGTGTTCTGTAGCAGATTGTTTTAGATATGTGAGTAGTCAATCAAGAAGAAGGAAGGGGGGGGGGCAATTCATTAGTATTGTCGGATAAAAAGCAAATGGAATGATGGGCATCAGGAAATACAACTTCCCAATACTTTAAATTAAGATTTCATGATTTCAAAGCTAGTTTGATTGTTTTCCTGAGGGTTATATGAAGTTGTTTTACTGGTAGCTATACCCTTTTTACGAAGGAAATCTTGTACATTATTTCTCCCAATAGATGATCCTCTCTCAAAATGGATGTAAACAGGCATACCAAAAATGGTGAAGAATTGGGAAAAGCAATCAGTAGTAGTAGTTGAGTCTATGTTGGCGCAGGAAAATACAATTTATTTATATATATTAAGTATATAATTAATTCTTGAATAATTAATAAGTGAATAATTTAAATAATATTAAAAAATACTATTAAATAATAATATTATATTTAAGAAATTCAGTTGAATCAAAATTGATCAAAATTTAAATTGCTATTTTAATATGCAAGGACCACCTACTTTTCTTTTTACCTTTATTTGCTGCCATTTTATCTCAGAAAAAGTGGTCCTTCTCCTGATTCTAACCCTGATCTATTTCAGATAGGTTAAATTTAAGGTCTTTAGGTAACTTTATACCTGTTTAACTTTACATCTGATCCAATATTCTTAAAGTAACTTTTTATCTGATGCAGTTTTATTAGTTAGTCTCTTTTACAGAAGAATTTGTGTTAGATGTCTTCTAGTTTATCTGCTAGGCTACATGTCTATCCATTAGGTTAGAGGACATCAGTGTATAAAAACTCTAAAAAAAACTTATTATTGCATTTGTGAGTTTATTGATAATATCAATAATTGTTTTTTTTTTTAAAGTAATATATGTATATGCATATATATAAACATATATTACTTTTTAAAGTAATATATGTATGTATATATATATACATATATATATATATATATATATATATATATATATATATATATATATATATATATATATATATATATATATATATATATATATATATATATATATATATATATATGTATATATATATATTTAGCAATTTTTGTATTCTTGATTGGAGTCTGGAAAACAGAGACAAGTCCTTTACTTTCAGAACTATTTTCACACCAGATCAAGATTAAAGGCCATGATGGTAAGCTATAAAAATAATACTATTTTATCTTATATTATTGGTATTGCTATATATTTATTTAGGTAACAAATAATAGGTTATGAATATGAATAAGTACTGGTTCATTTATTATTTTTTATTTTTGTTGACATTTATTTTCAAATTGTGACAGGTTAAATTAATAAGATAGTGTTATCTTAAACATGCAATGCTTCTATATATATTTGTCATTAATTAACATATCTTAAGTAGTGTAGCATCATTGCATTTTTTAATATGTTTTTTGAGTTTGAAAGAATCTGCAAACTTTTTTTTAAATACCTCTTTCTTAAAGTTACCTTATGAGTATTGTATCTGTTATCATAGCATATTCTGTTAATATCTGTTATCATAGCTTTATATTCTGTTTTTAATTTATTAAAGCATACTTTTTTATTTTGTTTTTCCTCTTTTAATAGAGGAAAAGCTGTATTTTTTTATTTTTTATTTTATTTTAATTCACCTCCTCAAGGCCGAGAAGGCCACTACAGACGAGGAGGCTACTTATTTGTGGTTATAACCCTCTCTCAACTCTATAACTCCGAAACACGAACCTTGACGAGCAAGGCCACTGCGCGGAGAAACGAGTTGAGCGCGGTACTACCAGGGACGTGGTGGGGATCGAACACGGAACCACTCGTTTATGAAGCGAGCGCTCTACCACTACACCACTACTGCATTTTTCATCAAAATAATTTCAAGTAATTTCAGTTTCTTTTACTGTTTATGACATGCTGTAATTTTTAACCACCTTTGATTTTGAACTGCCAAAATTTCTTTATTTTTAAATATTATTATCAGTTAAAAAAAAAAGAGTATAAAGTTCCATGCATCCCAGGATTTTAACTTAAGATACAACACTATGGCTCATAAAAATTAACCAATCTCTTTTATATCATATATTGACAAGTATATCAATATCCATTTATATGTGAAATATACAAAATATATGTGTTCTATATACTTCATTAAAGTAGGAAACAACTTTTTTTTTAACTGTTTCG
This sequence comes from Hydra vulgaris, assembly GCF_022113875.1. Taxonomy (NCBI): domain Eukaryota; kingdom Metazoa; phylum Cnidaria; class Hydrozoa; order Anthoathecata; family Hydridae; genus Hydra; species Hydra vulgaris. Next base: position 45,313,915 of record NC_061164.1, read on the forward strand.
GAAAATATATAACAATAAAATTTAAGGTAAAGTAGCCCAGGCACATTGATCTGCTTCAATGCCTGTTTATTTTGTGCTAAATTTTGCTTACCATTTACAAAAGCTGAACTAATTTTGGTGCAATGTAACACTGTTGTCAAACACAATTAAGTGTCAGTTAATTTTTAACTTATACATTTATAGATTATATATACAAAAGGATTAATAATTTCTAATTTAATAAATGTAACTAATTATGAATGCTTATTTTTGGTAATAATTTAAATATATTTTTTTATCAGGACCATTTGTAGCCAAAACAAATGAAGAGTTAACTAAAGAATGTGAAGCAGAAGAAAAAAGTAAGTTCATTGAAACTAATTTTTTTTTCATTGAAACTAAAGTTTTTATTTTTTATTTTTGCTTTATTTAAAGCCTTAAATTTATGCCTTAAAGTAATTGAAGTATAGAAAAATTTAGAAACATAAAATAAGAAATATAAAATATCTGTAAATTATTTTTAAACTAGTTATAACTAACTTAGATAATGGTAGCATGGTAGCCATGGTAGCTTGCAAACACTTGGAGATAAATTAGTTTAAAAAAATTTAGTTAACTTAAGTTTTATTTTTTTTAGCACAAGATTTAAAAACCTTGGGTGTCATTGAAGAAGGAGATATAGAAGTGACAGAGTTATTTGATCAACTCAGAAGTGGAAAAAAATCAGATTTTTGGACACTTAAAGAGTACCATTGGGAAAATAATACAGTCCCATATACTATCTCATCATCAACAAGTAAGTAATTTTTAATGCCCAATTTCAACAATATTTAGGCTTCTTGTTCAAAATTTCAAAATTTTCAAAATTTTTAATCATGATTTTCAAACCTTTATTAAAATGTTTGATTTCATAGAAGAAATTAATAATTTTTTGTTTTGTTTAATTAAATTTGAATGAGTAAAAGTGGTGTAAAATCTTCAGACTGTAAATTTTTTAAAATTTTATTTTTCATTAGACATTAAATTTTAATTTTCTTGTTTGTACTTTTAGTACTTTTTTTTTAGGTTTAAAAAAACATGAAAATCCAGCATGCGAAGGTATTATTGATATTGGCTTTATATTGGATTCATCAAATAGCTTAGAAAACGACTATAGGCATGAGAAAGAATTTATAAAGAAACTTGCTAGCAAATTTGGGGTTAGTCACAATGGCTCCCATGTTTCTCTTGTTGCTTTTAGCCAGATTGCAACTATTAATATCAAGCTTAATGATTTTTTTGAAATTTCTGCTTTTAACACAGCAGTTGACCGAGTACCACATATAAATGGTGATTCAAGAATTGGTTTAGGTTTGCGGACTGCATTAGAAATTTTTGAGGAAAGAAATGGAGCAAGAAATAATATACCTAAACTTTTATTTGTGCTAATAAACACTGAACAAATTAAAAATGATGAAATTGAAAATCCTTTAATTGTTGCCAATGAAATCAGAAACAAAGGAATTGATATAATCGCTATAGGAATTGGAAAACCTACCTATCATGAAAAGCTGATGAGTATTGCTGGTAGTAAAGGAAATTTGTTTTTGGCAAAGGAGTTTAAGGACTTAGTTGTTAATGATTTTGTAAATAAAGTAAAAGCTGGCAGTTGTTTTTCAGGTAAAATAAAATTGTTTTAAAATTCATTTTAAAATAAAAAATGTCCCATTAATCTCATTTGGTCTTTCTTCAATATCCCCTTGGTCGGCTTTAATATTTCTTTGCAATTAGTAATATTAAAATCAAAAACACTTGAAAACTTCACAAAAAAAGGCTTATGAAAACTTCAGAAACTTTTAAAATATTTTATTTCTCAGATTGTAACTAATGGTCCTAAATATATATATTTTATATATTATATATATATATATATTTTTTTTGAACTTTAGGGGACATCAGAAAGGAAACACAGTTGCAAAAAGATAATTTAATTGCTACTTTACCAACTGTTGAAAAAGAATTTAAAATATCTTTTGAAATGAAAACAACTTCTTATTCTGCTGGGTATCACAGTGTTTTTAAACTGGATTTGGGCAACGGCTTGTTTATTGCTATTTATTTTACTGAAGAAGGTCATGGAACTCTTGCTGTTGCATCCTTTATAAGTAGTTCAGTAAGTGAAGAAATAAAATCAGAAAATAAAATTACTTTAAACCGTTGGGTTGCAGTTAAAATATCTCAACAATTGTATAGTGGTATATACATTTATGCTGTTGAAGTTGCAGGGAAAACACTGCTTTCAAAAGTGAATTCAAATGTTCAAGATTTTAATTCAGTGAGTGTGTACGCATCTGATCCAGATAATCTGGCACAAGCTGGCTCAATTCGCAATCTCAAAATTAAAAATGGAAATGAAGGTTTGTCTTTTTATATGTAAAATTTTTTAGTGTTAATGCCAAGTTTTTTATTATCTTATTAAATTTTTAATTGCTTATTCTTGAATTTATTTCAAGGATTTCTTGTAAAACAACAGAGCCCATTAAAAAAAGGTGCTCTAATTGCAACTTTGCCAAAACTTGAAAAAGAATATGTTTTGTCCTTGGATATTCAACCTGAAGATTTTCCTGATATCTACCATAATATTATTCAGTTAGCATCTGGTAATGACAACTTTGGAGTCAGTAATAATAACCCTGCAATATGGCTTCACAAAGGGGCCAACGGAAAGCTCAATTTAGCTGCTTTAGTCAATTCAAAGCATGTAATTTTTCATAAAGTGTCACTTGATTTGAATTTTTGGAGCAAAATAACATTATCTCAACAGTTAATTGCAGGGTCATACATCTACTCTATTACTGTGAATGATACAGAAGTTTATTCTGAAAAAAAAGATTTTCCTGTTGAGCTGGACATAGTAAAAGTGTACGCTGGTTCTCCTGATGATGTTACCCAACAAGGTTTAATAAGAAATTTTTATGCTTCAAATGGAAATAAAGGTTAGAAATTTTATTAAAGATTTTGATTATATCCATTTCATTTACATAACATAGTTTTAATTTTAAAAAATATTTAAAATATTATCTATTATATTCTCTATATACTCTCTAAAATATTCTCTATTATTTTAGCTGAAAAATCACCAGATAAAACATGTGAACAGATAAGTGATATTCTAGTGCTTATTGATTCTTTTGCAAATAAACAAGAGGATGCCAACACAGAGAAAACATTTTTAAAAAAATTTGCCCATACATTTGAAGTGACAAATGATGGCTCACATTTGGGATTGATTTCTTTTAATTCTGATGTTAAAATGAACTTAAAAACAACTGATAACCAAGTTGCTAGTAATATTGATAAATCAATAGATAGCATAAAGTTTGTTAATAAGCAGCTTGATTTGCAGGGCTCTGGTCTCATTAGTGCTCTTCATTTAGCACATGAGGAGTTTTTTTCTCAGCCAGATAAAGATAAAGATCGTATAGATGATGTTCCTAAAGTTCTTGTGTTAATATCAACTGAAGAGCAGGAGGAAGATAATGAACTGTGCGAGAAATATAAAGCATTACTTCATTCTATGGATTCTATGAATCCATGTAAAAATCACAAATTAAAAAACACTCTTAACGAAATACAAGGAGTAGACAAATACCATACCCAAGGTGAAAACTTCAAATTAGGTTATGGAGGCAGAAGAACAATTCATGAAACAAAATCAAATATACATGAAAAACTATTTGGCAACAAAATATTCGGAGCAAAGAAAAATAAAATTGAAAATCGATATCGAAAAGATAGATTTCAGAGATCTGGTATCAGTGAAAGAAGAAATTGGAAGAAATTTTTAATTGGAAAAATGAAGAAAAATAACAATAAAGATAATATAGACTATATAAAAAAATATTGGGCAGATAAAGAGAATAGTCAAGTAGGTGTTAAGCGGGGTTATGAGCAAGTGGGTGTTAAGCAGGGAAATGGGCAATTGGCTAATAAACATGGATACAGACAAGTGGGTGTTCAGCCAGAATATGGACAGGCTTTTAAAAAAGCATTAATGCAAGGCATTAATAATATTAAATTAGGCAATAAAATAATAGATCCAAAATTAAATATTCAATCAGTAAATAAACCAGGAACAGCATCGACATCACCTGGCTTACTTACTCAAAATATAAAGCCACAATCAACAGAGAACAATAGAGAACAGCAAAATGGTAATGATGTTATTCCTCCGTTAGGCCATCAAGTTGGTAAACCTCAATTGTATGATGAAACTGAAAACATTTTATCACTGAACAAATTGTCTGGAAATAAAGTTAACATTTATAATACTAATGAAATAAGTAAAACAAAGTTTACAGGTAGTTATGGGAACCAAGAATCAAACAATAAACCAATTATAAATCAATTAGGTAATATATTTGGAAATTTTGAATCAATTAAAGATATTGGAAAACTCCATGAGAGCAATAATTTAGCTGCTCCTCATTTAGGTTACAATACTCAAAGACCAGAAATCAATGAAAATTTTCATTTAAGCAATAATGCTTTTAGACCTCACCTTGCTTATCAAAATGAAAGTCCAGAATCATTTAACAGTGGAATAATGCATACAGGTAATAAAATAGTTACACCTAAATTAGGTAACAAATTTGGTCTAACTATGTCAGACAAACCACATAATGATTCAAATAAGTTAGCATCACTAGCTTTAAAAATGCGAAACAAAGGAGTTATTATTGTTGCGATTGGA
>NC_061164.1:45321125-45381125 GCF_022113875.1 Hydra vulgaris
TATAAAACATATATATATATATATATATATATATATATATATATATATATATATATATATATATATATATATATATATATATATATATATAAAAATATATATATATATATATAAAATATTCAAGAAAAATGCAAATACAATGTTTTAATTGCTAGATATCGAGTTGCGTAAAGTTGTCAGATCTGCTATTACAGATTTTCATGATTTCACTTCAGTACGGTTTGTTCACCGCCATGAAGAGCCTGATTATCTAACTTTTCATCCATCAGAAGGGTAAATGAAACTGTTTTAAAAAATTATTGAGTATCAAATAGAATTGGCAGTTTATGCTAATTTGCATTCATACTTTTAAATTTTTTGAAGTGCGAACCTATATTTTTTTAGAAAATGATAAAAGAAAGTCGAAAAGTACTAAAAAAATTTTCATTTATTCATAATACATCCATAGATAAACTTATCTCTAACCTATCTCTATCACTTTCAAAGTTTTTAGAAAGTTTTAAACAAAATAAAAGTTCTTTTCAAAAAATTTGCTTAATTCAATCTGAGAAAATCAGATAACATGGAGTAATATATTTTCCTTGTTACACTATTAAAAACATGTTTCTGTTTTTTTAAGTTAAGCTACCTATTTATGATATAATTTATGGTCACCCCCTAATGTGTTTCTTTTTTTTTTTTTTTCTGATGTTTTAAAACAAAATGAATTTAAAAAATATTTTGTTATTGCTTTAATTGAATGCTTTCTAATTAAAATTTGTTGTTTTAATTTTTATACAAACTAAGAACATTTTGAAAACTGAAGCTTAAATGACAGTCAATGAAGTATTTTTTCTTTTATTTATAATAAGTTTTTATTGATTTATAATAATCATTTACTTATAAGTTTATTTACTTTATTATTCCAGTAGAGTCTAAAGTTTTTTTTTACAATATGCACTTGTAAATAAAGCATGGTCATATAGATATATATTTTCTGACTACTTTTTCTGACATAGATATTTATTTTTCTTCCAAATTAGAGGTTTTAAATTAATTTATTTATTCAATATATAGAGTTTTATATAACAAAATTTATTTTATAGATGCTACTCAAAGATAGGAAAAGCTGGGGGCGAACAAATCATTAGTGTTGGCCTTGAATGCAGATGGAAAGGTCAAAACATTTTGATAATAATTTTATTTTTATATATATATATATATATATATATATATATATATATATACATATATAATATTATTATGTATAAATATATACATAACTTTATATATTATATATATATATATATATATATATATATATATATATATATATATATATATATATATATATATATATAAACTTATATATGTATATATATATATATATATATATATATATATATATATATGTATATATATATAAACTTATATATGTATATATATATATATATATATATATATATATATATATACACATATTTTATACATATATATATAAACCCTTAAAAATATTTTTATTTCAAAGTATACTACTACCCACTAAAAGTGTCTTATACAGAAAAAATAACACTTAGTTTAAATTTTTTTGAATAAAAAATATTTTGAGGGGCCCCTCAAGACCCGTCAAATTAAAAAAAAAGATTATTAATAGTAGATTAACCTGGTGCTCAGATAAAGTGAAATTATATAAAAATTTCAAAAACAATCATTTTTTGAATTATTATTTTGAATTTTGTATAATTTTTATAATTTTTTTTTTTTTATGAAATGATTGTTTTTTTATAATAGAGATTAGAATATTTAAAAAGATGCTTTTTTATATTCCATATTATCAATCTTACTTAATAAAATGGATAAGTGATTTTTGTAATGTGATTGCAGTTTTTTTTCATAAATTTTTATCACTAATCAAAAATCTTGTGGTTATTCAAACTAATTATGGATGCAACTATAATTTATCTTAATTTTTTTGAATATTTTATAAAATTTATGGTTCACTGGAAAATTAAAGTAAACAACTTTCTTTTTTTGTTTCCACATTCTATTTGAATTTACTATGGATACAATGGTATCAGGGGTTACCAGGGATACTATTTGAATTTTTGTTTTCAATTTTTGTTGTTTAATCATTTTTAGTTTTTTTAACTTCGGGTTTTAAGGTTTTAAGGCTTAATTTTTTAAATGTCTTATTTAAGGTGAATTATATATATGTCTTTGTTGGCGGTCTTTATTAAAAACAAATTTTATTAATGATGTGACTGACAATCTTAATTTTTTTACGTTTTTTATAATATTAGGTGCGTAGATTTTTATTTTAGATTATTGTTTCTGATTAGGTGCATAGGTTTTTATCAAAATCAAGACATTTTATCTTGATTTTGATAAAAATCTTTCCTTATTAGGTGCGTAGATCTTTCCTTTTATAATGTTGTATATGTTGAATTAATAAAATAGTTTATAACAACTCACTTCAACATCCTTTTAATTACCAATTCCTAACATCGAATATTCTTTTAATTACCCATCCTAACAAAAGAGTTTATTAGAGATGTTTTGGACTTTCCTAAACTTTTTTATTTAGATTACAATGTTTGCAAAAAAAAAAAAAGTTATTTATAAAAAGTAAAAGCTTTCCATTGCTCATCTCTTTTCAAAAACATGTTTCAAAAACAATTGTTTTCTCAGTTTAGTTTATTACAGGGTTGCAGAAAAATTGTCAAAATAATGAGTTTTGTCTATAAGCCTCTGAGTGTTGCGAGTATGTTCCATTTTCTAGGCAAACTTGAATAAAGTACTCAACTAACTGGAGTAAATAATTTGATTGATCATGGATTAAATTTAAGTAATACAAAACTCTTATGAGTATACTCTTTTGCAGTGCTCAATGTTGTAACAATGAAGCAATTAAGTTAAATACCTGACATGTTTATGTTAAATTTAAGAGAATTTTTTGTTTTACTCTGAGAAAGGATCTTCAACAGGACTATTGCTTGTATACAAAAAACACTTGTCAAACATGGTTCTGTTTTTAAATACTGTTTCATTTTGCACAGTTTTTTTTAATGAAAACTCTTTTTTATTAAAGTTTGGTGAATTTATTATATTAAGTTTGTTAGTTGCTGAGTTACATTGACAATGCCAACCTGTAATTTTAACCTGTAATTATATTACAACCTGCAATTATAACTTGTTATTAAATTACATTTTGGCATTTTCAACATTGTTGACAAAAGCAACCTGTTATTTTTAATTGTAAAAACATTTTACAGAAGTTCCGTGCTTAAATGTTTGAGTTTATGGTAGTGTTGTTTAAACAGGTGCTTCCTAACAAAAAATAAAATTGCTAAATATGTTTTCTTTTTTTTTCCCTTCTTTTTAGATTGGTTCTACATTTACTGTATACTATATATATTTCCAAAACTTTCTAGAAATAAAAAAAATTTATACTAGAAAGATATAAAGAATGGTTTTAATAGTCATTAAATTTGAAAACTGACAGGATTAAAATTATAAGACTGACAGGATAAAAATTATTTAAGGTCTTTGAATAATATTTGATTTTCTGTCTGTATTATTATTCATTAATTTTGTAACAAACTAGTAAAAAACTGTATTTTTTAGTATTTTTAGTATATTAAAAAAAAATATATATAAATTTTTAGAAAAATATATTAAAAAGAATAGTCAACCTTTGAAACATTTTTTTTTTTCATAAATAATGTGATATACCTTAAGTAAAGATGTTACTGAATATATATTTTTTGTTATCATGTTATATTTATATAATTATGAAAATTTATGTTATTACAAAAAATGAAAGTATAAGATAAGTATAGTATAGTAATCTTATTTATAAATATGTCAGTGTAATAATAATTTTATCATTTCTTTGTTTAAAATTTAATTTTTGTTTTTAAAAATTATTTATTCTATTAAAGAATTTTTTTTTTTATACAGGCACTGTTATTCATTTGATCATGCATGCTCTAGGATTTTTGCATGAAACATCAAGAGTCGATCGTGATGTACATCTTAAAGTCAACTATGAAAATATGTATCAGAGTGAGAGTTTTCTCTATATAGTAAAATTAGAATTATTGTATAAAATTTTTCCACTAAGATATGATCAAAACAATAAAATTAAATAAGACTTTGCTTTAATCCTTTATAATTTTAATTGCTAACTTTTAAATTAATAACTTTATAATTTTTATTTATAATTTTTCATGCATTTTAAAGCACAACTAGGAAAAGATGCAAAATAGTTTTGAAAAAATGTTTTAAATAATTTTTTTTTCAGGTTGAGCTACTTTTTTAAATTTATTTATTTATAAAATTCATTTTATAAGCTTTTCAGTAAGCATTTTATGGTATTAAAAAGTTTTTAATCCATTTATAGATACTCATTACTTCAAATATGGCTCTGTATTTATGTGTTCTTCTGTATTTATGTTTACTTCTGTATTTATGTGTACTTCTGTATTTATATCTATGTTTATTACATATGTACTTTTGTATTTATGTTTTAGTTCGTTTGAATGAGATCTAAAACTTAGGAAAAGATGATAATGAAAATAAGGAAAAAGATAAAAAAAATGAAAATAAAAATTCTTTTTCTCTTTGAAAAAAAAGTTTCTATATGAAATTTGAAGTCTTTTCGATACATAAATATATGAATGTAGACTTCCACACCCTAACTCATCAATTGATGTGTTTAATGAATTTCCTGCCTAATCCTTATTTAGAATTTTGTCATTATAGATGTATTCTGTGAATCTAAATCAGTAAAAAATATATTTTTAGAAAAATAGTGAAAAATATTAATACTTTAGAAAATACTTTTTTGTATGTGGGTGTATATATATATATATATTATATATATATATATATATATATATATATATATATATATATATATATATATATATATATATATATATATATGTATATATGGCTGTTGAGTGCCGAAAACAGCATGAAACTTTAAGTACCGTAAAAAAGTTGTTTTTTCTCTTGTAACTTTTTATATATATATATATATATATATATATATATATATATATATATATATATATATATATATATATATATATACACAGTAACGTCCAAAAGTAATTGGACAAACACCTTTTTTGTAATATTTTCTCAATGAGTTAACATTTTTAAAAGAGATTTTACATAAGCATGTCAAGTTATATGACAATTATGAGAAACAAAACAAAAATTTACTTTTGGGAGTAATTATTTAAAACTTTATTAAAAGAATGAAACTGATTGGCTAAAAAGTAATTTGACAAACTAAATTCTAAATATTCAAGAATCAATAATTTATAATGCGACATGATAAATATTTAAGCGAGACAGTGAAAAAGTTAATTATAAAAGGATCTAATAATGGTAATAGTGTGTGACAAATTTCTATATATATGAACATTCTATGATCAACAGTTAGTTATACATTAAAAGTTTTTCAACAGCTGAATTATTTCCAGGCTTTAACAAAGTCAGGATGCCCAAAATCAACAACTTTTCGTCAAGACAATGTTATAGTAAGGTTGTCAAAAGCAGATCTGCGCAAAAGTTCTAAGAAAATTCATAAAGAGTTTACACAGTCATGTCATATTTCTTGTTCTTATGCAACAGTAAAATGTCGCTTAAGACAAAGCAACCTGTTTAGCTGTCGTCCTGTTAAAAAACCTTTTGTTTCTGCAAAAAATCGTAGAGCAAATCTGTTAAAATTTGCTAAAGAACATTTAAATTAAACAGCAAAGGAGTGGTCAAAAGTTTTATGGAATGACAAGTCAAAATTTAACATGTTTGGTTCTGATGGTATTAAATATGTTCGACGTGGAGATGGAGTAGGTCTAATCTATCGAGTTCAAGGCATTATGGACAAAAACATGTATAAAGGAATAATCAAAGATATAATGCTGCCACATGCAAAGGAAAAAATGTTGTATGGTTAAACTTTCCAACATGACAATGATCCAAAGCATACATCGAAGCTAGTAACAGAATTTTCTGCTCAAAAAAAAGTTTGTATCTTGGAATGGCCATCACAATCTCCGGACCTGAACCCAATCAAACATCTTTGGGAGCATATTGAGAGAAAAATTTAGTTTGTCCAATTACATATTTAGTTTGTCCAATTACTTTTGAGCCAATCAGTTTCATTTTTTTATAAAATTTTGAGTAATAGCTCCCAAAAGTGGATTTTTGTTTTGTTTTTCATAATTGTTGTATAATTTGACATGTTTATGCAAAATTTCATTTAAAAATGTTAATTTAATGAGAGAAAAAAGATGTTTGTTTAATTACTTTTGGACGCTACTGTATATATATATATATATATATATATATATATATATATATATATATATATATATATATATATATATATATATATATATATATATATATATATATATATATATATATATTTATATATATATATATATATATATATATATACATATAAGTTTTTAGAGCATGCAGGGACAAATACAATAAAGGAATGAGACTTTGCTGAATGACAAGTCAAGCGAAAATGAGTTTAAGTAGATGGAACTAGAGATGAGAGCTTCTTTCAGCAGCGACCATGATAGTATTTGTAGAAAAGAGAGATGCAATTTTATGATGATGGAAAAGAGGCTTAAACTTAGAAGATAGAGCAGGTCCAATTATGTTTATAATGCATTTTTGGACCTTGTCTAGAAGAAAAGAGCATCATTAGAAAAACCAGCCCAAATATGACAACAGTATTCCATACAGGGAGAAATAAGAGATTTGTAGAGGTAAAGTATGGAATCCGGAGAGAGAAAATGGCAAGCACGATAAAGAGAAACAACCTTAGCAGATGCTAATTTAGCAATTGTATATATGGTTTCTATGAAAGGTCAGTAGTAAATAATAATCCATGAAGATATAAAGAAGAGGACTCAGTGAGAAGGCCATTCATTAATATAGGAATGTCGAGAGTACTGTGATTTTTATTGGAGTTACACTTTACAAGCCACTATGAGTCCCAATCTATTACAGAAGTGAGATAAGATTCAAGATTGGCTCCCTGTTCTAAGTGATCGATATATATATATATATATATATATATATATATATCGATGTAGCAGCACTTCCCAGCATGTTCTCCCTATATTAGTTGATGTATGTACTGAAGCTCCTGTAGCTCTATATTTTAGTATGATGTCACATTATCTAAGTGTACATTTATAGGTGTGTATTTATGTGTGTATATATATATATATATATATATATATATATATATATATATATATATATATATATATATATATATATATATATATATATATATATATATATATATATATATATATATATATATATATTTATATATATACATTCAAGTATATCTCTGTGAGTATTTATTATTAATCAAATAATTGTTTATATACTTGCGTTTTTTTTAGAGTCAATCATAAATTTCAAAAAATATAATGCTGGTCAAGAAATGGGATTGTTGTAAGTATTGAAATTATTTGTATTGTAAAAAGTGTTTTTAAAGTAGTAGTAGTAGTAGTTGTTGTTGTTATTATGATAGTGAGAGTTGCATATATATATATATAGATATATATACATGTATATATCTATATATATATCTATATATATATATATATATATATATATCTATATATATATATATATATATATATATATATATATATATATATATATATATATATATATATATATATATTTACATATATATAACAAATTTTTGTGGTTGTATTTTGAATTGAAATAATATATAACACATTTCAATTTATTTAAGAATTTCTGTGAAAAGTTATGCTCTAAAAACTAAAAAAAAGTTGGCATTTTTAAACTTTAACACCATACTGTACATAGTTGCAGGCCTTGTTAAGAAGTGTTATTCTATTCGAGTTTTATGTACGAAATAGCGATTTCACCTATATGTTAAGCCAAAACATTTTCAATTATTTAAACAGTCTTTTAAAATAGTTTAAGCGGAAAACATTAGGCTGTAATTAATTAAGTTAAAAAACATTATCACCGCAATTGTGAAATAAATTTTTTTCTACTTTTCATTTTTAAAAAAATTTTCATATAAATTTAATTTATTATATTTGAATTAAATTTATTTTTAATTATTAATAAATTTAAATTTATTATTATTTAAAAATAATTATTAATAAATTTTTAAAAATTTAAAACTCTTCTAAAATTTCCAAGCTATGATAAAGAAAAGAAAATATTTTAAATTAATTTAATTCAAGTTTCTTCAAAATCTTCGTTTTTCATTCAACTATTTTGTTTATTTATTTACTGTTTCAATCAATAATTTTTAAATGTAATTTTAAATTAAATTTAATCCCATTATGAAAGTGCTGATATTTTAAATTAAATTTAATCCCATTATGAAAGTGCTTAATGTACCCTTAAAACTGTATAAAAATGCATTGTTGAATGAATCATAATGAAGCCTGTAGGAAAAATTATTTAAGATTTTCAATTAATTTTTTTAGTAAAATATAGCAAAGAGCATAATGCAATAAGCATGTAGGTTTTGCCTCCAGAAAATTGCTTCCTAATATCAAAATTTCACTTTCTATGATTATCCGCTTCTGCGTATCTTGGAACCTTTAATAGTTGAAAATATTTATTGTGTAAATAGTTTTTTAATTGCTAAATGTTAAATGGCTAAAAAGTATGCTTGATATTTGTATTGTGCTTGCTGTAATGTTTGTTTAGTTTGTTTAGTAAAAGAGTTTAGTGAATTAGTTCTAAAGAAAATATTGATAATTGAAATGAAATCCAAAAGAAAGAATTGGATTTGATTAAAGAGAACTATAAAATCTGTAAAAAGTTTTAAAAAGCTCAACCAAATGGCATGATTATATTGGATTGCGAATCCTGTATATTTTATTTAAAAGCTTAAGAAAGATTATAAATTAAAAAATGTCAGCTTGTCTAAGAAAAGGCCAGAAACTGTTAACAACTCTGAAAGCAAATCAATTTTGCTTTGTTCCAAATATTTGATGATCAAAGTTATAATAGCTTTCTTAAGCTTTTAAATACAATATACAGGATTTTTGAGCTTTGGATCGCAACATTGTTTGCTAGATGATTACTGGATTTCTGTCGTGTTGATTAATAAATTTTTTAGAAGATTACTCTCTGATAATGACAACAAAATAGAAATCATTAGAATTATGAAAGAGCCCGTAAAAGTGCCTATACTAAATTGAAATCCTAAGATAAAGATTTTCTGGTACTTGATCAAAAGAACAATACAAACCTATATAACTATAAATATTCCATATTATTAACATATAAGTATATATTCCTATCAGCTTAGGTAAAGCTTGAGTTATATTGGAGCATCCTAATAAAGGAAAATACAATTTAAGATTTAATGGAACAATTGAAGATGATAAACAAGTCTATGAAAAAAAAATGAAAATGAAAATAAATGGTAAGAGGTCACAAACTAAAACTTAGTTTAGTCAGAAATAGACAAAGTTTAAAAATCTAACAAGGAGAACATTTTCCAGATGTTTCCTTATAGATAATGTCACCACCAAAGAAATTCAAAACTTTTTTAACTACCTAATAAAAGCAAAAACCTAGAATGTTTCTTCTCAAAAGCGTCTAAATGGAGATCTAAATGTACAATAAAGTCTATTTCAACAGTTTTCGATTAATAATATCTTGCACAATAGATTTTTTTCTTTTTCTCTTTGGACATTAGTTTAACTTGAACCAAACTTGTAAAGTTTGCAAAGAAGTTCTCTAAAAAAATCTCTATGATATAATTCAGATAAAGATGAATGTGATGAAGTAAAAACTAATTTTGTAGTCGAAATCTGTTTTATCCATATATATAGGTTTTACCAACTATATGTATGGATGGAAGCTTTCTAATAGATTATTTTGGATATGAATATGAGTTTTTCATAAAGTTATTAGGTAGTTTACAATCTTATAAAACCACGACTGAATGCAAAAACTGTAAAACTACTAAGAATAGACTATTAAAGTACATTTTTTTCATGCAATAAAGTACATTTTTTTCAATAGGATATTAGGGGTGTTGTTCTAAACATGCAAAAGGAAAGATTATGAATTGAAGTCTAAGACTCAAATTGTGGCAGTATTATAACTATTAAAAATCACTTTTTTGAGAAACCTTTTTTTTTATTCTTAGAAACAGCCCAGCAATCAACTTTTACAGTTGATGGCCTCCCTGACAAGCTTTTTCTAGGAACAGATCAACCTATCATTTTTTATGCTGTACATTTTTTTTTAAATAATCACTTTTGATCAATTTTCCAGCTAAATTCAATTTTTTACTTTAACAACGATCTTAATCTAACTCAATGTGATTTGATTATACCTCCCCACTTGGTTACTACCTCCCCACTTGGTTACTACCTCCCCACTTGGTTAACACAAGCTTCTACTATTTGAGTAATTTAAAATGTTAAAGCTACCTTGAATTGAACTGATTTTTTAGATGTTTTTTGAATTGTAAAAAAAAAAAAAAATTTTTTTTTTCTTTCAGCATAGTTCTCAACTCATTGTTTTTACTCTTTAATGTAAAGCATATTGATGAAAATGCATAAATTATGATTATAAAGGCACCTCCCTTTATTGTCATAATTTATGCACTTTCCAATTGTTTTGTTGTTGCCAACAGAGATCTTAATATGTCTTTGTTTATTAATGGTCAGTGTCTCTTAAATCTTAAGGAACTATTTAGAAGTTTTAGGATCTCGCTTGGCTTGGATAAGGAGGCTGGAGAGGATGACATATTGCATCATGTTCTTTATGAAAAGACAGTTTTTTTAGTTTTGAAATTGTTTTTTAACTAAAGTTTTTCCATTATTAATTTTTTAGATTGATCATATTATGAACGTTGATTAGAAATGATTAACTAGTTTATGCAAAGATTTTTTTAAAGTCAAATGTTTAAAAAAAAAATTGTTTATCGTTTTTTTTTTTTTTTTTCTAACTGTTTGGAAATTCACCCATAAACAATTGCCCCCACATTAAAAAAAAAAAAAAAAGATAATGTTGGGTGTGTTTTATAATGAATGTTTTAGAAAGTTTTTTTAAATAAGGAAATTTTTTATTTTAAACAACATTTAAGTTTTTATATATTTTTTTTATAACAAAATTGTTTAATTTAAGATATTTCATAAATATTTTATAAAGATTAAGACTTTTTAACATTTCAAGTTAAATTTAACTGCAATGCGGTATTTAAAAGTACACAAGTGATGAATTTTAAATTTTAATGATGTAAATATATTTATTGAGTAAAGTCACATTTATTTGCGTTACGCTTTTTAGTTGCACAACAAAATCTCATAACAAGGCCTGGTATCTAGTGTATGATATGTAATTATGACTGTTTAAATTTTTAATAATTAAAAAAGTTGCATTGGATGGTAATTATAAAATTTAATTAAATTTTCATCCAATAAAAATTTTTTAAAATATTTTAGTTAAAAAATCATGTGAGTAAAGAAAGCTCATTTTTATAAATGTATACTAAGTTATCAACATCTGTGTTCTGGGTAAATTTTTTTTTGCATAAAAGCATGTATTTGTAATTTTCAATTTTTTTTAGGTATGATTACTTCAGCATCATGCATTATAGAGCTTTAGCTTTCTCTAAAAATGGATTGCCCACTCTTACAAGTTTACATCCCAATATCAAAGGAACTATTTTAGGACAACGTAACGGGTTCAGTGAAAGTGATATTAAACGTATTCACAAAGTGTATCCGGTAATTATGCTAAATATTCTTAAACTTTTTTCTACAAATTCATGTTTTCACTTAAAAAAAAAATTTTTTAATTCTTTATTTGTTAAATTTTATTTTCCTTTTAAGATATAATATCATTATAGTATTCCATTATAGTATTTAATTAAATTTTAAATTGATAAAATTATCTTCAATTTATTTCAAAATAAGTATGAAAATTAAAAAATAAGAAGAGTTCAGAGTTTTTCAAATCAATCTTTATAAAAATAATAAAAATTAAAAATTAAATATTATATTTTGTTATAAACAAAATATGTTTATATTTATTTTTAGCCTATGATAGATTACAATGTGGAAAAACCTTTGGAACAAACAAACAACCCAGAAAACAATTCAGAACATCCCAACCATCCTAAACACCAAGATCATTTAAAGCCTGAAGAAGTAAAAAATAAACCAGGTGACCACCAAGAACATCATGAATATCCTGATCAACCAGATCATTTAAAGCCTAACAAACAAACAGAGAAGCCAGGTGATCATCCAGGACATACTGAACATCTCTTAGGAGATCATGAAAATCCCAATCATCTGGATCATTCAAAACCAAACAAAGAAACAGTAAAACCTGGTGATCGTCTGGACCATTCTAATCACCAAGATCATTTAAAGCCTGACAAAGACACAGAAAAACCAGATGACCATCAAGGGCATCCTGAACATCCTAATCATCCCAATCATTTAAATCCTGACAAAGAAACAGAAAAATCAGGTGATCACCCAGGACATCTCGAACATCTTAATCACCCAGATCATTTAAATCCTGAAAAAGAAACAGAAAAACCATATATCCATCCAGGACAACTTAATTTACCTGAAAATTTAAAACCTGATTTAGACAACAATAAACCAGTTGACCATCCAGAACATCCTGAACATCCTAATCATCTCGATCATTCAAAGTCTGACAAAGAAACAGAAAAACCAAATGACTATCAAGTACATCCGGAACATCCTAATCAACCCAATCATTTGAATTCTGACAAAGAAACAGAAAAATCAGGTGATCACCCAGGACATCTCGAACATCCTGATCACCCAGATCATTTAAAGCCTGAAAAAGAAGCAGAAAAACCATATATCCATCCAGGACAACTTAGTTTTCCTGAAAATTTTAAACCTGATTTAGACAACAATATACCAGTTGACCATGAGAAACATCCTGACCATCCTAATCATCTCGATCATTCAAAGCCTGATAAAGATACAAAAAAACCAGGTACTCATCCCGAACATCCTAATCACCCTGATCATTTATATCCTGACAAAGAAAGAGAAAAATCAGATGACCACCCAGGACATCCAGAACATCCAAAGCACCAAGATCATTCAATGCCTGATAAAGAAACAGAAAAACCAGGTGACCATCCAGAACATCCTGATCACCAAGATCATTTAAATCCTTACAAAGAAACAGAAAAACAAAATGACCACCCAGGACATCCAGAACATCCTAAACACCAAGATCATTCAAAGCCTGAAAAAGAAACTGAAAAATCAGGCGACCACCAACAACATCCTGATCACCCACTCAATTCAAAACCTGACAAGGAAACAGATAAACCTGATGACTATATTGGACATCCTGAACATATGGATCACCCAGATCATTCAAAGCCTGACAGAGGAAAAGAAAATCCAGTTGATCATCTAGGACATCCTGATAACCCAGATCAGTCAAAACCTGAAAAAGTAACGGAAAGACCTGTTGACCATATAGGACATCCTGAACATCCATATCACCCAGAACATTTGAAGCCTGACAAAGTCACTGAAAAACCTCTTGACCATATAAGACATCCAGATCATCCGGTTGATCATATAGAACATCCTAATAATTCAGATCAGTCAAAACCTGACAAAGAAACAGAAAAACCAGATGAATATCCAGGACATCATCAACATCCTGATTATCAAGACCATTCAAAACCTAACGAAGAAACAGAAAGACCTGTTGACCATATAGGACATCCTGATCGTCCAGATCATCTAGACAATTTAAAGCCCAATAAAGAAACAGACAAACCACTTGATCATCTGGGACTTCCTAATCATCCTGATCATTTAAAGCCTGACCAAGAAACAGAAAAACCAGATAAATATCCACAACATCATGAACATCCTGATCATTCAAAGCCTGACAAAGAAACAGAAAAACCAAATAAATATCCAGGACATCATGAATATCCTGATCACCTTGACCATTCAAAACCTGAAAAAGAAACAGAAAAACCTCTTGACCATATGGTGCATCCTGATCTTCCAGACCATTTAAAGCCTGACAAAGAAACAGAAAAACCATTTGATCATCTAGGGCTTCCTGATCAGCCAGATCATTCAAAGCCTGACAGAGAAACAGAAAAACCTCATGACCATATGGGACATCCTGATCTTACAGATCACCCAGAACATTTAAAGCCTGGAAAGGAAGCAGAAAAACCTCTTGACTTTGATGGACATCCTAATCATCCAGATCATTTAAAGCCTGACAAAGAAACAGAAAAACCAGATAAATATCCGGAACATCATGAACATCCTGATCATTCAAAGCCTGATAAAGAAACAGAGAAACCTAATGAATATCCAGGACATCATGAATATCCTGATCACCTGGACCATTCAAAACCTGAAAAAGAAACAGAAAAACCTCTTGACCATATGGTGCATCCTGATCTTCCAGACCATTTAAAGCCTGACAAAGAAACAGAAAAACCATTTGATCATCTAGGGCTTCCTAATCAGCCAGATCATTCAAAGCCTGACAGAGAAACAGAAAAACCTTATGACCATATGGGACATCCTGATCTCTCAGATCACCCAGATCATCCAGACCATTCAAAACCTAACAAAGAAACAGAAAAACCTCTTGATCATTTGGAACATCCTAATCACCCTGATCATCTAAAGCCTGATAAAGAAACAGAAAAACCAGTCGATCATCTAGGGCTTCCTAATCAGCCAGATCATTCAAAGCCTGACAGAGAAACAGAAAAACCTTACGACCATATGGGACATCCTGATCTTCCAGATCATTCAGACCATTTAAAGCCTGAAAAAGAAATAGAAAAACCTCATGAGCATATGGTACATCCTGATCACCCAGATCATCCAGACCATTTAAAACCTAACAAAGAAACAGAGAAACCTCTTGACCATTTGGAATATCCTGACCACCTTGATCATCTAAAGCCTGACAAAGAAACAGAAAAACCATTTGATTATCTGGGACTTCCTAATCATCCAGATCATTCAAAGCCTGACAGAGAAACAGAAAAACCTTACGACCATATGGGACATCCTGATCTTCCAGATCATTCAGACCATTTAAAGCCTGAAAAAGAAACAGAAAAACCTTATGAGCATATGGTACATCCTGATCACCCAGATCATCCAGACCATTTAAAACCTAACAAAGAAACAGAAAAACCTCTTGACCATTTGGAACATCCTGACCACCTTGATCATCTAAAGCCTGAAAAAGAAACAGAAAAACCATTTGATTATCTGGGACTTCCTAATCATCCAGATCATTCAAAGCCTGACAGAGAAACAGAAAAACCTTACGACCATATGGGACATCCTGATCTTCCAGATCATTCAGACCATTTAAAGCCTGAAAAAGAAACAGAAAAACCTTATGAGCATATGGTACATCCTGATCACCCAGATCATCCAGACCATTTAAAACCTAACAAAGAAACAGAAAAACCTCTTGACCATTTGGAACATCCTGATCACCCTGATCATCTAAAGCCTGACAAAGAAACAGAAAAACCATTTGATTATCTGGGACTTCCTAATCATCCAGATCATTCAAAGCCTGATAAAGAAACAGAAAAACCTTATGACCATATGGGACATCCTGATCTTACAGATCACCCAGAACATTTAAAGCCTGAAAAGGAAGCAGAAAAACCTCTTGATCTTAATGGACATCCTGATCATCCAGATCATTTAAAGCCTGACAAAGAAACAGAAAAACCAGATAAATATCCAGAACCTCATGAACATCCTGATCATCCAAAGCCTGACAAAGAAACAGAGAAACCAAATGAATATCCAGGACATCATGAATATCCTGATCACCTTGACCATTCAAAACCTGAAAAAGAAACAGAAAAACCTCTTGACCATATGGTGCATCCTGATCTACCAGACCATTTAAAGCCTGAAAAAGAAACAGAAAAACCAATCAATCATCTAGGGTTTCCTGATCAGCCAGATCATTCAAAGCCTGACAGAGAAACAGAAAAACCTTATGACCATATGGGACATCCTGATCTCTCAGATCACCCAGATCATCCAGACCATTCAAAACCTAACAAAGAAACAGAAAATCCTCTCGATCATTTGGAACATCCTGATCATCTAAAGCCTGACAAAGAAGCAGAAAAACCAATCGATCATCTAGGACTTCCTGATCAGCCAGATCATTCAAAGCCTGACAGAGAAACAGAAAAACCTTATGACCATATGGGGCATCCTGATCATCCAGATCACCCAGGCCATTTAAAGCCTGAAAAAGAAATAGAAAAACCTTATGACAATATGGTACATCCTGATCACCCAGATCATTCAGACCATTCAAAACCTTACAAAGAAACAGAGAAACCTCTTGATCATTTAGAACATCCTGATCATCTAAAGCCTGACAAAGAAACAGAAAAAGGAATTGATCATCTAGGACTTCCTGATCAGCCAGATCATTCAAAGCCTGACAGTGAAAAAGAAAAACCTTATGACCATATGGGGCATCCTGATCATCTAGATCATACAGACCATTTAAAGCCTGAAAAAGAAACAGAAAAACCTTATGAAAATATGGTACATCCTGATCACCCAGATCATCCAGACCATTCAAAACCTGAAAAAGAAACAGAAAAACCTCTTGACCATTTGGAACATCCTGATCACCCTGATCATCTAAAGCCTGATAAAGAAACAGAAAAACCAGTCGATCATCTAGGACTTCCTGATCAGCCAGATCATTCAAAGCCTGAGAGAGAAACAGAAAAACCTTATGACGATATGGGACATCCTGATATCTCAGATCACCCAGATCGTCCAGACCATTTAAAACCTAACAAAGAAACAGAAAAACCTCTTGATCATTTGGAACGTCCTGATCACCCTGACCATCTGAAGCCTGACAAAGAAACAGAAAAACCAATTGATCACCTTGGACTTCCTGATCAGCCAGATCATTCAAAACCTGACAGAGAAACAGAAAAACCTTATGACCATATGAGGCATCCTGATCATCCAGATCATACAGACCATTTAAAGCCTGAAAAAGAAACAGAAAAACCTTATGAAAATATGGTACATCCTGATCACCCAGATCATCCAGACCATTTAAAACCTAACAAAGAAACAGAAAAACCTCTTGACCATTTGGAACATCCTGATCACCCTGATCATCTAAAGCCTGATAAAGAAACAGAAAAACCAGTCGATCATCTAGGACTTCCTGATCAGCCAGATCATTCAAAGCCTGACAGAGAAACAGAAAAACCTTATGACGATATGGGACATCCTGATCTCTCAGATCACCCAGATCGTCCAGACCATTTAAAACCTAACAAAGAAACAGAGAAACCTCTTGATCATTTGGAACATCCTGATCACCCTGACCATCTAAAGCCTGACAAAGAAACAGAAAAACCAATTGATCACCTTGGACTTCCTGATCAGCCAGATCATTCAAAACCTGACAGAGAAACAGAAAAACCCTATGACCATATGGGGCATCCTGATCATCCAGATCATACAGACCATTTAAAGCCTGAAAAAGAAACGGAAAAACCTTATGAAAATATGGTACATCCTGATCACCCAGATCATCCAGACCATTTAAAACCTAACAAAGAAACAGAGAAACCTCTTGATCATTTGGAACATCCTGATCACCCTGATCATCTAAAGCCTGACAAAGAAACAGAAAAACCAATTGATCACCTAGGACTTCCTGATCAGCCAGATCATTCAAAACCTGACAGAGAAACAGAAAAACCTTATGACGATATGGGACATCCTGATCTCTCAGATCACCCAGATCATCCAGACCATTCAAAACCTAACAAAGAAACAGAGAAACCTCTTGATCATTTGGAACATCCTGATCACCCTGATCATCTAAAGCCTGACAAAGAAACAGAAAAACCAATTGATCACCTAGGACTTCCTGATCAGCCAGATCATTCAAAACCTGACAGAGAAACAGAAAAACCTTATGACCATATGGGGCATCCTGATCATCCAGATCATTCAGACCATTTAAAGCCTGAAAAAGAAACAGAAAAACCTTATGAAAATATGGTACATCCTGATCACCCAGATCATCCAGACCATTTAAAACCTAACAAAGAAACAGAGAAACCTCTTGATCATTTGGAACATCCTGATCACCCTGATCATCTAAAGCTTGACAAAGAAACAGAAAAACCAATTGATCACCTAGGACTTCCTGATCAGCCAGATCATTCAAAACCTGACAGAGAAACAGAAAAACCTTATGACCATATGGGGCATCCTGATCATCCAGATCATTCAGACCATTTAAAGCCTGAAAAAGAAACAGAAAAACCTTATGAAAATATGGTACATCCTGATCACCCAGATCATCCAGACCATTTAAAACCTAACAAAGAAACAGAGAAACCTCTTGATCATTTGGAACATCCTGATCACCCTGATCATCTAAAGCCTGACAAAGAAACAGAAAAACCAATTGATCACCTAGGACTTCCTGATCAGCCAGATCATTCAAAACCTGACAGAGAAACAGAAAAACCTTATGACGATATGAGACATCCTGATCTCTCAGATCACCCAGATCATCCAGACCATTCAAAACCTAACAAAGAAACAGAGAAACCTCTTGATCATTTGGAACATCCTGATCACCCTGATCATCTAAAGCCTGACAAAGAAACAGAAAAACCAATTGATCACCTAGGACTTCCTGATCAGCCAGATCATTCAAAACCTGACAGAGAAACAGAAAAACCTTATGACCATATGGGGCATCCTGATCATCCAGATCATTCAGACCATTTAAAGCCTGAAAAAGAAACAGAAAAACCTTATGAAAATATGGTACATCCTGATCACCCAGATCATCCAGACCATTTAAAACCTAACAAAGAAACAGAGAAACCTCTTGATCATTTGGAACATCCTGATCACCCTGATCATCTAAAGCCTGACAAAGAAACAGAAAAACCAATTGATCACCTAGGACTTCCTGATCAGCCAGATCATTCAAAACCTGACAGAGAAACAGAAAAACCTTATGACGATATGAGACATCCTGGTCTCTCAGATCACCCAGATCATCCAGACCATTCAAAACCTAACAAAGAAACAGAGAAACCTCTTGATCATTTGGAACATCCTGATCACCCTGATCATCTAAAGCCTGACAAAGAAACAGAAAAACCAATTGATCACCTAGGACTTTCTGATCAGCCAGATCATTCAAAACCTGACAGAGAAACAGAAAAACCTTATGACGATATGAGACATCCTGATCTCTCAGATCACCCAGATCATCCAGACCATTCAAAACCTAACAAAGAAACAGAGAAACCTCTTGATCATTTGGAACATCCTGATCACCCTGATCATCTAAAGCCTGACAAAGAAACAGAAAAACCAATTGATCACCTAGGACTTTCTGATCAGCCAGATCATTCAAAACCTGACAGAGAAACAGAAAAACCTTATGACCATATGGGGCATCCTGATCATCCAGATCATACAGACCATTTAAAGCCTGAAAAAGAAACAGAAAAACCCTATGAAAATATGGTACATCCTGATCACCCAGATCATCCAGACCATTTAAAACCTAACAAAGAAACAGAGAAACCTCTTGATCATTTGGAACATCCTGATCACCCTGATCATCTAAAGCCTGACAAAGAAACAGAAAAACCAATTGATCACCTAGGACTTCCTGATCAGCCAGATCATTCAAAACCTGACAGAGAAACAGAAAAACCTTATGACCATATGGGGCATCCTGATCATCCAGATCATTCAGACCATTTAAAGCCTGAAAAAGAAACAGAAAAACCTTATGAAAATATGGTACATCCTGATCACCCAGATCATCCAGACCATTTAAAACCTAACAAAGAAACAGAGAAACCTCTTGATCATTTGGAACATCCTGATCACCCTGATCATCTAAAGCCTGACAAAGAAACAGAAAAACCAATTGATCACCTAGGACTTCCTGATCAGCCAGATCATTCAAAACCTGACAGAGAAACAGAAAAACCTTATGACGATATGGGACATCCTGATCTCTCAGATCACCCAGATCATCCAGACCATTCAAAACCTAACAAAGAAACAGAGAAACCTCTTGATCATTTGGAACATCCTGATCACCCTGATCATCTAAAGCCTGACAAAGAAACAGAAAAACCAATTGATCACCTTGGACTTCCTGATCAGCCAGATCATTCAAAACCTGACAGAGAAACAGAAAAACCTTATGACCATATGGGGCATCCTGATCATCCAGATCATACAGACCATTTAAAGCCTGAAAAAGAATCAGAAAAACCTTATGAAAATATGGTACATCCTGATCACCCAGATCATCCAGACCATTTAAAACCTAACAAAGAAACAGAGAAACCTCTTGATCATTTGGAACATGCTGATCACCCTGATCATCTAAAGCCTGACAAAGAAACAGAAAAACCAATTGATCACCTAAGACTTCCTGATCAGCCAGATCATTCAAAACCTGACAGAGAAACAGAAAAACCTTATGACCATATGGGGCATCCTGATCATCCAGATCATACAGACCATTTAAAGCCTGAAAAAGTAACAGAAAAACCTTATGAAAATATGGTACATCCTGATCACCCAGAATATCCAGACCATTTAAAACCTAACAAAGAAACAGAGAAACCTTTTGATCATTTGGAACATCCTGATCACCCTGATCATCTAAAGCCAAATAAAGAAACAGAAAAACCAGTCGATCATCTAGAACTTCCTGATCAGCCAGATCATTCAATCCCTGACAGAGAAACAGAAAAACCTTATGATCATATGGGACATCCTGATCTCTCAGATCACGCAGATCATCCAGACCATTTAAAACCTAACAAAGAAACAGAGAATTCTCTTGATCATTTGGAACATCCTGATCATCTTAAGCCTGATAAAGAAACAGAAAAACCTTATGGTCATATGGGACATCCTGACTTTCCAGGTCATCCAGACCATTTAAAGTCTGAAAACGAAACAGTTAAACCTCTTGACCATTTGGGGCATCCTGAGCACCCAGTTTATACAAAGCCTGACAGAGAAACAGAAAAACCATCTTATCATTTAGGTTTTCCTGATCAGCCAGATTATTCAAAGCCTGATAAAGAAAAAGAAAAACCAAGTGACCATCCAGGTTATCCCGAACAATCTATTCATCCCGATCTTTTAATACCTAACAAAGAAACAGAAAAACCAAATGATTTTTTTGGACATCATGAACATCCTGATCAGCCAGATCATCTAAAACCTGAGAAAGAAACAGATAAACCTGCTGAGCATCCAGGACATCCTGATTATCCTGTTAAACCAGATCATCTACAGCCTGACAAAGAAACTGAAAAACCTTTGGACCATTTAGGACATCCTGAAAATCCAGAACTTTTCGGTCACCCAGATCTTTCAATGCTTGACAAAGAAACAGGAAAACCATATGGCCATCCAGATTATCCCTTTTTACATACTACTGAAAAACCTACTGTTCAATCAACCCCCTCCATTGAACCAATATCTTTACCTTTTTCAGATTTACCTCTTAAACAAATACATCCATCTAGATTGCCATTTTTGACTTCAACCATCAGTGCTCCAGACAGCAACTCGATCTTTATTTCTTCTGATAGATTAGATGATTTGAAGCCTTCAATCCACCCTTTAGTGCCTACAACAAATCCTATTGTGGATAGTCTATCTTCTACAACGACTCCTGATATTCCCATACCTACTACAACTTTAGATTTAAATGTTCCTACCATCAAACCTTTGTTGGTAGATTCGGATCATTCTGTTACGGTAACGACTCCTGCAATTTTAAAAGCAACTTCAACTCCATCTCCTAATAGTACACATCTTAGTGGCGTTCCAAGCTTTGATATTTTAATTTCGTCAACTGGAAGTAAAAACTGTGGGAATAGTATGATTTAAATATTTTTTTTTAATTAGTTTTATATTACTAACCAATGTTATTTTTATTTGTTTTTATTATTTTTACGAAACTTAAATTTAGGTTTTCCATGTTGGCCAACAGACTACTCCCTTTCCCACGCAATTCACCCATGCTGTACAAATCAAAGTTCTACTAATAAATGCAATTGTCAATGTATCTTTCTCAATATGCTAATTCAACTTGAAGGTCACCATAAACCAACTTTTTTATGCCATAAAAGAACATTTAGAAATCCTGGATTCATTATTTCAGATAAAGGTAAGGTATATTTAAGTTACAGAATTTTTGTCTGCACTGTTAACATTTATGTTAACTGCATTTTAACATTTATGATGATGGTGGTGTCTTGATGATAAAATACATTTGTATTTTTCGTTTTGTTAAAGTATGAAATTTTATTGTATTAATGTTATGGTTCATTTCAACATATTGAGTTAAAGTTGTGATACATTGCAACATTTTGCATATAGTATGCTATGATGCTTTGTATGTTTTTTGTATTCTCAAAATATTTTTTTTGTTAGGTAAGTATCCAGATAAGCGGTGTCTTCAACTTCCGATCGATCTTTCAAAATCAAGAAGATATTTGTGTTATTCGCGTGCTTCAGGCTATAAATTGGGATGGTCTGATAATTTAAGAGATAATAAATGCATTCGATCAAATGCGATATCGAAAAAACTATGTTTGTTTTGATACTTTTTATATTTATTGTAATTAATATATATATATATATATATATATATATATATATATATATATATATATATATATATATATATATATATATATATATAATTATTAAAAAATGTATTTTTTTAAACTTATTTATAATTTAGTTATGTAGTGTTATTTTTTTTAAAGAATTGGCTTTATAAAACCATTTTCATATTTTCTTTTTTTATTATTATTTTAATATTTTGTTTTCAACATTTAAATCTGATAGGATTAACCACCCGGTGGTTGACCTTTTTTCTACTTAGTCATATAAATAATAATTTCTCACTCGTTATTTCATAAATAGTAGAATTTAAAGTTTTATCGTATAAAGGGATAGTTGCTCTTTACTATACACTTAAAGTGAATGACGTCCGAATATAAATAATGGAGTTATAGCCCCCGAAATGTCAAAATGATGAAAACTGGACAACATCCTAAGATTAACGTTTTTGTTGTCCAGTATTTGAAATTTATAAAAATATTCAAAAGTTAGGTACTTCTTTAAACACAGGTACTTGAATGATACGTAGCAAAACGTATGTTTTTTATAATTTACAATGTAAATTATAAAAAATATTTTATGGAATTTTGGAAGAAATTTCAAATTTTGAAAACATTTTATAGTTTTTTTCATGTTACAGCAAAAGATAAAAACTTACAATTTAAACTTTGATGCATTATTTTTCTGTTTTATTTTTGTAGTTTTCTTGGTATTATTTATCTTTTATCACAGCTTTTATTTAACAATAGCTGAAGGTTAGGGTTATGATTTTTTTAACTTTTGTCACAGCTGTAATTGGCCATAGTTTAAAAACATGAGAAATTAATAATTAATATTAAAATTTCATAATAATATTGAATATAGTTAAATTCCCCGCCCACACACAATTTCGTTATGTTACTAAAATTGTTGTGTTGTTTTAATGACCATCGTTGAAGTACTTGATTTTAAGTAAGATAAAAAGCATAAGTAAAGTTATTTTCTGTGCTTCTGTTGCACTGAACTGAAATATTAAACAAATACAGAAAATAGTTTGTACTTATGTGTTTTATGTCTTCATCATTTGTATTTTTTACATTTCTTTTTAATTAATTTTTTGCATGTCTTTTTAATTAACTTGATATTTAATAAAGTAAATTTTTAAAGAAAAGTATTTTTATAAAAATAATATTAAAACAGAATAATTCTAACATTCATGCATTTTAGATTTTTCTAATATGTCAAATAAATATAGCAAACTGTTGTTGAAAAATATTCACCAGAATGGACAAAAAAATTAGTTTCATTTAAAAAACGTATAACATCAAGAATTGAATAATTTTATTGAAAAATCATTAGATTCATATAATATAATGCCATTAGATTCATTTAATTCATTTTATTCTAAATATTATTTAGACAGGTACTGATATTCAGTTCATAACGAACTGAATATCAGTACCTGTCTAAATAATATTTAGAATACCCGCTTAAAATGTGTAAACTAAATGCCATCCCAGTGGGCACCGGACCAAAAAAAGACGTCTTTTGAACGTTTAAAAGACGTTCAAAAGACGTCCAAAAAAGAAGATCACAAGATCTTGTCGTCAGAACCTTATAAAATACAAGCAAGCAAAATAAAGACAAGTATAACAACATACAAAAAATAAAGTAAAATTACAAAATAAAAAATAACGAAACCCAAGTCAAATAACAATTTTCAAAATATCAGAAGTTTCTAAGTATATTATCAAGTGAAAAAATACATTTTTTAAGATAGAGCTTGAAAAGATAAAAGGAAGTTGGTTGATCGAGATTTCGCAGAACAATATTATTCCATAGGTGGGGTCCACGATAAGCAAAGCAAAATTGATTAAATTTTGTGTGACAAAACGGCTCATTTAAAAAATTTATGTTTCTCATATCGTATTTGTTGTTAGGTTTGAGTTTGAAAATATTATTAAAAGCGGTAGGGGATAAATTATTCCTCCATAAATATACAAAACATAAAACTTTAAATACATTGAGCTCAAATAGATTTAATAATCTCATTTCAGTAAAAACGATCAGCATAGTTAATTATGCGGATCGCATGTTTTTGACGACGATAAAGAAGTTTTAATTTACTTTTAACGGAACTCCCCTTAGCAGTGTTAGCATAATTTATGTAACTGTGGATAAAAGAGTAATAAAGTTGTATAAAGCAATTTTTATTAAGGTAGTTACAAGCTTTATATAGAATCCCAATGTTTTTTGAAATTTTAGTAGTAACATAATTAATATGTTGATTCCATGAGATGTTTTCATCGAGATAAACGCCTAAGAATTTTGTAACGAAATCATTTTTTATTTCAATTTCGTCTTTATAAAGTTGTGGCAAGTTTGTTGGTAATAATTTTTTGCACACGAATGGAATAGAGTCCATTTGGTTTTATTAATATTTAAAGTTTGCTTATTACATTTAAACCAGATTGATATATATTTAAGTTCTTTATTCATAGTGGTAAAGAGTTCATATATATTACTGCTTGAGAGAAATAAGTTGGTATCATCTGCGTACATGATGCTTATAAGGTTAGAAGCTTTATTTAAATCATTTATATATATCAGGAAAAGTAAGGGTCCGAGGATTGAACCTTGAGGAATACCGCATACGATATCAAGATAATTATTTTGATAACCATCGTTACTAATAATAAATTGTTTTCTTTTTGTTAAGTAGCTTCTAAACCATTTTAAAGCAGTACCTTTAATTCCATAATATTTAAGTTTTTGCAGTAAAATATAGTGATCTACAGTGTCGAAAGCTTTTGATAGGTCAATGAGATACCTAACAGGTACTGTGATTTTTCAAAAGATTTCGAGATTTCATGCACAAACTGGATTATTGCATGCTCCGTTGAGTTACCTTTTTTAAAGCCGAATTGTTTGTTATATAGTGAGATGTTTGTATATTCTATTAGACATTATCCTTTCTAAAATTTTTGAAAATACCGAAAGAACAGAGATGGGACAATAGTTACTAATATTCGATTTGTCACCCTCCTTAAAAATAGGAGTAATTTTAGCAACTTTTAATTATTCTGGAAATATTCCTTGGTTAATAGAAGCTTTAAAAACTTTAAAAAGAACATGTTTTAATATATCGAAACAATCTATAATTACATTTCCATTAATTTCATCTGCTCTTGTTGCTTTGGTTCTTTTCAAGGAATTTAAAGAAACTTCAAATTCCTCAAAAGATAGTTCTGAGGTTAACTCATCGGAACAAATGCAATTATCCATAGGTACGAGAAAATCATTAAAAGAAGTCGTCGTATTTGGAATCTTATTTGATAGAGAAGGACCTATCCCAATAAAAAATTTATTAAATTCATGAGATATGGCTCTTGGATCGTATAAACTAATGTTACCAACTTGTATCATCTGCGGCAGAAAACCTAACCATGATTTTTGTTTTCCAGTAATTTCTTTTATAAATTGCCATGTACGTTTCAAGTCGTTTTTAAATTTATTAATTAGTTCTAAGTAGTAATTTCTTTTTAAGCTTTTACGTATTTTTTCAAATAGATATTAGTAATTTTTATATATTTTTTCGCTAACAGGTGTTTTTGTTTTTAGATATTTGTATATATATATATAAAATTTTTGTTTAATTTTTGACAATTTTTTTAATCCCTTTGTAATCCAGGGACTTTTTTTATATAAGCAAATTAAAATTTAATAATAATAAATTTAATAATTTAAAATTAAGCAAATATCGCCGCAATAAAATTTTTAAATAAAAGTAAATCTGTAACATTTAATATAATTTTTAATAATTTACATAATTTGAAGATTACGTTAGATACTTGCATAGAATTTCGTTCACACAGATAAAATATGAATCATGACGGATTGTAGTTTCAAAAAAATGCCTAATAGCTTTGTAAAATTAAAGATATTTTTATTTACACATTTATTAACAAATTAAAAAAGCATAACAATTTTTAATAGTTTTCAATTGCATGTCTATAATGAACTAACGCGTCATCTGAATAATCTAAAAATGTAATTGAATTAAAAAAGGAAAAAAGTACACACGCGTTACCTGGAAATCAATTTATTTATACATAATATGCAAAACAAAATATATAAAGAAAAGTATATATTTACAAAAAAAATTCAACTAAATTTGCATTACACAGGTCAACAAAAAAAATTTTTTTTTCTATTACCGAGCAAACAATTAGTTTTTTTTATAGCATTTCTCATTTTGATTTCAAATATGCAATTCATTTTTCACCATCACCTCAAGTTCTAAAGATATTTGGGTTCAAATCTTTAGTATTTGGAGTAAAATCCCTAATATTGTCAAAAAAAAGTTATTCAAAAGTATGTCAACCTGGGTCTCAAAAGAAGCGTAATTTTATAGAGATTTTAGAAAACAATAAATATTTTTTTTTAAAACTTATTAACAAAAAAATTATGTAAAAAAAATGCTAAAGACTCTTAAAAAGAGTTTAACAAAATGTTTCTCAGCAATTATACAAAAAAGACTTGATTTTATTACAAACAAATAACATTTTAAGATAACTTTTTTTTCGACAAGATTTAAACCCAATTATCTTTAAAACTTGACGTGATGATGAAAAATGAACTGCATATTTGAAGTCAAAATGAGAAATGCTATAAAAAAACTAATTGTTTGCTTGGCAACAGAAAAAAAAAATTTTTGGTTGACCTGTGTTATCAATTACCAATTGGTAGATTAATTAACTACAAAAGTACAAACTACAGATGCAGTATATTTTTTTCCCACCACTCTCTCTCCTCATACTTTACTTTCTACAGGATCAACACTAGGGCTATGACTTTTTATCAACCCCATGCTCCTGTACTGTAGTTTGATGAACGTTTACCGAAAAAGCACGAAATAAATTATTATTTGCATATGGTGTAATTTGTCTTTATTTTACCAAAATAAAGACAAATTACACAAAGGTGTAATTTGTCTTTATTTTTGCATGATGAATAAATTTTCTTCCATTACTTCAATTGCGCCCTCTGCGCTTTGATTACTTCTAGATATCTGTAGTATGAATGGCTCTCGCTTCTAGTGATTTTTAGAGATTAAAGAGATCTTAAATCCTTTTTGTATGGATTCAGTATTTCAGCAGTTATTAAAGTCGTTTTCATTGTACAGTTGGTCTGTAAACCAATGGTCTACCCAGCCATACGATATAAATCGACAGCAGAACTGTCCTTGTTGAAGGAATTAAAAAGAAGGCCAGGATTGTTAGTATAACTCTGGAGTTCCTCCTCTCATTACTGATGTTGAACATTTTCTGAAACCTGATCCATGGAAAATGTCTCTTTCCTCAAAAAATCGGAACACTCGAGTGAGATAAAAAAATAATAGTGAAATAAAAACTTCATACCATCTCTCCAGCCTGATGTTTCGAGAATTACTTCTGTTCTGTTATCAAACTGTGTTTTCAGTTGTTCGTACTCCTTCAACAGTTGAGATACAAATGGATATTTAATGTTTGGCGATTGTGTTTTACTTCCAAGTTCTTCATCCATCACCATACGGGGGATTCTATCTGATACATGGTGTTGACAACTGATAAACTGAGATTTGTTGATGCGTTTCTCTGTGAACATTTGTTGCAATATTACAACAACGCAGTTCTTTTTTCCTATGTTAACGCTAGTGGTATCTGCAACAATCATCTGTATTGAATTCCATAGGTGAAATTCATCGAGAATTTTAGAAATTCCTTGAGCAATTGTTAAAGCCCTGCCATCTACCAAGTTAAGGGCATCCAATTTGATTTCGCTTTTTTCGTTTTTAAGAACAACTACTTGATAATCCATTCTGTGTATGTGCTTGCCATCATAGTGTAAGGATCAACTTTCCATATGCAACTTTTCAATCATTTCTTCCTTCAGCTTGATTGCCTCTTTGATTGTTGACTTTTAAATAGCTGATTGAAATGGAGTTGAAATGCCAATGCCTTCACAAGCCAATTGCTTGCAAATGTTAGCAGCTTTGTCTGTTGATACTCTTGTGGAGGTCATCAAGTTGACTGCAATTTAGTCTTTATGATGTTTTTTACTTGGTGTAAGAGTTGTCTCATCTTCTTCGTTGTTTTCATATTCACTGTAGTCAGCCTGTCAGAATCACTAAAACCAGGATAGTAAGATGATGAGTTGGATGACTCATTAGAAATTTTTTGTCTTTTAGAGGGATGGATCGCTTATTACTGGATTTTTGGTCCAAGGAAATGGTAGCGTCCAATAATTTGCTTTTAGAGAGGCATTTTGCACTTTCCTTCCAGTGAATATTCTTCCAAAGAGACCATTCTTCTTCTTTTATGAGAGTCTTCAAATTTTATCAGATTATTGGTCCAGACATCCTTATTTAAAGCAACATATTAGATGAGCAGCAATATATAGTCTAAAATGTTCTAGAATATTCCAGAATGTTCTAAATTGTTATAGAATGTTCTAAAATATTTTAAATTGCTCTAGAATGTTCTAAATTGTTCCAGAATATTTTAAATTGTTCTAGAATGTTCTAAAGTCATCTAAAATATTCTGTTATTTTCCGAAATGTTCTCAAGTTTTAAAGACTTTTAATCTAAACAAGTTTTAATTGATTTGCAGGAAAGCGATACGTATTATGTATTATACGTACATAAATAAGAACGGTTGTTCTTATTTATGGATCTCACTAAAATAAAGTAAAGCTCTAATAAAAAATCAAGATAACTTAAAAAAAAAAAATTCTTTTAAAAGTATGTTATTATCACAATCCACAATAACGAAGTTTATTAATGATATTACTTTCTTAATATAAATATATGTATATATCTCTATATATTGTTGTATATATATGAAAATTGTATTTATTGTAGAAGGCGAAATAAGTATATTAAAAAAAAATAAGTTAGTACCCAGTAAGGAATTTGATATCGTTTTATTATCAAACTATGATATATATGATATCATGATATGAAACGTTTATGATATCAATATGATATCAAAATGAAATCACTCATTGATATCATTTTGAACTCAAAACTTGATATCAAAGTATGAGAAGTTTACACAAAACTTGTTATCATAATAATTCCGCTATATTTATTTTATTTCATTATATTTTAATAAAAAAACATTTTATTATGATTTTAACTAATTATATTCTTGTAAATAATATTTTAAAATAATATAATAACTATTTTAAATTTTTTTTTATTTATTTACTAAAGTTAAATTATATCGTATAAATAAACATTTTTGGTGAAATTGATAGCTATCAATTTCCACGTAACTTTAGCGTATCCTTTAGCGCGCTTTTTGGAAAACTTGTTGATTAAAAGAAGATTGTTGTTAGTTCGAAGAAAATTAATTATTTTAAAAATGTTGCAAATGATACAAGAAAAAGAAAAGAAGGAAAAACGATTTTGGGTAAGGAAAATTTATACCGAACGCCTTCAGAAAGGAGAGTTTCATTTATTAGTCCAGGATTTACGTTTACACGACCAGGAATACTTTTTTAAGTATTTTCGTATGTCTCCAACAACTTACGAAGAGTTGCTTTCTTTTGTAGCGCCTATCATTGTAAAACAAAGAACTACCATGAGAGACCCTATGAGTCCGAGTGAAAGGCTGGCCGTAACACTTAGATTTCTTGTAACAGGAGATGCTCAGTGTACTATTGCTGCAAGTTACAGAATCAGCGCATCTACTATCAATAGGATTATTAGTGAGACATGCGCTGCTATCTGGACATCATTGAAAGAGAGAAATTTTCTACACGTCCCATCAGAAAAACAAGAATGGAAAACAATTGCAAAAGAATTTGAAAACATGTGGAATTTTCCGCATGCTATAGGTGCAATAGATGGCAAGCACATCGTTATGCAAGCTCCTCATAATGGCGGATCAGAGTATTTTAACTATAAGAAAACGCATAGCATAGTTCTTCTAGCTGTTTGTAATGCTAAATACGAATTTACTATGGTAGACATTGGTGACTCGGGAAGACAGAGTGATGGTAGCGTTTTTAACAACTGCAGTCTTGGTTATGCAATCGAAAATAATAAATTGAATATTCCTGATCCCGAATATATTGGTAATTCAGAAAAGGTATTACCGTACGTTTTAGTTGCTGACGATGCTTTTGGTTTAAAAAGGCACATGATGAAACCATACCCTAATCAAAACATTCTTTTAGATCAAAAAATATTCAACTACAGACTTTCAAGAGCCAGAAGGGTAATAGAAAATACATTTGGTATTGCTACAACACGCTTTCAAAAGATGTTCTTAAAAATAAAAATACATCGATAAAACAAATAAAATGTAGCATAAAATTATTATTATATATATATGTATATATATTTTATAATTATAACTATATATAATTTACTCTAAATCTCTTCATTCTCACCATATTTCATGTTGAAAAGAAGTGTTTTTATCTTTATCATAGCCCGTCTATTTTCTTTTATTGAAAGTTCTTTCATAATAGGAATAAGGCTTCTACAAAATAGGGTAGTTTCATCTTCCTCAACATCTTCCATTGACTTTTTTAATATCTTGTCACACTCTACTAATGATTGTGACAATTGTGACAATGACTCGTCATTTTGATTTTTGATTCGTGCCTTCTTTTGAATGGGTGATCTGGTATTAATCACTATATTTTTCGATTTTCAGTTAGAATTAATTCTCTGCTAAAACTACTGGTACTTGGACATGATTAAAACTACATTGTGAGTGAAACGATGATGGTGAAGCAACATCTGAGACAATATCAACATTAAATTCTGTTGGTTTGTTTGCAATTTTTTCATGCAAAAATGTCATTTGATCAAAAAACTTAAATTTTGGTAAGTTTGAGGCTGCTGCTCCTGATCTGGTCATACGAATACGTTTATCTAAACATTTTTTTAGCGTATCTTTTAGATTTTTTAACTTTTTCTGAAGGAAGTTCTCTTCTTTACAAAATTTTAATGAAAGTTTTTTCCAAGCATTTTTTTTTGCTCTTCAATTTTTTGGGCCTCTTAAAGCCTTCGCGACAGGGGCTATTTCCACTTTGGTCTCACCTCACTACGGTAATGTTTAGGAGTGTTTGTTGCACATATTGCTTTATAATACATCGATATATCAATGACATATCTTTAATATGGTATATTATATCATATAGAGAATGTTTTATTTACCGGAATGATAATTAATGCCAATTTATATAAAATCTAATTTAGTAGTCAAATAAAAAATGAACTACCATCACAAATCTGGATCTCAAAAAACAAAAGAAAAATGTAAATGAAAAACAAACTTTACTTCAAAGTTATGGATTTTCAGTGTCTTCGAGAAAAGATTTAGAAAATGAATATCATAATGTAGAAGCTAATTTTAACAATAACGACAACGTTGTTGAACAAGCTGCAGATTTAATTAATGTGACTGCCGACTTTCCAGATCCTGATAACATAGAAATTAAAGATGACTTGGTGTCAATCGGCAATCTTTTAGTTCCTATCAACAATATCTCTGAGAATTATAAATCAAATATAATAATAAAATTACTAAAACAAAACTGCTTGACTTTGATGTTGCTAGTCTAAAAAATCAAAGACCAAATGCTTCTGAAATTGAGGAAGCAGTTCGTAGGGGTTCAGAAAAGATCCCATCTCAATTTCCAATAGATGTGAAAGGAGATTCATTTCCTGTTTGTATACTACATACAAGTATGAAAAATGGAGAATATGTTCCCCGTGATTGGCTTGTTTAGAGCAAAGTTAAACAATCGATATTTTGTTTTCCTTGTCGCCTTTTTAGCAAACTACCAACAGCAAGTCGCTCACGTTTAACAATTATATCTAAGTATTGTTTTCAAAGAAAATGGAAAAAATTACATGACAAAATTCCAGAGCATCAAAACAGAAGCAACCATAAATATTGTTATATTAAATGGCGGCTATTGGAAAAAAGTATTGACTCTAATTCCACTGTCGATATTATGCTGCTGCAGACCATTAAGAATCAAACATCACAGTGGAAACAGGTCCTTCGCCGAATTTTATGTCACATTGTTTCTAGCCGAACGAGATTTGGAATTTAGAGGAAAAAGGGATTTAGTTGGGGTTGCAGCAAATGACAATTTTTTGGGCATTTTAGAGCTCTTAAGCCATTATGATTCTGCCTTGAAAGACCATCTGAACAAAGTGATGAAGTCGCAGAAATTGAAGACAACAAGCAAATTATCTTTCACCGGAAATACAAAATGAGTTTATAGAGTGTTGTGCCAAAAAAGTATTAGACGTTATTTTAAGTGAACGAGAAGCAGCAAAATATTACTCAATACTTGTTGATGCAACCCCTGATTCAGCACATATGGAACAAACTGTATTTATATTGCGTTATGTTTATTTAAATGAAGAAAATAGTCTCTATGAAGTTCAAGAGCGATTTCTAGAGTTTGTTGACTGCAATCAGAAAACGGGGAAAGCTATTGCTGAATTAATTTGCAGTGTTATTAAAAAACACAATACCAATGATAGACTGTCGTGGTCTAGGTAATGACAACGGTAGCAACATGAGCGGTCAATATAAAGGAGCACAAGTAGAGATAATTAAAGAGAACCAATTGGCAATTTGTTCTCCCTGTGCTTGTCATAGCTTAAATCTGTGTGGTGTCCATGCCGCAGAATGTTGAGGTTATAAACTTCTTCGGTGTTGTGCAAAAGACTTATAACTTGTTCAGCTCTAGCCCGCAAAGATGGCAAATTTTAAAAGAAAACATTTGATCCTCTTTGCATAGCATGTCAGATACACGTTGGTCAGCCAGGATTGAACGTGTAAAACCTTTTGCAGAACATATTCCTGGTTTAAAGAGTGCTATCCAAGACTTAAAGCAGCTAAATCTTACTGCCGAGACTCGATCGGATATCAAACGTATTGAGAAATACTTGGGTTCATTTGAGTGCATTATACTCGCAAGCACTTGGTTTAAAGTTCTAACAAGCATCAATTACAGAAACACAGTTCTGCAAGCCAGAGATGCAACTTTAGATGTGGAGGTTTTAAATTTAAAAAGCTTAATTGATGACCTCTTATTATTGAGAAACAACTAGGATTCAATTTTAAATGAATGTAAACTTATTGCCGAAAATCTAGGTATGGTTTCCAATGACATATTCCCGAAGAAAAAATGCAGCCGAAAAGCTAGATTTTCAGATGAGGAACAGAATAATAAATTAGGAAACACCAGTGCAGAATTTTGTTTTAAGCGCGATGTTTTTTATGTTCTTTTAGACTGTGTCATTGGTAATATGAATCGGCGTTTTGAGGCAGCCAAAGATCTTGAGGAAACATTTGGTGTTGTATGAAAATACATGACATTAGATAAAGATCTGCTGCGTGAGAAAGCTTCATCTATTTGCGTTAAATACAGCATTGATGTTTCTCTCGATTTAATAGACGAGTTAGAACATTTAAAGGTAATTCACGCATCAAATCTTGGCATAATACAATTATCGCCGTTTCAATTATTAAACAAACTCCATGAGTTGAAGCTTGATTCTCTTTTTCCAAACATTTTAGTTGTTCTTAGAATTTTTTGTACACTTCCAGTTACCGTTGCACAAGCAGAACGCTCTTTCAGCACGCTTGCAAGAGTTAAAAATGTTTTACGTTCTACGATGTGTCAAGATCGACTTTCTAATTTGGGAAGACTAGCGATTGAGGCGCCACTTGCAAGGAGACTAGACTTTGATGCAGTTATCGAACTTTTTGCAAGCAAAAAATCTTGCAAAGCTTATTTTGGTTAATTGCAGTACAAATAAATACAATTATTTATTTTGAACACTTAGAATTCAAAATATTCATTTTTTTAAAAGAAAACCAAAGAATATACTTGTTTGTCTGTAAAACTCTCTTAGAGAAATTAGAGTCTTTATTAATACTTTTTATTTTAATTTACATTCTCTTCCTGTTTATATTATATCAAGTTAATTACTTATAGTAAAAATATTAAAGAAAAGGCTACTTAATTAAAAAGCTTTTTATTACAAACTTTTTTGCTAAATAAACTTAGTTACTCCGCGCAGCGGCCTTGCTTGCAAAAGTTCGTGTTTCTGAGTTAAAGAGTTGAGCGAGGGTTGTACCACAATTAACAACAAAAAATAAAAACACAAAAAAATGAGTAGCCTCCTCGACTATAGTGACCCCTCGGCATTGGGAAGGTGAATAGTGTAAAAAAAAAAAAAAAAAATCTAACAAATACAACTTGTTAAAAAAATGAAAGGATTCGTTGACCAACCTAACTAATTAAACACATCTAGTCCTAGACTTTAAGATTGATTTTGATTTAAGTTCTTTTAAATTAATGACTAAAGACACGTCATACACTTTAAGTTTGATGTTTTCAATATGGATATGAATATTAATGTAAAATAAAGGGGGCCCGCCAAAAAATTTACCCCGAGGTCTGGCTTGGCTCTCTACGGCCCTGGACTCAACACTAAAAATCGAATTTTTAAAGATGTTAGAGACATTAGTAAAGAATAAAATAAGAAAAAAAAAATCGCTTGAAAATTGCTATAAAGCTAGCTATTCGCTCGCTAGTCGCTAGCTCATTTCCTACCGGGATATTACTATATGAACCGTCGTGACCGACAGATTAATTAGACTTTAGCATTTTAAAAGATTGCTCTAATTCTTCAAAAGATAATTCAAAGGAAGTAAGAAACGAAGTTGACGGAAAATCGAAGTTATCTATTTTGTTTATCACAAAAAGAATTTTTTTTCAAGATTTGGGCCAACTGACACAAATAATTTATTTAATTCATCACATATCATTGTTGGATTGGACAAAAGTTCATCATTAGTTTTTAAAATTACAGGCAGTGTGCATGTTTTTGTTTTCTGCATGCTAGTAACTTCTCTTAGAATTTCCCAGGTGCGTTTAGAATTATGTTTGTTCATTTCAAGTAGATTGGAGTAGTACAGTTTTTTTAAATTCTTTCTTTGTGTTTCAAACCTTCTGACATAATTTTTGTTAAGAATCTTACTTTCTTGTTTTTTTGTTTTCAAGTATTTAATATATAATTTTGGCTTAATTTTAGAAGATTTTCTGAGATCTTTTGTGATCCACGGTGACATTAAACCTCTATTTTCTGAGATTACAGTACATTTTGGAAAATTTACGCCGTATATTTCATAAAAAGTTTTAAAAAATGCGTCATAAGCTACATTAGCGTCTGCAGAAGCATTTAAGTTTTTCCAATGGAGTAGAGATAACTGTTCTTTAAATGAATTTAAATTCACTGAAGTAAAAAAACGTTTTGTAAACTTTACATTCTGTTGGGGTAAACTTTACATTCTATTGTGGCAATGTTAATTGAGAAAAAAATTGGGAAGTGATCAGAGATGTCACATTTAATAATACCTTTTTTAAGAGATTTATTAAAAACATCAGTTGAAATTATATTGTCTATTTAGGTAACTGATGTCTTAGTTATTCTAGTTGGTTTATTAATTAACGGAAACGCTCCATGTTCAAAAAAATCATTATAAAATTTTTAATCCCACAATTGGTTTGGTATTAAAAACAATCCAAATTAATGTCACCTATTAGGTAGTATAATTTCTTTTCTTGAGTGCTAATTATTAAAATATTATTTAAAAATAAACTGAATTTTTTAATTTGGCCAGAAGGAGGGCGATTGCAACAACTTATAATTAAACTTTTGTTGTTTTTTTTGTTTTAAATTTCAACGGTTAAAACCTCTTTATCGTTACTCATGTCAGGCCTAATTATATAGCTCAAACATTTTTTAATATAAATTACTACACCACCGCCACGCTTATTATTATGACGCTCTAAATGAATTATTTTGAAACCTGGTAAACAGTAATTTGAGTTAGAATTTAAGACTTCCGAGCTACACCATGTTTCAGACATGCAAATTAGACTAAAATTACTAAGGGATTCTTTTATATTTATACAAAAGTTTTCAAAATTTTTTGTTAAGCTTCTTATATTAACATGCAAAATGTTAAAAATATTTGAAATAAGAAATTCTTAAATCTCAATATAATAATACAAGCAGTTGCTTTTTAATGCACATGCTTCGATAAAATAATTATGGACCGGGTCCGATTTGAAGTTGTCTAACAAACCATCAGTTTGAAAAAAATTAAAAGAGTTCAAACCCGAAATTTTTGAGTTATTCGAATCCATTTTTATTTTATTTGTTGTTATTATTTGATAAATAAAAGAATTCTTTTTAAAAAACCCGTCTTACTAGTTTATTATAAACAACTTTCGCATACTTACCTTTTTGTCTTAGGTCTTTAGCGTCTGCAAACAATTTTTTACGAAGTCGACTTGTTCGTTCGCAAAAATCTTTGTTAATGAAAAGGCAATCATTCCAAAGTTTCATATTATATTGTTTATAAGAATACTTGGGTTCATGCGTTTGTTTTTAGACTTTACTTCGGCAAGCTCAACTAAAACTTTGTCATATTTATTGCTTACAAAACCGATACATTTTTTAAAATCGTTTAATTAATTTTTAAGAATATTATTTTCATTACTTAAAATATTAACTTTGTTCACCAACCTATCAATTTTATTAGTAAAAATTTTTAAGATGGTACTATCATGAAGTTCTAAAATTTATTTTAATTGAGCAATTATAAAAGTTTTTGCCGTTTTGACTGCAGCTAAAACACGTCCGTTCGCTGTGAAGCTTAAAACTTATTTAAAAAGCTTCGCAAAAATGCAAAAAAAAACAAAAAAACTATTACTCAAACTTGCTTAATAAATATAAGCACAACTCAAAACTCGTTTGGCAAATCATGAAGGAGGTGTCTGGAAAACTTAACCAAATAAAAATTTACTCCCAAACTTTATTCAAATTGACAACAAATTAACAAATGACACAAATGATCTTGCATTTGAATTTAACAAGTTTTTATCCTGTCAAATCCTGTTAAAAAAACTAATATAATATGGTATTAAAGATAAAAACCCTATTATGGTTTGAAAGTTATCTTACTAACCGTAAACAGTTTGTTTAGAATAAAGATTCTATATCTCATCTATTAATAAATATAACATGTGGTGTTCCACAAGGATCCATACTTGGTCCTCTAATTTTTTAATATACATAAATGATCTTCATAAATCATCAAACTTAACAACAATAAGTTTTGCATAAGACACAAATTTGTTTTTGTCTCATAAAGATATTAATTTATTAAGTTTTAGTCGAACATCTGTAAGACAAAAAAATGAAAATTAATAATATTAAAAAAATATAATGATGATACGCCATCCATTTTTATGATTCGTGAGAACGCCCATTTTGCCACCTCCTTTCGCTTTTTACTAATAATATGAATCTAAAAAAGTTTCTGTTTTCATTTTGGTTTAAACAAATATTTTCTATACTTGTCCCAAAATATAGAAAAAACTTGATGGACACTTTTTTTATCGACCTTTAAAAAACCAGAAACTGACCCACATCATGCCAAACCTTTTAATTTATAATATAATAATAAGAAGAGAAAAAGTTACTAAGTTACTAAATTGATGAAAATCTATCTTGGGGAAATCATATTGATAATACCTCCAATAAAATTGCTAAATGCATCGGAATTCTCTATAAAGCAAGAAATATATTAAGTAAACACCAGTTAACACAATTATATTATTCATTTATACATTGTCATATAAACTACGCAAATGTTATATGGGGAAGCACTCACAGATCAAAGTTAAAATCTCTTTACCTTCATCAGAAACACACAGCTCGCGCAACAAATTTTAAAAATCGGTTTTTTCACACGAAACAACTTTTTAAAGAAATGAATATTTTAAATGTATATCAACTAAATGTCTTTAATATTTTATCTTTCATGTTTAAATGTAGAGAAAATTTGTTTCCAAATGTATTGCAAAATCTTTATTGTATGAAGCCTAAAAACAAATATAATCTTCGAATTAATAACAATCTTATTGCCCCTTTTTGACATAAAAGCCAAGACCAGTATTTTCTTTCTTATCGAGGTCCTTATTTTTGGAACAAAATAGTCTTACCAAATTTTGATTTTTCTACTCTACTGACTTTTGCTTCGTTCAAACAAAAACTAAAAAAAATTATACTTTTAATTGAAACTATCTTGATTTATTTTTAATTGTTTTTTTGTTTTGTTTTGTTTGTTGTTGTTCTATTTTGTATATTATTTGGTTTAAGATTTTATCTTGGCTTTTTAACATTTTATCTTGGTTTTTAAATGTTTTTTGCATAAAAGTTATTATTATTTCACTACAGACATTGTATTTTTATTAAAAATTAACCATTATTGTAAAGGGTTTCATGATCTTCTAGAAGTCCTGTCCTTACTAATGTAAAAATTGTAAAATATATTTGGTTATTGTAATATTTTTAAACGGCAAAATATAAAAAAAAAAAGATATGTTTATACTTTGCAAAAAGTCTTTTAACACACTGTTTCATATGTGTACAATCTATTTTTTCCGTAAGTGTCAGGGGCTATCCGACTTTCCCCTATATATTATATATAATGCTAACTTATGTATTTACTATATATATAATATATATATATATATATATATATATATATATATATATATATATATATATATATATACATATATATATATATATAATTATTATATCGCAGTTTATTTATTTATAGTTTTTGCAATAATTTTTGATAACGTTTATATGCACTATTACATGTTTTATCCAATATGCAAGATTTGTTAACAAAAAGGTTTTCTAGCAAATAAATAAAAAAAGATAGTTTCATATCTTCTTTAGTTTCGATTTTATGATATTCTAAATAAACAACAAAATCTTAATATGTCTAAATACTTGAAAACACTTTATGTATAAATTTATGGCAAATGAACAAGTACTACTTCTTCTTATTAACGTTTTACGTAAAAATCTAAATAACGATTTTCTTACTTGATAAAACAACAATTCTTGTAGTAGACTTAAGTGCGTATAAAAAGAAAGTAATGCTGCGAAGTTTTCGAAGTTAAAAAAAAGTTCTCGCAGCATGAAAATATTCGAAAGCAACGTTGCGCCATAAATACGGCTACGGTCAATTTACTCTGTTTTTCATTTATTATTTTTTAAAAGTTAATTTTTATTTCTAACATAATTTTAATTGAAATATATTTATGCTGAAAAAATTTCATTTAATTTAAAAGAGATATGTACTTGCAAAATAAGATGCTGCATTACTTGGTAGAAATTGTAGGTTAGTTTTAAAGTTTATTCCACAAATTTATATATTTTACATAAGTTAGGAATGTCAATCCAACCCATAATGCAAAGCTTAACTCGCCTCAGCAAATAAATTA
The DNA here is from genome assembly GCF_022113875.1 of Hydra vulgaris. NCBI lineage: Eukaryota > Metazoa > Cnidaria > Hydrozoa > Anthoathecata > Hydridae > Hydra > Hydra vulgaris. The sequence goes on from NC_061164.1 coordinate 45,361,281, forward strand.
TTAAAATTAAGAACTTATAACCAAAATTTTAAACATTAGATATAGTCTAAAACTACATCATCAACAAAGAATATTTTTTACTATATAAATAGAAAACCATAAATTTGTATATTTTATAAACTTTTTATTTAAAAAAATATAACAAAAAGTAAATAAAAATTCATTAATGAGTTCTTATTTACTTAGTTTTTATATTTTCAAAAATATAAGTGTGCATACAATGCATGGTCAGTCAAAGAAAAATTATAAGAGTAACGTAAAGGTGAGTAAATAAAGAGTAATACAAGAAAAAAAGAAAGCATATTACCACTATATATATATATATATATATATATATATATATATATATATATATATATATATATATATATATATATATATATATATATATATATATATATATATATATATATATATATATATATATATATATATATATATATATATATATATATATATATGTATATGTATATATATATATATATATATATATATATATATATATATATATATATATATATATATATATATATATATATACATATACATATATAGGGAAACAATAGGGTTTTAGAAGCTGGATGAAAGAATGATCATTTTGCTTTTTCAATATTTAGTAAAAACTCATTTAATATTCAATTTTTTAAAGGAGAATTTTATAAGCAATTGTATCAAAAGCTTTTGATAAATATAAAATGAAAAATATATTAAAATATAATAATATTTAAGGCAAAAAAGTCGTTATTGAAAACTTTTATAGGTTTTTATCAACTGTTTTATCAAAAAAGATTTGAGTATTTTAGGAGATAACCCTATCTTTGTTTTATTCATAAACAATAAAAACTGGTGTAGCTTGATCTTATAAACATTTAATGTTCTTAGCTCACGCAGGAGATGCTTGCAAAATGCGCTTTTATCAGCTTCAAAAATATTCTGCACGCGTGTTTTTGTTTACAATTTTGCAACATTTTATATATATATATATATATATATATATATATATATATATATATATATATATATATATATATATATATATATATATATATATATATATATATATATATATATATATATATATATATATATATATATATATATATATATATATATATATATATAATACTAAAAGAATATCATTTCTTTGAAAATTAAAAAAAAATAAAATTAGAAATCAAAAAACCTTAACTGAGAGATTCGGTTAATAAAAAAACAAACAAGTTAATGAAAATGTGTTGATAGATTTTTTGCAATATTTTTATATAGATAATTATATTTTTCAATTTTTATTTAGATAAAAAAAAGCTTTTAAAATAGGGTATATTATTAGGATTATAACACTGAGTAATTAGCTTCTGTATCTAAAGTGATTTCTTGCTTAGACTCTTCTACAACTTGTGGCCCGGACAACATACCTGTTATAGTCTTGCAGAAGTGTTCTCCGGAGCTATCGTCTATCCTTTTCAACAACTATTCTGTGTGTGCTTATCAGAGTCTTGTTTTCCAGCCTGCTGGAAAATAGCATCTGTTATCCCTATTTTTAAAAATTCTGGAGAGCGATTTGATTCGTCTAACTACCGTCCCAAGGGTCTTCTTCCTATCATAAATAAGGTTTTTGAATCTTTAGTTAACAAACACATAATCTCTCATCTTGAATCTAATAACTTACTTTCTGATCATCTATATGGATTTCGATCTTCTCGTTCTACGACTGATTTGCTAACAGCACTTATTTGATGGACAGCACTCTTCTTCTTACTCTGTAAGCTCAGGGGTTCCTCAAGGTTGAATCCTTAAGGTAGCATTGATTGCTGATGATACTACCATTTATTCTTGTCGTGACAAGAAGCCAACTCTCTTTGATTGCTTGGAGAGGGCATTTGAGCTTGAAAAGGATCTCACCTCTGCTACAGCATGGGGCTCATAGTGGTTGGTGAACTTTAATTCAGATAAAACTTCCTATATTTATGAAAGGTAATGTACCTTATGAGTCATCTACCCTTCATCTTCTAGAATTAACTCTTACTTCTGATCTTTCTTAGAAACCATATATCAAATTCGTTGCAAAATTAGCATCTGCTAAAGTTACATTTCATTATCGAGCTCAACACTTTCTTACTCTGGATTCTATCCTCTATCTCTATAAATCTTAAATCCGGCCTTGTATGGAATACTGTTGCCATATCTGGGGCAGATCTTCTAATGATGCCCTTTCTCTTTTAGACAAGGTACAAAAACCCATTGTAAACATAGTTGGACCTGCTCTTACAGCCAGCCTTCAACCATTATCACATTGTCGTAATGTTGTTTTTCTTTCTCTTTTCTACAAATACTATAATGGGCACTGCTCTAAAGACTGCCATCTTCTAAAATTCACTCTCGAATTACTCGTCATTCAATTAAGTCTCATCCTTTTTCTGTTACTGTTCCTAAGTGCTCCAAAAACTCTTATTCGTCTAGATTTTTTCCTCGAACATCAGTTCTTTGGAATTCGCTTCCTTTATCTTGCTTTCCTGATTCATATAATTTGCAATCTTTTAAGTTGTCTGTCAATCATTTTCTTGCTTTACAATCTTCATCTTTTCTCTTCCAGTAACTTCCAACACTAATTAGTGGTTGCTTGCAGCCTTGGTGGAAGTGAAGATGTTTAAAAAAAACAATAATAAAAAAAATAATACCTGTGAGTAGGGTAGTGAGTGGGGTAGTGAGTAGGGTAGTGAGTAGGGTAGTGAGATGGAGTTATAAAACCATGAGTAATAATACCTGTTTCGATTTGTGTTTTATATATTAGTTTTTTGTGTATCTACAAACTTGTAAATCTTCTGCCAAAAATAAAGTTCACGATTACGGATTTAATATAAAAATAATTTAAATTATATATTTTCATTCTTTTTTTAAACATTTTAGTAAATTGTCTTACTTTGAAATTCTTAAAATAAAAAATGTTTACCCAATAAGAAATAAGTAAAAGATAAAATAAATGTACAAGCATTTATTTAAAAAGAAAAAGAAAACATGGATACTCACGAAAGACAATCTTGCCTTGTTTTGGTCTTGTCATCGAGAACCGTTCGCAAATAACAAACCTCATAAAATTCAATTACATACATAATATACATAATTTTATAAAATAGTTATACTTAATTATTAAACGTTTAAAAATATAAAAATATATTATCAAGAGATAAAATAATTTTTTTAAGCTTTTTCGTAAAAAAGAGGTAAGACTGTTCAACAGAAAAATCAAAATGTTGTTAAAACTTCTTTGTTCCAAAGAGAACAAAATGAAATGCTTGATTTTCCAAAGTTCTTTTAAAAAATTGTTGCTGAATTAAAATATCATTTCTTAAATTGTATTTATTTTTAATATTTTAAACTATATAAATTATGGAAAGAAACTTGGGAGAAGTTACTTTTACACTTGTATATAAAAAAAAAGTATATTAAAAAAATTTGAGAAATATTTATAAAGAATTTTCTTTTTAAATAAAAGAGACTTGGCACGAGTATGTCTTTAAAATTAATAAGACGAGAAACATCCTTCTGATGACGATAAAGAGGCTTCAGTTTAGATTAGTTGTTATTACACCAAGCAACATTTAAACAGTTTAAATGAAAATAGATAAAGTTATAAGATAAGCTTAATAGAGTTATTATACGTTTGTTTAAAGCACTTCTAGCTTTACACAATATTATTATACATTTAGCAACTTTATTATACAAGAATTTAATACAGTATTTCCAACTAAGGTTTTTACCAACATAGATAATCATAATGTTTATATATATTACTCTTTTTACTTGAATTATCAATAAAAAGTAAAGGTGGCAAGGGAAACAATAGGGTTTTAGAAGCTGGATGAAAGAATGATCATTTTGCTTTTTCAATATTTAGTAAAAACTCATTTAATATTCAATTTTTTAAAGGAGAATTTTATAAGCAATTGTATCAAAAGCTTTTGATAAATATAAAATGAAAAATATATTAAAATATAATAATATTTAAGGCAAAAAAGTCGTTATTGAAAACTTTTATAGGTTTTTATCAAAAAAGATTTGAGTATTTTAGGAGATAACCCTATCTTTGTTTTATTCATAAACAATAAAAACTGGTGTAGCTTGATCTTATAAACATTTAATGTTCTTAGCTCACGCAGGAGATGCTTGCAAAATGCGCTTTTATCAGTTTCAAAAATATTCTGCACGCGTGTTTTTGTTTACAATTTTGCAACATTTTTACTTACCCATGCCATACTACATTAGTCAAACAACAATGAATAAAAGATAAAAATGAATATTTCAAAGAATTATTATTTAGAAATGGTTTAGTTCTATATATTATTACAACATCTTTTGGTAAATTTTTTTCAAAACAGTTTATATGTACACTCCAACTTTAATGTTTCTGTAAGATCTTAAAATCACTTAGAGCTTGTTCCTCTTTTAATGTTGTTATTTTAATTATTTGATTTGGCATTTAGAGGGTATACTTTCCGATTTAATAACTTTATGGAATAAGATAAATTTCGTTTTGTCCACGTTCAGAGAAAGTTTGTTACTTATAAACCGCACACTAAATTTAAATAAACCCGCCGGTGCGCCGCAAATTATAGCCAAGTTTCGGACAAGAGATTCAGGAATATCGCAAATTTGAGCTTTGACCACTGAAAAGAAGTAATGAGTTTTGAAAAATTATGGCTAAAATTGTGAACCAATTTCTTTTTGATTGCATGATTTTACAGGAATAAAATAGAAAAAAATTGCCTTAAATAATTGGCATGCAGGAAAAAGTTTTTTAAAATATTAAAGTACGTTTTTCTAAATCTCATGATCTTAAGAAATCTGGGTTTTGAAATGCTACTCTTACAACATTTGAAGTAAAAGCAAAGATTCAGAGATTGCTTGACAGAGGCACTTCCTTCAGCCGTTCAAGTAAGAGGGCATCTTCCAGGAATATCCTAATTTTAAAGAACAAAAGGTTTAATTGGAAAGTTGATTTTTAGGACCTATAAATTTATTAAGTTTTTAAAACCTGTATGCCAGTGTAATTTATGTTGTTGAACTTAAATGTTGATAGTTTAGTTGGATTCAGGGCCGTCCCGAAGGAGAGGGAGTCGGGGATGTCCCCCTCCCCCCCAAGCTGTCATATAAGCATTTGAGTTGGCACATTGAGCAAATTTTAATCTATAGTTGGCAAATTGCAAATGTTGAGGACCTTTTTTTTTTGTGTGTCCTTAGTTGGCAAAAAAAATACATACCTCCCTCCCCCATGGAAGACCTCTTCGAAACAGCTCTGGTTGGATTAAATAAGGAATTATAGAAAGATCTACAAAATATAAAAGGTAAAGGTAGGCTAGAGAAAATATAGATTCCTTCTTTTACCTTTTTACTGTATGGTTAAAAAGGTTTTGAAATAGAACTTTTGCTGTCAGTGCATCTACTTCGATTCCATCAGGTTTGCAGTCTTTTTTTGTTTCAAGAACCTGAAATCAAATTTACAGACCTCAGTTGAAATTACATCAGCAAAAAATTATTAACTATTCTTGATATAATTATTAACTAAAGAGTCAATTAATATGTTTCACTTACAATTAATCAGTCAATAGTCTCAAAACACTTACAAATAATCAGTCAACTAGTCAATTAATAGGTTTCACTTACAGCATTATAATTTGGCCAGATTTTAGAAAAGTTTTCAGCACATTCCTCATTTAGTTTGCAATATGTTCTCTTGAAAATATTCTTGTTGAGGATGAAGGCAAGGGCTGCAGGTTCCAGAGCTGCCTTCAAGGCTTTGTTGACCACCTCTTCAGGCTGATATTTAATAGTTTGCAGGCCATAAATATCAGTTTTGTTGGAGATTGAGCTGAAGCTAACAAGATGGCACTATTTTCATGATTGACACTTTCATGATTTGACACTTCTGCACTTGAAAGTTGCTTCCCACGGAGAAGTTTCTGTTCAAAGTCTTTTGAAGGTTGTCCTACCTTTGATTTCTTAGGTGGAGGTGGGTCCCTAAAAAATGTAAATAGTTATCAAAACAATCCTTTCACGGATAGCACTATAAATCACATCATATTATAAGAAAAGAAAAAAAGGAAATTTAAGAGTATATTCATTGCAGAATTCTTATAAATTAAGTTAATCTTGATTAAATAAATTTTTTTCACTTATAAATTCTTTTTAGTCTCAACTTTTTCACGAAGAGTAAAATCCTTGGAGAGAAAGCTTCCTTTTGCTGCACTCTCAAAGAGCCGGTCAGTCTGGGAGGAATTTTTCTTGTACACTTTTTCTACATTGACCAAAAAACTTCTGATTTTTTGCCTGAGTTCTCCTAATGTGTCTCCAACCTCCTCAAAAATGGCTGACAGACGAGAGAGAATGTAGATTTCTAAGAACTTCAGCTGATAAGGAACATCAATAAACTTCAGTCTAGTTTGCATAGTTTTCAGAAGATCTATTTTTGGAATGGGGTATGTCTAAAACAGAAAAAATACATTATTTTATTTTTGAAATAGTAATACAAAGTCCTGGTAAACCAAAAAATATTAGGGCAAAAAACAAATAACTCAAATAAAAAAATTGTTTTGTAAAAGTTTTTATGGTAGTTTTTTGTAAAAATGTTAACAGTTCTTACCATTTTATAAACAATGATGACTGACCATTGCAGTTTGATGTAGTAAATAAAAAGAGCTGAATTTTGAGTACAAATACTTTAGAATTGAACGAAAAATAAAAAAGTTATGCACTTTTAAAGACTGGAATAAAAATCAAGTTCTGTTTCGATTTACGGCCGAAGATAAAATTTTAACCAGTTTTTTTTACGTACGCATACTAAAGTGTCAGGTTTCAAATTTAAAAATATCTATTTTGCGGAAATATGCAGACAATTTTTTCATTGTCTGAAAGAGAAAAGATTAAACTTTTTAAAGAATATTTTATTATTTTCAACACTTTTCAACAACTTTTTAAAAATGCAATAATTACTGAAACTATGATAAAAATATTGTACTCTTCAAAACTCCAGTTTACGCTTGTTCAAAACCAAAAATATATATTATAATTGAAATAGTTTAAAGTTAAGGGATTACATGTAATCATGAATATATGTGACCCTTAACTCTTTTCTAATTTTCAATAAAATTTATGATTTTTCATGCAAGAAAAAAAATTTGTTTACAACGCCATCTGGTGTCAAAAAAAATATTTTTGGAGACAGAAGAAACAAAAAATATTTTCTAATACTTTTTTAACTTCAAGTTCGATGATTAAGAAGAACATTAAAAAGGCTCAATTGTTTTTTGATACTTTTTATTCATTGAATATTTTCGCCGTATCTTAGCTCAGTTGACCACTGTGGGGGACATTGCACCCCTTCCTACATTTTTTGAAAGGACCTTTTTTTAAAGAAATTTCCAGATAAAGAGGACTTTTTTTTAGAAATTGACGATTATGCCTCTCCACTTTGAAACCCATGTTTTAGGCCCTGATTAACCAGTAATTAATTTTTAAATCTGCTTTCAGCTTTTATTTTTCCGATAGCGACTTTTTTAAAAATATTTCTTGTCAATAATTGTGTATTTAGCCGAACAAGCCTTGAACATTGTTGTGCTTAGCAACATCTATAAAAACAGCATTCAATAATCTAGGAAATTTAGTAATAAATAATACCCCAGAGCAATATAAAACTGTATCCAATAAGTTTTTTTTTTTTAATTTCGAACACAGACAAGTAAAAACAATATGTATAATATGATATGAAAGTAAAAATGTTCGTACTAATAATAATATCAAAAATAATAATACATATAAAAGTAAAAAAAATTTTTAGATCTCAATACTTCTAAAATCTAATATGATTTTTTTGCTAATAATTTTAACATTATCATTTTTATTATTATTCATTATTATTGCTTTATAATAATTATTATTATTATTATTATTATTATTACTATTATTATTATTATTATTGTTATTATTATTATTATTATTATTATTATTTTTACCTTCGATATTGTTATTAATTTCATCTATTTTTGATGTTATAAAAATAAGTTCCTTATTGACATTAAATCGGATTGTAAAAATCTGCCAGATTAAACAAAGTGTTTAGGTAATAGGTTTTTACTGTTCAGTAACAAAAAACAATGAAGGATATAGTAATTTACTTAAACCACAAAAGAGTGGCTTATTCAAGAGAAGAAAAAGCTTGTTGTATGTAACAAAAAAACAATTATATTAATCTATAGAGAAAAGATAGTTAAAGAAAAGTACAATTGGTACTATCCACTGCAAAAAGCATTCAATATTATCTTATATTGCATTTAAGATAAGCAAAACTTTCTTTGAAGGGTGAAAATTTAAACAAAGGTAAACACTTGTTTTAAAGATATCTTTATTTTTATATAAGTCATTTACATTTAGAAAATAAATGTCTTAAATATTTATTACTGTGATGTATATAAAAGAGACATGTCAGACAACATGAAACATGAATTTGAACCAAATAATCGTTTATTTTTAGAACTATTTTGTTTGCATATAAAAAAAGTTCAACAATTGAAGGACCCAAACAACAACTCTTTAGATCTTTATTAAGTAGAACTTTAAGGTTGTTAATATAAATAAAAGAGGAAATTGAGTACCTCCTTGAAATACTTCATTGCTAGCTGGAAACAATTGTGTCGTTATTGCAACCATGACATACAGTTTGTTTGACCAGCATACGGCATAATAAGTAATCATAAATTAACACTAGACTATGGTCTGACAGCCTTTTTTTAGAAAGGTAATAAATAAGGTGTCACACCGAATTCCATCAAAAGCCTTGCTAATATTAATAAAGGTAAGTAAATTCATAGTCCAATTAAAAACCTATGAGACTTTCAAGATTAGAAAAATTATAATAGTGATGTTATATTCTTCTAAAACCAAATTGGTTAGGTGTCCCAAAATATCTTTGTAAAGAATGTATTCCAAAGTCTACAAGAAAATTGCAAATAGAGAAATTAGGCAGTAATCAGCAGAATTAGAGATGTTTCTATTATTATCTTTAATTAGTAGAAAAATAACAGAAGGCATCATTAATCATTAATTGATCATTAATTTCTTTGATTATTCATCATCCACCAATATCACTAAACGTTAATAAATCACCTGAAAGGCAATTATCTGCTAAAGTAGATGTTGATTGGTATAAAAGTCAACAAGAAGGTTTTTATAGGAAATAATTGTAAATAGGTTTATAATGACATATTTGCAATTATAATGACATATTTACAACCAAATAGAAATAAGAGATTTGAAATAAGAGTTGATAAAAAAACCATTTTGAATGTAGGAATTATATGGCATGTATGCATTTGTATGCAATTCTAAATAATTCATTGAGGTTATTAACTATTTAGATCTGCATGCTCCTCTAGAGCAAATAAGCAAATAAAATAAAAATAATTAAGTGTAAAATAAATAAGTGTGATGCAAAAACAGATGGAGTGTGCAGAAAATAAATTAATAGTTGCAAAAAACAAAAAAAAGGTTTTAATTTAAATCTTCCTACAGCATTTCTTTCCAGTATTACAATATAAGCTATTCAAATTTTTTCTGATTAATTTTTTGTAATTATTTACAGATTAAGTTTACCATCAAGCAATATTTTATTTAAAAATGTAAGCAATTTTTTTTTAACAAAAGTCATACCTTTAATATATTCCAACATTAAGTTAAAGGTATTTAAAAAAATTATTTTTGTGTTTATTTTAGTTGTATATGCTCTGCTTTTGGGAATCTTATCAGTACAGTCTGAACATGTGGCTAGAGCAGAACGAAGAAATAGAAAGTTTGGAAACATTAACGGTCATGGTGAGTTTGTAAAAAGTTACATTGTTTAGAAATTTGTTGTCTGCTAATATATATATTTTTTTACTATCTCTAATATAATTTTGCAACATGTATTTCTTGTTTTAAAAGTTTAATTTCATCTAATTTTGCAGCACTGCACAGTGGTCCAAAATCATTATTAGCTGGACAAAATTAATAACTTTTGAAATATTTATCAGGTTTTTCCCATAATTAGCAGCTTGAGTGTATTTCATATAAAAAATCTAATGGCACCATTAGATTGTTTATTTGGTTGCCATGGATACCTAATTTCATACCAATAGTCATTTTTCATAGTTACCTAAATAAAAAGACTTTCTTAAAATATCAAAGTTATAAACTAAACTGATATTAATGCTACATTGCTATTTTATGTATTTGAATAACACAAACAAAAAAATATCAATTTTTGGTGTTGCTATGCTTTTATGGGCTCTTAGAAACCAGTTGGTAATTTTTTTTGAAAATTTTTCTTTATTCAAATTTTTTTAAAAAAATGAAATAAAAACTTTTAAAACACTCTTAACTATAAAGGTTTACAGGAACAGTTAATTAAATTTTAACTGTGTAGTTTAGATACCCTTAGCAACCATATAAAAATAAGCAAGTTTTTATACAATTAGAGCTACAAAAAATTTTATAACGAATATATAATAAAACAAAAATTTTTATATTCATTATTTTATTATCTAAATATTAAATACTTATAAAGTAAACACCATCTTAAATACCAACGAAAATCAAAACTATGTAATTGACACTTAGTCAAAAATTAGAACCTCTTTAAGAAGATCAAAAACTCCATTTGGAAGAGCGTTTTTCTTAAGATGATGGGGTTTTCTCAAACTACTTATCAAAGAGTCAGAAGAACACATTAGTCGCTCATTTATAACTAATTTTAAGAAGACATTCCATGCTTTTAATCCAAGCATGGAGAGTTGAAAGACCGAAGCAGAGACCTTTCTCTGTCAGTGGCATGTTTTTAGCTGCATTAAGATCATTCATTTTTTTTTGGACTGCATTCACAAACAGAACAACACTGAGAAGATGTAGTTGCTCTAGATAATGCTGTAGCAACTTTGCCATCCACCATCGTTATTTCAATTTTATGAAGTATTGTTAAGTTTTCACAAAATATTAAAGACAAATTTGCAATTGAATTGTTAATAAACTGATTCTCTTGTTTCAAAACTTTAATAGTTTCTTTTTTAAATAAAAATCTTATTGGTCTGCAATATAAAGTTGAAGATGGATGTGGATTAGACAAAACTATTACTTTTTTTATCATTAATGAATTCAAACAACTGAAGTGGAACAAAACAAGAAATAAACAAACTAGCTTCTTCTAAAAGATCTCAGTTTTCTTTCTCAACTGTTACTTGATTATAAATCCTTTGGCTACTTGATCCATCAAACCCAACTTTAGAATATAAATTCAACTTTTTAAGATCATTCATTGAATCAATAACTTGTTTCTGCAACTGTATTAGGCGTATTGCTGTATGATCGACTAATGCTTGAAAGTATATTTCTGCCAAAAAATCATTTACAGTCCATAATGTTTTTTCAGGAACACACTGTTCTTTAGCAGCACGAACATCATTGTAAGCAGGATAGAGATTACAACCTTTGCTCAAAGCATTATTTCTCAAGCGTTGGTAATCAGATTTGCTCATATCATTATCTAATAGAGGGCTAGAGCTTCATTTAGAGTGTTTTGAGTATGTTCTGTATCAGAAGGTTGCTTAATAGATAAACCTTGAACTACTTTTGCATCCATTCTTCTGCTATCTTTAGATTACAATTACTAGCATACAGCAGTTCATTTGATGAACAAGTTTATAAGTCCATAGCTGCTACTTTACGACTCTTTTTCTTATTTGATGAATCATCAAATAATTTTGCAGGTTGACCACTAACTATAGATTCAGTTTTATTATCCTGATTTTTAAATGACTTAAAAAAGTCTTTTTGAAGCCATACTGAATTATGTTTCATAAAGTTTTCATCAATTCTTTTACTTAAAGACCAACGTTTACGATACTTGGACAAAAAGGTTACAAACTGAGCATCAAATTCAGAACAGTATTCACGAATAAAATTGTAAACATAAAGTTTGTCTTTTTCATCAGACATAGATAAACCATGCTGTCTTATGAATTGATGAATTTGATATCTTGTGATGGCTGACATATTACTAATAATAATATTATTAGACTAAAATAATATAAACATTAAAAAGTTGCATTAATATGTATATATATATATATATATATATATATGTAGTGATGCTATTTTGTGCATAAACTATCAAGAAAGTGCTCAGAGCTATAATATATATATATATAGAAAATAAAATATATATAGAAAATAAAACTACGTGATTTTCACAATTTTAAGTTTCATGCTGTTGCAATCATCAGGTGAAATACAAATATAGTTTGTTCGTTTAAAAAATTATATACAATTGAAACTATACAGAAAAAACCTATACGGAAAAAACTTTTTTTTTTTTTTTATTGTTACGACTGCGTGTATCTAATCTTCAGGTTTGTGGTTGCTCAATAGAAATTTATTTTTGTGATGACACTTGGAGATTAACTATGTTTTTTTATTGAGTAGCTCTTCAGCATTTTTATAAAGCAAAATAATCAGATTTTGTTTCATTGATGTAGGTGGTGGCTTTTTTTAGGATAGACCAAATTAATTCTGGTGTTTCTTTCAGTTTTTCTCTAGTTTCCCATATATGTTTTGAGAGAGTGGTTGCATTTGAAAGTTTCTTATTTGAAAATGATTGCTTGTGGTTTGCATACCTCTTTTTCCACACTCCTTCTGATAAACCAATGTATGCTTTGCTGGGAGTGTTTGGGGGAAGATATTATACATTTGTAAATGATGTTTGTCGCTCTACAATTTTTATTCAGCGGGCAAATTTCTTTTTGCTTGCAATTGCAAGGGAGATTTTCATTGGTGTTAATTAAATTTATTTTTTTGTTGTGGCTTTTTATAATTTTTGAAATGTTGTTTGAGCAGCTGTAGCTAATTTTTGTCGTGTTTCGATTGAATAGTTTATGTAATTGAAAATCTCCCTTGCAATTGCAAGCAAAAAGAAATTTGCCTGCTGAATAAAAATTGTAGAGCGACAAACATCATTTACAAATGTATAACATCTTCCCCAAACACTCCCAGCAAAGCATACATTGGTTTATCAGAAGGAGTGTGGAAAAAGAGGTATGCAAACCACAAGCAATCATTTTCAAATAAGAAACTTTCAAATGCAACCACTCTCTCAAAACATATATGGGAAACTAGAGAAAGACTGAAAGAAACAACAGAATTAATTTGGTCTATCCTAAAAAAAGCCCCCACCTACAACAACGAAACAAAAACTGATTATTTTGCTTTATATATATATATATATACATATATATATATATATATTTATATATATATATATAAAGCAAAATTTTTTAACATATATATATATATATATATATAAAAACATTTATATATATATATATATATATACATATATATATATATATATATATATATATATATATATATATATATATATATATATATATATATATATATATATATATATATATGTATATATATATATATATATATATAAATATATATATATATATATAATATATATATATATATATATATATATATATATATATATATATATATGTATAAATATATATATATATATATACATATATATATATATATATATATATATATATATATATATATATATATATATATATATATATATATATATATATATATATATATAGTATATATATATATATATTTATATATATATATATATTTATATATATATATATATATATATATATATATATATATATATATATATATATATATATATATATATATATATATATACTTGTTATTTTGGGACAAAAGAAACTTGAAACATCTTTGATTTTATAAAGTATTAGTATTAAAAAGTATTATAAGTATCAAAAAAAGTAACAGATACTAGAGCTAAATTAATAGTTTTATAAAAACATATACATATAGCTTTCAAAGTATGTATAAGAGATAAAAACAAAATAGAGCACAAATTTTTCCTTGTTGTCTTTTCAAAAAAAAATTTAAAAAAAGTCAAGTTTTTACCAAAAAATATATCTAAAACTGGTTTAAAATTTTTTTTTAACTTTTTTTTTTTTTTTATAAATTTTATATATTAACAATTATTTGATATGTTAATAAAAATAGTTAACCAATATACCAAAAATTTATTACTCACTTTTGCTTTTTTAAAAGCTACATTTCTCACTTTATCGCCATTTTTTTTTGCAAAAATTTTACTTGAAATGAGTTTTTGTTGAGAATATATATTTTTTTAATTTATTGTAATTATTTTTGAGGTCCTAAATGTATCTAAGTAAAAACTTTTTAAAAAGAATTTCAGTTTTCAGACATGAGTTTTTTTAGTTTTGTCCACCTACTGGCTTCTTTAACTTTTTCTTGTAACGATTCTAATATTTCCAACTTCTTTTTTTCATAAAATTTCTGAATTAAATTCATAACATCTCTTTCGGCTTTAGGAAAAATATAACTTGATTTTACTAAACTTTCACGAATAAAGCTAGACTTTGTCATCCCCCTAACTGATATACTATCAAGAGCAGCCATTTTAGCGACAATTTCTTTTAAAGGCTTTCTTGCAATGGAAACGAAGGTGTCAATAGTTTGAAATCGTTTGGTGGTGGAATTTTCCCCTATTTCTTCTTGTGTTGGTAGAGAAATTTAACTTTTAAATGCTTAACCATTGATTAAGTATTTTCATCTTTGTTTGATATTATCACTGAACACTTATTGCATTTACCATTTTTTTTATTAATTTATTAACTTAAATCTTTTTAATCAAAATCCTTTATATCAGCGAATGCTTTTAAAACAACTTTTAATATAAAAACATTTGATTAGAAAAAAATTTAAGTTATGAAGTAAGTGTGTATTCGGACATACATGGATACATACATAAACTGTAAGGTTTTCTAGAAAAGAAAGAGATACAGTGCGACGACGCGCCACTGTGTACGAAACAAGGCCGAACAGTCAAATCATAAGACTTGCCGAGTCTTAAACCAGGTATCGAATCCCGGTATTTACATGCGGACTTTCCAAGTACTGTAGTGGCCTTCTCGGCCTTGAGGAGGTGAATAACAAAAAAAAAAAAAAAAGTCCGGGTATCCAGAACCAAAAAACCCTATTTTTGAGTCACAAATATTGTTAATGAAAGTTATTTAAAAAAAATGTTTTTTAATTTTTTTTAACGGTTTTGCATATACTAACTTAACAATACTAAAATTTGATGCAACAATTACAAATGTTACAAAAAACTGTAATAAACTAATGTTAAGTTATGTTCGGGTAGAAATAAACCAATTCATTTGAATGATAATTTAATTGCAGTTTTAGTAAAATAATAAAACTGTAACTAATAATATGCCAATGTGCCCCCCCCCCCCCACTGTATTTAAGGGTTAAGTTGCAACTAGCAACACAGTCATAGAGACTAAATGTTTTAATATGGTATTTGCTTGATTTTCTGAAGTTATATTTTGTTTATTGAATTATTGATTCTTAAATTTAATGACAATTTCATCAACATAAACAACATTGTATGGATAGAATGCTTTTTAAAATTTTGCGACAAGCTTTTTCCTAAATGGTTCAATTTTTTTATTTTCCATGGTTTTTTGAGATAGAGCACCATGAACCATAGTATATGGTACTTATTGAGAAATAAAAATTTTTAAACTTATTGATAATAGTTATTGGTCAATAGTCTTTATTTAAGACTCTTTTCATTTAATTTTTTCTAAATCTTATTACAATTTTGATAGCAATAAACTTAATAAGCTTATATTTATTATATATATATATATATATATATATATATATATATATATATATATATATATATATATATATATATATATATATATATATATATATATATATATATATATATATATATATATATATATATATATATATATATACCCTTACGGAAAATTTCCATAAAAAAATCCATAAAAAAAACCATGAAAAAACCATGGTTATTTGGAACACGTTTTCATGGGAAACCCATGAGTTTTCCATGGGAAATCCATGAGTTTCCTATGGGAAACCCATGAGTTTTCAATGAAAACCCATGAGTTTTCCATGGGAAATCTATGAGTTTCCCATGGGAAATCCATGAGTTTCCCATGGAAAACCAATGAGTTTTCATGAGAAACCCGTGAGTTTCCCATGAAAAATCCATGAGTTTTTCATGGAAAAGTGTTTTCAAGGAAAACTCATGGATTTTTCATGGTAAAAAAGCATGACTTGTTTTCAGGTTTTTTTGAACTAATGTTATTTGAATTGTCATATTAAATCATAAAAGCAAATTTTATCACACTAATATTATTGAGTTCTCTTAATCTATGGGATTTCTTTCTCCGAATAAAATCAATAAACAAAATAAAATTTAAATTTTGTTAAATCCTACAAATCTTTGAAAAATAATAGCTACAATGCACCTAAAACATCAAAACTTGACTTTCCCACAATATCTAATGCATGCATATGTATAACATACTGAAAATAAATAAAACAAAAAATTACAAGCAATATAATACTATAAGTGATATACATAGTGATAAACAATTGAAATATATCAAGAAAACAATTTTTACAGAAAATAAAACTATTTACTTGACTGTTTATCGTTTATTATTTTATATTAACTACTTGATAAAAATAGTATATATAAATTTGATAATAACTTAAAGTTTTAACAAGTTAAAAAGAACCATCAATACAACATATTCAATCCAAAAAAACATCAAGCCCATTTATAAGTGCGACTGCACTGTAGAAACAGTTAGATGTCAAACAAAGTACTATTCACATTTTGATATTCATTATTTTTTTCACCGTAGTTAGTCTCATTCTCCATTTCACCAATCGAAACAATACATCATACAACTATTATATACATTCTAACTAGTTTGCTTTATTTACTGATTCATTTTACTTATAATTATTATCTATTATAACTTACTTTATAATTAGGCATTATACATAATTATGAATGTTGCCAAATGTTAGGTAACATTTATATAGAAAAAAGTAGCAATGAATATATCATTATTTATGAATAACAATTATTAGATTATTACCTCTTTTTTGCCTGAGCTATCTGCATTATGTGCAACATCGTTTATATTTCCAGTCAAACATTCCTGCCTATAATGTAACTTAATTAAAATGATTTATTCAAACTAATACATATATAAATGTTACCTGCATGTTAGAAACATTTATATAGAACAAGGCAGCAACAAAGATTACATTATATATTTATTTTTGTAATTAAAAAAAAAACTTATTTCTTCTTCTGAGCTATCTGCATGATGTACAACATCATTTAAAAACCTGTTTTCTTCACGTCCTTACCATCTTTAAATATATTATAAAGCACCGAACTTGTTAATGAACGACTAAATAAATAAATTAAAAATTTATTTATTGCAATTCAAACCTGCCTGCTAATAATGTAGTAATTTAAATGAAATGATAAGGTTAAAATTTACCTGCATGTTAGTAACATTTATATAGAACAAGGCAGCAACAAATATAGTATAACTTATAAATTGTAATTTTAAGTAAAAACTTCTTTGTCTGAGCTGTCTGCATGATGTACAACATTATTTATATTGTCAGTCAAACTTACCTGCTTATAATGCAGTAATTTAAATAAAAGGATAAAGTTAAAATAAAAGAACTTATACACACACCATTAAATTCAAAAATTTGTTATACTTTTACTTTACTATTTAAAAAATAACAAATATAATAAATATGTAATTTATAAAGTATAGTAATGTAAAAGCATAATAAATATCAAAGTGTGTGCATAAATTAATTTATTTTAACTAAAGATGAGCACTTTATATTAGTTAAATATAAACAAATAAAAATACTTGTATTATAATAAATAATAGTGTATTATTTATAAACATTGCTTTTATATGCTTATATTTAACTATGAAGTAAAATCTTGTTCATTAATTAACTTCCCTTTCTGATACTTTTAAAACATTACCACAGTTTTCCTTCTCCAACTAAGTGGTTCTTGGAACATCCTTACAAGTTGAATCCCAAAGATTACGTTTATATCTTTTCTGGTTAATTTAAACTCAATTCACCATTTTATTTTGAAAGCTTTTGAACTATTTAAAAAAATATTAAATGCATATAAAAACTGACAATGTTATAAACAATATATACGATGAACAACATTATTTATATTGCCAGTCAAACCTGTCAGCTTATAATGTAGTAATTTAAATAAAATAATAAAGTAAATATAAAAGAATTTATAAACAATATTTAAATTACATTATTTACATATTCTAATAATTCTAAAGAAAAAACAACAACAAAAAGACAAAAACAACTTAACAGAACTAAAATTGAATAGAACATTTATCATAAAAAACGTTTTTTAATACTTAATGAACATTTACAATACAATTAACTTCAAGCATTTTTATGTAATCTAAGGCTATTATAAAAAAAAAAAGATCATACTAGTTATCTTTTGTACATTATTTATCTAATTTTATTATCTTATCTCATCTTAGTTATTTAATCTTATCTGATATACTGCTTATAATATAAGCATATTAATATCAATATAAAAAATAAAGCTTATTAATATCAATAAAAAAAAAAGCATAAAATATTAATATATAAGTTATATATTAATATTTTAGATAAGTTTGTTTAATATGTTAGATAAGTTTTATAATAACAATTATTTTAGTTTTAATGTACATTAGATTACACTATGTACATTAATACACTAGTTATTTAATGTAGATTAAAGTTAAACGTTTATTTGTTGTAAACCAAATAATAATTATTTGGCAAATAATTTGCCAAGTAAGAATTAAAATTTAAACTGGTTTACTTGACATACTTGCTATACAATTACAAGTTATGCAAAGTAAGCAAAGCTATTGGAAACATTTAAAATAAGTAACTGCTTTTAAACTCATTTACACCATGATCTTGATTTAACATAGCATTATTTTAGAATTGTCGCGGATAGCGGAGTTTTAAAAATATCATTTCTTTTATGATTTAATTTCACAATATATTTTTAGTAATTATGTAGAGAAATATATGTCTTTTAAATAAAGCAATTAAATGTGTTAAAAAACCAAACTTATGTACAAAGTATGTTAAATAGTGAAGCAGATTAGAAAACATATATGGCACATTAGAAAATGTGGTTTTCTAATGTGTCTTTACCATATAAAAACAAGTATTAAGCAAACAATACCACTGATGATGTTACTGACTAGTGACAGTGTTATATTATTGTTTTTTTTTAATTTATTATTAGTGTTAAAATTTGTTATTTTCATAAATTTTAAAGTTTTTTATTTTTACAATAATTTAAATTCAATTTTTTTCTCTTGCAGACATTTTTGTCCCTAAATCAACTGAAGATTTTGTAAATGAACATAAAGCAGAAGAAAATAGTATGATTTTTATTTAAAAATTTCAAATCTTGTTATAGATTCTATCTTATAAATGTCACAAAAAAATAAATATAAGTGAACAAATATATATTTTTGCATATTTTTAAACATTTGTCTGTGTATATTTTGTATATTTGTATATTTAATACATTAAAAAAAGCAGGTTTTATATGAATATATTTATCTTTAAATGTTTATTTATATTTTATATTTTAATATTTCTTTTCAATCAAAATTTTTAAAGAACTAAACAAATGTAATATCATTCAATTGTATTTAGATTCTAGTTAGACATTTCTGCTTTCAACTTTTTCTTATTATGTTTTATATATTCACCTCAACAATAGTTAAGGAGACAGCATTTTTTTTCTTT
>NC_061164.1:45391125-45406125 GCF_022113875.1 Hydra vulgaris
AAACTCAATCCCTTTTATTTTTTCTTTATTACCTTTTTTGAACTAAGACATTTACACTTAATTTATCTTTA
Source organism: Hydra vulgaris (assembly GCF_022113875.1). Classification (NCBI taxonomy): domain Eukaryota; kingdom Metazoa; phylum Cnidaria; class Hydrozoa; order Anthoathecata; family Hydridae; genus Hydra; species Hydra vulgaris. The sequence continues at coordinate 45,391,197 of NC_061164.1, forward strand.
ATTTCCTGATTTAGTTTATCTTTTGATTTATCATAATTAAAATGTAAGATTACTTCATTATTTTGGACTTTGAATATGTTGACTCCTATTTCTTTTGATTTAATATTGTCCATTATTAACTTCTTTGTGTTTATTGTATCTTTATGTTCTTTTTTTTGATAACAATTTTACTATATGTCTTTTCAGATATACTATTTACATGACTTGATATTAAAGAGATTTGTTTCATTTTATCTTGTAGATCTTTGTTTTCTTATAAATTAAATTCAAAGTTCAGAAGAATCTAAATAAACAAGCATCCAAATAACACACCATCTCTTAAGTCAATGAATAATACACTAATACGTGTAAAATCTTGTAAACCACAATTTTTATTGTATTTATTTCAAATTATATACTGATTTCAATAAAGATAAATTTATTTATAAGAGTTTATTTATATTTAAATATATATAAATTTATTTATTAGAGACATTTTTGATCCTGAGGTATGTTAAATCATCACCAGCACATCCTCCTGTAACTCTATGATAGAAATCTTTTTTTTTTTTTTTAGAAATTTTTTTTTTTTCAGAAATTTTTTTTTGTAGTTTGAAATAAAAATTTGGTAACTTTGTATAAAAAATTTACAAACTTTTTAAAAAGATATATATATATATATATTTATAAATATATTAGCACAAGAGTTATTAACAGCTGGAATCATTGAAGAGGGAGATATAAAAGTAACTGATTTATTTGATGAATTGAGAAATGGAAAGAAGTCTAACTTTTGGCATTATTCAGATGATAATTGGGATTTCAATGCTATTCCATATCTAATTTCTCCTATTAAAGGTGGTTGTTTCATTAATATTTATTTTAATTAATATTCAAATTAAGAAAAAAATTTATGTAATGGTTTAAAAATGTTAAAACACCAAGGTCTTGTCATTTATAACATTCATTATTATCATTATCATCACTATCACTATCACTATCATCATCATCATCATCATCATCATCATCATCATCATCATCATCATCATCATCATCATCATCATCATCATCATCATCATCATCATCATCAACATCATCATCATCATTATCATCATCATCATCATCTTCATCATCATCATCATCATCATAACTATCATCACCATCACTAATATGATTATCATAGTGGATTGTTAAACTAATATGGTGGATATAATTTAAAGTTATCATTGTTATTTTTTTTATTGTTTTTTTATTTTTTACTTTTTTAATTTAAAACCTATAACGAATAAAAAGATTTGAAAGTTGTGCATTAAAAAAGTTAAATTAGAAAAAAACTTATAAAAAATTTATTTTAGAGACCAGTGCTACAATTCCTGCTTGTGAAACAGTTGTGGATGTTGGCTTTATACTTGACTCCTCTGGTAGTTTAAAAAATGACTACAGTAATGAAAAACATTTTCTCAAACAACTTGCTGCTACTTTTAGCATAAGTAAAACTGGTTCCCATGCTGCTGTTGTTACCTTTAGTGATAAAGCAACTCTTGATATAAAATTAAGTGATTGCTATGATGAAATTAGTTTTAACAAAGCAGTGGATAGAATACCACATATGAATTCTAACACAAGAATTGACTTGGCTTTACGGTATGCCTTAAAAGTATTTGAAGAATCTAATGGGGCTAGAAGGAATGTTCCTAAGTTGCTTTTCTTAATAACAGATGGCAAGCATACAAGTAATTATGAGGCAGAAAACCCTGTTAGTGTTGCTAATGAACTAAGAAATAAAGGAATTGATATTGTGGCTATAGGAGTAGGAAAAGATGTAAGTTTTAAAGAATTGGTTAGTATTGCTGGAAGCAATAGATATGTTTTTTTGGCTGAAGATTTTAGGGATTTGACTAAAGCTTCTTTTTCAAAAAGGGTTAGAAAAGAAAGTTGTTTATCAGGTACACTCTATTTTAGTATACATCATACATACATGCATAATACAGTATCTAAAATACATACATACAACAAAATCACACTTTATTACTACCAAAAGTCTATAATATATATGTACCATATAAACTTAAATTTGCAATAATAAACTGCATTGTCCACAGATGGCTATTTCATATATATATATATATATATATATATATATATATATATATATATATATATATATATATATATATATATATATATATATATATATATATATATATATATATTTATGTATGTATACACACACAAGCACGCAAATATATACACACACGCACACATATAAATATATATATGTATATATATATAAATATATATATATATATACACATACACATATGTTTATGTATATATATACACACATGTTTATATATATATATACACGCATATACTTCCAAATGAAAAATGTTACTAAGAATCTAGTTATAATGGTATAATTTTTTACCTGCATGTTAAGTAAAAAAACTGGAAATATACATACATAAAAACATACATACATACATACATACATACATACATACATACATACATACATACATACATACATACATACATACATACATACATACATACATACATACATACATACATACATACATAAATACATACATACATACATACATACATACATACATACATACATACATACATACATACATACATACATACATACATACATACATACATACATACATATATACATACATACATATATACATATATACATACATACATTAGATTGGTCCAAAAAATTGAAAAAGTAGAAAATTAAGTTGGGTCACATTTGGTTGTGTTTTATTTTGCATATAGATTATCTTTGCCTTTTTTTTTTAATAGTTAGGGTTGGCAAAATACCATTAAACATTGAACAGGGTTCTTAATATTATCAAAAAAAAGTTTCTGAAAATTAGGTTAACCTGTTACTCAATAGATGCAAATTTATAAAACATTTTGAAAATAATAATCTTTTTATAAAAAACATATTGAAAAAAAAAATATTGAAAAATTGTAAAAATGCCTTTTTTATTTTTTATTAAAAAATTATAGTTTTTATGCGATAGAATCTAATATAGCCAATCATTATGACTATATATTTAGACCTTCCTATATTTATGAACGGTAATGTACTCGATGAGTCATCTACCCTTCATCTTCTAGGATTAACTCTTACTTCTGATCTTTTTTGGAAACTTTATATCAAATCCATTGCAAAATTAGCATCTGCTAAAGTTGCATCTCTTTATCAAGCTTGACACTTTCTAACTCTGGATTCTATTTTCTATCTCTGTAAATCTCAAATCCGTCCTTGTATGGAATACTGTTGCCATATCTGAGGCAGATCTTCTAATAATGCCTCTTCTCTTTTAGACAAGGTACAAAAGTGCATTGTAAACATAGTTGGACCTGCTCTTGCAGCCAGCCTTCAACCATTATTACATTGTCATAACGTTGCTTCTCTTTCTCTTTTCTACAAATACTATAATGGGCATTGCTTTAAAGAGCTAGCGCCTCTTGTACCATCTACTAAAATTCACTCTCGTGTTACTCATTATTCAATTAAGTCTCATCCTTTTTCTGTTACTGTTCCTAAGTGCTCCAAAAACTCTTATTCGTCTAGTTTTTTCCGCGAACATCAGTTCTTTGGAATTCGCTTCCTTCATCTTGCTTTCCTGATTCATATTATTTGCAATCATTTAAGTTGTCTGTCAATCGTTATCTTGCTTTACAATCTTCATCTTTTCTCTTCCAGCAACTTCCAACACTAATTAGTGGTTGCTTGCAGCCTTGTTGGAAGCAAAGATGATGAAAAGTATATATATATAATATATATATATATATATATATATATATATATATATATATATATATATATATATATATATATATATATATATTTTAGTATATACTTTAATATATATTTTGATGGAATTTTTTTTTTTATAGTATTTTTTTTGAGAAAATTTATTTTTATAATCATTTTGAGAAATTTTTTTTTTATAATAATAAAAATAAATTTGCCACCTCTAATTCCAGTAAGTACAAGGCGTGTTTAACAAGTTTCTTTATATGTTTTAATACGTTTTTTAAGACATCTTTTGCTTACTTAGATAAAAAAAAGTTAGCTAAAGTTGTCCATATGCAAAATAAAACAAAAGCAAATGTGACCCAACTTAATTTTCTACCTTTTCAATTTATAAATATATATATATATATATATATATATATATATATATATATATATATATATATATATATATATATATATATATATATATATATATATATATATATATATATATATATATATATATATATGTATGTATATGTAAATATCTATATGTAATATCTATATGTAATATATATACATATGTTTGTATACGTAAATATATATATTATATATATTAGCTTTGTTATATTATTAGTTTGATAAAGAAAACAAATTTTTTTTTTACAATAGGTGACCTTCGGAACGAAGTCAAGCTAGCAAAAGATAACTTGTATTTAACTTTACCTTTATTAGAAAAAGAATTTTTTATTTCATTTGAACTAAAACCAACATTTTATGCTCATGGATATCACAGTGTTTTAAGATTTGAATTTGGAAATGGAAGATATATAGCTGTTGGATTTGAAAATGGAGATGGGACATTGGTTATTAATTCAGTCTTATCAGTAACAATAAATAAAAGTGTTCATCCAGATAGTCGCCTTACTTTAAACAGATGGACTACAATTAAAATGTATCAGCAAGTATTTGGCAGCATGCACATTTACAGTTTAGAGGTTAATGGGAAACTTATTTTTACAAAGGTTAATGAAAATCCTGTAGATTTTACTTTTGTCACTGTTCATGCCTCCGAAAGTCGTCATCTTTCTCAAGCAGGATATTTTCGAAATATAAAAATAAGAAATGGCAATCAAGGTTTATTAAAAAAATTTTTATTTCAATTAATTTTAACTATACTTGTAATTTCAATATGAGTTTTCTATTGTTTGTATATCTTTCTCATTATTATTTATTTTATGACTAACCTTTTATTTAACCTTTTAATTTTATGACAGGAGCAAAAGAGTGCTCAGTGAGTTATTTGCTTCTTTTACTGACACAGTTTTTAAAAATTTGTTTAATAACAAAAAAAATTTTTTAACGGAATTGAATAAAAAGACTTTTTAAATTTTTTAAAAGATAAAAAGAAATTTGAAAAAAAGATATATAATTTACAAAAACTTAAATTTAAAAAAATGTATTGGCATTAACCTGCTTATATTTTGATACTATCACTAGAAAGGTAGAATCTAAAATCTAAAGATTCTAAATGAATTAAAATTAAGTTTTATATCAGAGGCTTTTCAGGTAAGTTGTCTTCACTATGATTAAGAAGGCTTCCTTTTTCTAGGTTCTCTAGGTTTTCTAGGTTAGTTTTTTTAACTATTAAAGATAATATATATCTTTAATAGTTAAAAATCTTATCTTCCTCTATTATGTGTAAATTCAAAAAATATATTTTACTCTAATGTTTAAAATGGTCCTAAAGTGGTTTTGTGATAAAGAAACATTTGAAAAGTTATATTTTTTTATTTTGAATTTTTATTTTGATATATTTATTAATTTAACGATTAAAAGATCAATATAACGATATAATTATCTACTATTTTAAATTTACAAAAAATAATTATTTCTTTAAATTATTTTTTTGCTTACATGCTTCTGTGTTTTGTTTTTTGTTATTTTTGTGTTATGTTTTTTTATTTTTAAAATTTTTTTTTGTGTTTTTGCTTATATACTTTTGAGTTTTCGTATGGATGTTTTTTCTTGTAAGCTTCATATATTTTAAAAAAAAGTAATCTTTTCAAAAAATGAATAAAAAAAAGTAGTTATAAAGGTTAAAGGTTTTTATTAAATCAAAAATGTTTGAAAAAAATTATTTTTAAAGTTTTCAAAAATCTGCATTGAAAAATAGTCCAAAATCTTTTTATTTGTTCTATTTGTTTTTTTCTTTTTTTTTATCTTGTCTTCAAAATATCTAAAATATAACAGCTAAAACTTTAACTTGATTTTTGAACATTTTTATCTGTAAGTTGGCTTTTAAGTGTGTAGATGAGTGATTTTGGAGTAGTAACTATAGTAACCCAGGAGTTAATATATAGTCAAACAACAAAAATGTGTTGTAAAATGTTAACTTGGTAATAATGCTTTGAAAATGACTTCACAAAAGTATAGTTTTCATAAAATAAAATTTTTTTCAAGGAAATTTACTGTTTTATGATTTCTTTTGAACTGCATTGTGCATTTGTTTGCTGTTTTTTATGAATTTTTGAATAATAATTTCATAATAAGGAAGATTCATAAAGAATCCATAATCAAATCCATAAAAACTCATTTGGAAAACATAAAATACAAAGACCTGCCAACAGAAATGTCTTCAGCTGGTCTTCCAACATTTTATCTAGTGAATCAGCTTTTTTACTTTACTAAATAACAATCAAAATATATCACAACAAAATATACTAGAGGAGGTGGAGGATTCACATAAAACTTCTTATAAAGTCTAATAAAGTAAATCCATGTCTTTAAAAAAATTCAATCTTGAAAAAGTAAGATTTATTAAACATGGACAAAACAAATCTAAAAGTAATCAAATCTATTATCAAGATTTGATTCTTTGATTTTTTTTTTCATATACATTTGATTTAAGAACAATCTCATGACAGAGTTAAAAGTAACATCATCAATTGCCAAGTAGAGCACAGCTTGTATCTTCATAAAACTAAAAAGGTAGTTGATTGAATTTTTATATATAAAGCATAATATGATTACAATGTATATACAAAATGACATATATATAAATATAATTTATGAAAAATATATATAAATATAGTTTATGAAATACCTATAAGTATAATTTATGCATATTTATATAGTTGTATTATAATTAAAACATAATTTATTAAAAGAACCATTATTGTAGTTATATTATAGGTATATACTCATGTTAATTTAAATTATTACTTATAATAATCACTGGTTATTTTATTTTATCATTCCAATTTGTTTTTGCACAATTTGTTTTAAATTTAATAGAATTTTCTTAGTCATTCTGTAAAATATACTGTTATTGTTATGAATTATTGATAAATAACATTTCTAAGCAAAATTATATGTAATTATTTTACTTAAATTCACTTTAAATTTAATAAGTTGATATAATTGTGAATAATTTGATATAATTGATATAATAAGTTGATATAATTGTGAATAAATAAGTGAATAATTTCACAAGTTATATTTAAGGCCTCTTCTGAAGGTAAGGCATATACTAGTGACAAGAGAAATAAGATTGGTCCTCAAGGTAGTTTCCAGTTAGGATAGACTGATCTAAAATCTGGCACATTTGCTACAGAAAGATTAATTCAAGTAAAACATATGGATCATGTTTAATTGTCTACCTGGCAAAATTTCACATTTATTGATTCTGATCATATTTCTAAAGCTTCATTATCGGATTGAGATGCTTCGGTAACTTACAGTTGTGTTCTTTTAAAATTATAACATATTTCTTTAATTTTTTGTAAATTGAGATTTTTAAGTATGCATATAAAATTTCAACATTTAAATTTACAATGGAGGCATTGAAACACTCCTCAACATTGAGAGAAAAAAATTAAAAGCAAAACTAAAAAAAATCTTCAAAGTTGTTGAACCACATTATGTATTCTGTTTGTATTCTGGAATTTTATTTGTATGTATTCTGGAATTTTAAAGTCTATATTAAATGATCTTGTTAGCTTCTATATACAAGGATCTGATTACATTATTATAGTTTGCAAAATAGTTTTATTAATGAGATAAGTTTTGATTGATAAGGGAACAAATGAATTTTTCTTTTTGAGTTTTTCTTTTTAAGCTACAGTTTCTGTAGGTGTCTTGTGAAACAGCAACAGTAACAAATGCTTATCTTTTGAATTATTAAACATGGAGATCTTAATCAAATTGTAGATTGAAGCAAAATCGAGAACTACACACAGATTTTTGTTTTACTTCATTGTGTAAGTTAAAAAATATTTCTTTATTTTACAGTTTATATAAGTACTTGTTTAAAGGTTTGGATTTGTTTTATAGAGAGAAGAAAATAATGTCAAGGTGTGGTGCTCAAAATGATGTTGATTTAAATAACTTAGTGTGTTTGGGTGTTGATGGAAAAGATGTTTTTGAAAATTGAAACTTACTTATTCAAACGAACTAAAAAAGAACATCATTTAACTTTTACTTGAGTTAAATGATATTCTTTATGAAAACAGTTTTTAAAAAGGGTTCATATCTCCTATGCAATATTCTTTTACTTTAATAGTTTGGGTTTATATCTATCTTGCAATAATCTCCCATCAAATGGCATAACTGGTTGACTGCAAATTGAGCATATAAAATGTTCTGAAAAAGTTTTAAATCAGAGCATGCTCGTCTTTATAATATTGATGTCAATAGAGGATTCAATATGATGTCAATAGAGGATTCAATATGATGTCAATAGAGGATTCAATATGATGTCAATAGAGGATTCAATATGATGTCAATAGAGGATTCAATATGATGTCAATAGAGGATTCAATATGATGTCAATAGAGGATTCAATATGATGTCAATAGAGGATTCAATATGATGTCAATAGAGGATTCAATATGATGTCAATAGAGGATTCAATATGATGTCAATAGAGGATTCAATATGATGTCAATAGAGGATTCAATATGATGTCAATAGAGGATTCAATATGATGTCAATAGAGGATTCAATATGGGAATTGTTGAGTGCTTAGAAAAGAAATAAGGAAGAAAAATTCATTCAATTGGATAAACCTTGATTGAACTTCCATTCTAAAAAGTATTCAAAAATGTTAATGACAGCATCCAAATAAGTTTTCTGGACCTAATGGAAAGCAAATATTTATGAAGTTCCATCTTAATCCATAAGCAAGGTTTACCAAAAATCACAATCCAGTAAAGCTATTATATACTCAATAAAATCACAATCCAGTAAAGCTATATATACTCAATAAAGTGATTAACAATTGAAGCTATTATTAAAGAATTTTACTTGAATATAGCCTTGGAGTTTCAGAAGAATTTGTGCATCCCATGTTTTTTAACAGAATATGAATGAAGACTTTAGGATTTTGTATCATGATTTTGTGTAGAAGTACAAAGATTGTGATAATCTTTTTGTGTTGTTTTTTTTTTTTTGTATAGATTTTTTTTTTTTTGTATACATTAAAAAATGAGTTGCATACTTGAGTGTTGTCTTCCATTTCTTTGGGAAGGTAAATAATAATTAAAAAAAAAATGCATGGTTACATATTTAATAATATTTTATAATGATAAGAAAAAGTTTTGCATTAAAAATGAGATTTAAAAGCTAACTAAAAATAATAAAATCTTAAAAGATGTATGTTATTTATTTATTAGATGTAAAACTTCTTTATTTTGTTTAAATTTATATTAAAAAAAAACTATTTTTATAGTATGATTTTATAAGATTTGCAGGAAAACATAATAATTATTAAAAATTGCTCTTTTTTTGCGTTTCTTCAAAGTAAATCTAGTTTGTCATGTTTTTACTTAGAGAACTCATATTTTTACTTGTTTAACTTACTCCTGGGTTATTAAAATTAAATTTTTTAAGAAATATGAAAATCACTCCACTCTAAGACACAAAGTCTGTCTTTTCAAACAAAACTCAAATAAATATTTTAAAACTTCTTTATATATTTCAGGCTTTATTGTGAAACATGAAACTTTGCTGAAGAAAAGCGACGTGACAACATTTTTACCTAAAATGGAAAAAAAATATGTGATTTCATTTGATATTCGACCAAATGGGGTTCCTAACTCTTATTTTTACAACATTATTCATTTAATGCCTGCTAATGAGAATATAGATGCAGCAAATAATTATCCTTCAATTTGGTTTAATAAAAATAGTGATGGAAAATTAAATGTGGCTTCATCAACAAAAACTATATACGCATGCACAGAAAGTTGCCTTGCATTTAACACATGGAGTAAAATAACACTGTCTCAAGTTTTTAGAAATGGAGAATATGTTTACATCATTAAATTAAATGAAAACATTATTCACTCAGAGAAAAGAGACAATTCAGTTGAGTTAGAAAATATAAAACTTTATGTTGGTTCTTCTGAACATATCACACACAATGGGTTTATTCGTAATCTTTTCATTTCAAATCAAGGTTTCTTTTAATTTTGAATTTTTTTTTTTTTCAATAAAAAGTTTTATTTTAAATAACAATAATTATTTATATTTTTTATAGTAAATAGCAAATCAAATAAGAATTTATGTGGAGGACTACTGGATGTTGTTTTTTTAATTGACTCTTCAACAAATATGAAAGATAACTTTGCTAAAGTTAAAAGGTTTATGAAAGAAATTGCAAAATCATTTGGTTTATCCAGAGAGGGTAGTCATGTAAGCATAATTTTGTTTGGTTCTGAAGCAAAAGTTAGTTTGAAACTTTCTGATAATCAAGATGAAAGTACTTTTGATTCAGCTTGTGATTCCATTGATGAAAATGCATTTCCATCAACAAAAGTACCAATAAAGATAGAAAAAGCTCTTCAGTTAGCTCAAAAAGAATTATTTGTTCAAGCTAATACTGGTCGAGAATTTATTCCTAAAACTGTTATACTGATTACAGCTGGTAAGCAAAACCCTTCAAAATATGGTGAAAGAGTTGAGAAACCTTTTCCTTTTGCCTTAGAGTTAAGAGAAAAAGGTGTTTCTATTATATCTGTTGCTGTTGGATCAGAAATTGAAAAGTCAGAGCTGACAGGTATAACAGGAAACATCGAAAAAGTGTTTTTGGTTAATAACTTTCAAGATTTATTAGAAAATGAATTCCTTACTAAAGTTAAAAATTCTGCTTGTGGAACAGGTAAAAGTTGTTTTTACTGTAGAAACTTTAAAATATTTGATAGCATTATGTTTGAATTAAGATTTGTTTTATACCAGGTTTAAACGACGAACAACCATTAAAGAGAGGGAGGTTAATTGCTGTACTCCCAAAGTTTAGCAAACAATATTCTGTTTCATTGGATATAAAACCAATCTCATATTCATTGGGAGTCCAAAGTGTTCTCCGTTTTTCTATTGGCGAAACAAATGTCTCTCATGGTTTTCAGGTTTTTGCTATTTACTTTAAAAGTTTACTTGGTCATTTTGTTGTTAGCACAGAGATTAACAAAAACAAAAACTTTCAATACACATATCCAACAAATATTCCAATAAATAAATGGTTGGAGGTCACAGTTTCACAATACGAAACAGATGAAAATAAGTTCAATTTTGAAATTAAATTGAATGGAAAACAAGTATATTCTGTTGTCAACAATCATCCTGTAGATCATAGTAATGTTAAGGTATATGCTTCGGATCCTTATTTTCCAGCCTTAACTGGATTAATTAGAAATTTTAGATTTTCTAATGAAGACAATGGTAAACCAGAAAAAGGTATTAGAAAATGTTTTAAATTTTTATTTATACTTTTTTTAATGTGATTTTTTTAACAAACGATTTATATGCTCATAAAATATATATATATATATATATATATATATATATATATATATATATATATATATATATATATATATATATATATATATATATATACTATTTTTACTACTAGTATATATATATATATATATATATACATATATATATATATATATATATATATATATATATATATATATATATATATATATATATATATATATATATATATATATATATATATATATATACTATTTTTACTACTAGTATATATATATATATACTATTTTTACAACTAGTATATATATATATATATACTATTTTTACTACTAGTATATATATATATATATACTAATTTTACAACTAGTATATATATATATATATATATATACTATTTTTACTACTAGTATATATATATATATATATATATATAAATATATATATATATATATATATATATATATATATATATATATATATATATATATAACATTTTTACTACTAGTATATATATATATATACTATTTTTACTACTAGTATATATATATATATATATATATATATATATATATATATACTAATTTTACTACTAGAATATATATATATATATATATATATATATATATATATATATATATATATACTATTTTTACTACTAGTATATATATATATATATTTATATATATATATATATATATATATATATATATATATATATATATATATATATACTATTTTTACTACTAGTATATATATATATATATATATATATATATATATATATATATATATATATATATATATATATACTATTTTTACTACTAGTATATATATATATATATATATATATATATATATATATATATATATATATATATATATATATATATATATATATATATATATATATATATATATATATATATATATATATATATATATATATATATATATACTAGTAGGATAGCCAGCACAATTGCAGGAGGAATTAGTTAAGACTTTAAATTAGCTTAAGAATTTTAACTTGCCACTATGACATGCTACTACATAACCTGTTATGTAGCTACTATATAAACTGTTATTTAGCTACTACATAACCTGCTCATAGCTTCTACATAGCTACTACATAACTACTACATAGCCAGCTACATACCTACTACATAAACATGTAGCCCGTTACATGTCTATATATAAAATATAATATACAACATGTTTTAAATAAGTTGAAATAAAATATATTACATTGATTTTAGTGATGTTAAAATAAAAGTTGCAAAAGTTAAAAAAATAGCAATTTAATTAAAAAAATTTTAGTCAAAAAATATTACCTTTAGGTTTTTTGCAATATCAAACCAAAAGTTGTACTTGTTAATTTATTATGATGTCAATTTTTTTTTTAATTCTGATGGTCAATAGTGAATGATAATCCAAGAAGACATAAAAAAGAGGACTCAGTGAGAGAGTTGCCATTCATTAATATAGGAATGTTGACAGTATTAGGATAATTATTTGCAGTAAATAACAGAAGAAAAAAAACTTTATCAAAAGCTTTAGATATGTCAAAAGCAATAGCCTTAGCCTCTCCGCCTTTATCTAATGTAGAGCTCTAGAGCAAAAGGATTGAAAACCATATTGATTGTCTGATAGTAAAACAGTAATAATTGCCAAATAAAATTGCACGTTTTTTTTTGTTTTGTTTTTACTAAAATAATTATAAATCCTTATTAGTTATTTAAATTTTAAAATTTAAAATTAATATTTTTTTTTGATTCCTTACAGATCAATTATAAACAAAGTTCATTTTTTCTTTTTTTCCTATTAACGTAGTTTTTAAGTTTACCTGGAGAAAAAAAATCCACCACAGACAGATAGATAACTGCTATGTTTATGTCATACAAGATTGAGTTTTGGTTGATTAAACAAGTGATGACAGTGATCATTGTAGTATTTGTAGAAAATAAGAAAAAAAAAGCAAGCTTTTAAGTTTCACAATAGATTGTGTATATGGTTTCCTTGAGACATTGAATGATAATCGGAGAAAGCGTAAAGTAGAGGAATCAGTTTTTGGCTAAGACTGGAGTATATATCTCTGTCATCAACAAAATGTTATGACATCAAAAAATTGAGGTATTATCAAGAACATTATTATTATATGAGGAAAAACACAGGACCAAGGAATGGAATCCTCTAGTACTCCAGAAGTTAATGGAAATAAAAGAGAATGCTGTTTATCAAGAACAATTTCTGTAATTAGAAGGATTCAAAAATTTTAAAAACTTTTCCAGATATGCCATATGAAGTGAGTATGAAAGAATATGATTATGAAAATGAATATGAGCTTATGGAAAAGACTAGCATGCTTGAAGTTGTTTTAGAATCACAGATGCCATTTTCCAATACGCATTATTTTCTATACTGTTTAACAAGCTAAATAATTTTGAAAATAAGGAAATCACTTTATATAATAGGTATGTTTTCTGGACCACAAGCTGACATTGATCTCATGAGTAGCCAATGGCATTTCTTTTATTGAATGAAGCTTTTGTAGACCATATGTGCTCTGCAACAAATTTTTCACCTTAAATTAAAATTATTGTTAGTATCGAATAGTTTTTTACTATATGATTAAAATATGATTAAAACATCAAGTCTTTAGAAGATTTATCAAAAATCCACCTTTTTTAATTGAATCATTCAGGTTGACTTAAGGTAAAATTCTTATATATAAGATTTTAAAGTAAACCACACACAGCTGTACTGTGTGCATCCATACAACAATTTCGATACAACAATTTCGATACCATATTTGCAATAATTATTACACGGTTTTGATACTACTCAAAAATTGTCTTGTCTTTCATAAATTTTGCATTTATGTTTGTGTTTTCAATTTCAAAACATTGAAATATTATGAAGGTTGCAAAGCAAAAACCTGTATGTACATAGCTAAAAATTGAAGCACATCGGCAAAGAAAAAAAGTCATTTTAAATGAATGAAGATAACACTTCACAAACAACATTATTAAACATAAATTGTATAATAATTTTGGGAAATCCCTCAATTGTTAATAGTGACACTAATATATTGATATAAAGTGAAAGTGTGCGCTTTGTTCTTGGTAAATGATGATTTATTTAGGACATTTTTGTATTGTTTTATATTTTTGTATTGCTTATTATTTTGTAAAATAAATTTTTAACGTTGATGAAAATTAGACTGTTTTGTTTCAGAAATAAAAATTTATTTAAAAGAAAATTAAGCTTTTAAGTTTTGTAACTGATTGATAATTGAAATAGGCAGTCATAGTAAAAAATTGGATCATTCCAACGTGATAATTTTTTTTTCCCTCTAAATTGCACATCTTTGATTCAGCACTTAGATTAGGCAATAATTTCAAC
>NC_061164.1:45411125-45453625 GCF_022113875.1 Hydra vulgaris
ATAAGTTTTAAAACTTTTTACAAAAATACAAAATATGCATTTCTAAAAAATCATAAAGTTAAAACTTTATATTTTTATTTTATATTTGTATTAGAAATAATTTGTAATTTATATTTGTATTAGAAATGTGAAGATAATTAAAACTATTTGCTATGAATACTTCCATCCTATCTTACTAAAAACAATATCTATTTACCCAACATGCTTGTGTCCAATTGACTCTTGTACTTTTTTACAATTGTTTTGATGTCTTGGTGAAAATATTTAAGTGTGAGTGTAAGTTGTGCAACTTTGCAGCAATCTTTTTCTTTGTAATTGTCAATTTGATTGACCAGCTCTTGGTAATTACTGGCTTTATGGTTTTCTAAATTCTCTAATTACAACATGAAAGGTACACCAGTTATTTCTCTCAACTTGAGTCATACAAGTTTCAAGCCTTTCAGACTTAAGCATAACAATTATCTGAGTACTAACAACTATTTCATCCTTTAGCTCAGACAGTTTGTAAACTCAAGTTGGATTTCTTGAAAATTTTCCTCCATTGTTTAGAAAATGCTTTGTACATGTTAGCTTATTTTGAAGCAACAGATCACTTAAGATTGTTCTGCAACATTTATATTTTGGGATGAAGTTAAATGTGTGCTGGCCACTTAACTTTCTTGCAATATTCTCCATCTGCTTTACTTTTGCACAATTAAAGAAAACATGTATGTTTGCTACATCCTCACTGTCCTCATTTAAGAATACCAATATCTTGAAGTCACCATAAACATGTCATTAAGTTTCTTGTAATTTATTTTATATACAAGATCTCTGATATTATAGTCATTTTCTTTCATCTGTACATAAAAATAGATGTTAATTACCATTGTGAAATAACACTGCCATTTTTAAACTCCTTGTTAAACTTTCTATAAACCCTTAGCTTTAAATATGTTTGAGTCCCAAAGCAATAATTTCGTGCCATTGCAGAAACAAATGTTGTCCCTTACATTATAATAAATTTAAATTCTTTATACTATTTTTGATAAGCATATATCTTATAATTTTCTCCAAGTAAACTCGTAAATTCTTTGAGTTGTGATATTAGTTGTTCCAGAACTTCTGATATATAATTTAAATGGTATGTTTATCATTACACACTGTCAGGAAATAGAATGAGTATCAGAGAAATGGATACTGATCTTATTTATTATGATTCTTATTCTTAATAAATCAAGAGCGACATTCAGCTCCTGCATTAGTAAGGTTTAAGTCTTTATTCAAATTATCCAGTTCATTCTGAGTTTAGAAGATATGACTGGAATAAAAACTTTATCAGTTCCCATTTCTCTGATGCTCCTGACAGGGCGTGCAATAATACTTCTGTTTGCAAAGTATAGCTAATAAAATATAGCTAATAAAATTAAATATTAAAGTATATCAGTTGTAATAGTTAACATGTATTTATTGATTTACATTACTTCTATGAGTTATAAGATCTCTTGTTGTGATTGTGTTTTCTTCATTTAATAATGGTCTTATAAGATTTTTTGTTTCTACTTGATTTTTTATAAAAATTCAACATTTTTGTTAAGAATTTAAACATTTTGCTGAATACTAAAATAGATGATACAAGAAAAGTAATTCCATATTTAGAATCTTCATCAAAGAACAATTCATAAACAACTAAAATATGGCAACAAACACAAATTTTTTTAAATATTGATACATGGTGTTATCCATGCATAAAAAATAAAAAACAAACTAAGCATATTGACAAAATAAAAACTAAAATATCAAGGAGCTAAAATAAAATGCCACTCAAACCAAGTTATGGCAAGGTAAATTATTAGTAATTGGGTTATATTACTGATGTTTACATTTCTAATTAAATATCTTTTCGACATGTAAATTAATGTCATATTTTTTTTATAAGATGTTATTCCAAGATTGGTAAAGTCGGAGGCGAGCAACCAATTAGTATTGGTGATGGATGTCGTTGGAAAGGTTTTTTACTTTTTATACTTTATAAGTTTATATATATGTGTGTGTGTGTTTGTGTATATATATATATATATATATATATATATATATATATATATATATATATATATATATATATATATATATATATATATATATATATATATATATATATATATGGAATTTGTTAATGAATTTTTATTACAGGTACTGTGGTTCACTTAATAATGCATGCATTAGGATTTTTACATGAAACTGCTCGTATGGATCGAGATGAATCCATTGAAATTAATTATGCAAACATGGATCCAAGTAAGAAACCACTTTAATTACACACTCTTTTCATTTGCGTATCATCAACAACATGCCCTCAGTTTTATTATTTTTTAGGTTAGTTTATAATAAGTTTTTTCTATGAGAAAGTGTGAAAAACTTTAAGTTGATGCTTAATGAATTTTCAAATAACTTTATTCTTAATAACTTTTGGTGCAAACATAAATTAAAATTTTTTTATCTTGTCTTTAAAAATTTCCAGTGTATAAGAAACTAAAGTAGTCTATGTATGAACCTTTTGGTACTCCAAGTTCTTCAAATACTTTTTTGTACTCCAAAAGTTGTCTATGGATGTACCTTTTGGTATTCCACAATAAACATAATTTTTATTTGATTGTCATTTAAGTTATATTTATTGAGCACCATGTAAATTTATAGTTGTTCAGTTTTTTTAATAATGAAATTGTGGGTAATAAAAACTAGTTCTGTATATTCTTTAAATTGTGAGTCAGAAAGTTCTATATTTTCTTTAAAAAATAAAGTTGAGCTTAGAGTACCTTTACTTAGAGTTTTTTTTTTAAATAAAAGTATTTTGATAGTCCAAAAACTTTTCAAGTTTCAATCTAGGTAAATGCATATTCTTTTTTATATAAATTTTAATCTAGGTAAATACTCTTTTATATAAAATGTCATCCAAAATAATTACCTCAAAATTTATTCAAAATTTAACTAAAGGTGTTAAAGTTCCAAGATATCTATCAACGTGTCTAGACTAGGATTTGGGTCACATTGAATCATGATTTTAAATGGTTTTTTTCTTATCCAGACAAGGTGTAAGAAGGTATTCAAATAAATTGTGTTACTACAACCACTTTTTGACATATATGATCAATAGCTATTATTTTAATACTTTTTGCTATCCCCAGTCGGCCCTATAAAAATAGATTTGAAACTTTGGTTTGAAAGTAACTAAAAAATTATAAAGGTCTGGTAAGTGATCTTTTTTAATAAGTATAATCAATGACTTTCAAACCAAGTTCATCTATTTTTCACAGAGCCAACTGGGGATACTAAAGGTCATAATCCTAATGATCAATATGCTCAGTTGTCATGATGCTCATCTTATGAGTGTCATGGCATGAGTTGTCATTGCGTTTAAACAATCAAATTATTTAAATTTATTATGAAAATCAGTTTGTGTAACTTATTACAATTTTGTGCACATAATTGTTCCTTTGAACAAGACATCTAACTGAGCTAAATAGATTTTCTACCTCATACTCTTAAAATTTATTTGTTGCTAGATGCAGGAATTAGGGTTATATGAAAAATTTGTGCAGAGGTTTTAGGCAACATTTGAAATATTAGGATTTAAAATCCTAGTGCAAATTAAAGCCTCATGACTACTGTTTGTCTAATTTGAGTCTAAACCGGTTGGAAACAAAGCATTTGTTTTATCAATTTTTAGTAAAAACATCTTTAATTATCCAACTCTAATATAATGGTGGTTTAAAAAACACCACTTTTAGCTCTTTTTTTTCTTGGTTTTGTAAATATTCAAAATTGCACATATATAGTCATAAAATTTCACTAAAAAATTACGAGAGTTTTTTAATAGGTGTAAATACATGTATAACATGTGGGTCAGTAAACTTAGAGTAAACTTTCCTGATACTTATTGTACTGTACCAGTAGTCACGTCTAGATAAACAAATTAATCTATTTTTATCGGTTTTAATTTTGTTAATAAATATACTTGTTAATAAATAATAAAAAATGTACTTTTTTATTATTTAATTTAACTTATTTACAGAGAAATTTTAGTTGCAAAATTAATGTTTCTCTTATAAATTTATAGAAATGGCTGTAAACTTTCGTAAATATGATTCTGTTGGTCAGAAACTTCATCAGTTGTAAGTGTAAAATTTTATTAATATTTTTTTTTGCTTTTTTTATATTTTTACTAGCAACTACACATGAACTTTAATTTTAAATATATTTATTCGATTTTCAAAGAATTTTTTTACTGGCAATTTAACTACTAGGCTATCAAAATCATTTCCCATAGTTTCTAATATATCCATTATAAAAAAATTGTTCTTGCAAAATCAAAATTTTTTGTTAAAATTTCAAGAAAACAGCAATATCAGGCATAAAGTGATCAATGTTTTTAATGTTTATAATAATAAATCCTATGAAGATTTGACTAGCTTTATTCCTTTTTTAGACAAGCACGCAACATTAAAAAAAAATTAGTAAATGTGACTGAAAGAAAAAAAAAACTACAAAATTTAAAGAAATTTAATGGTAGCAATAATCTGAGGCAGCAAAGAGATTTTGTTTTGTTTTGTTATTAGATGCAGGTAATTTGACGTGCTTGAATTAGACTGAGTAATGAAAGCCCATATAGAAATATGAAACATTTTTTTTAGTTTTTTAATTCTTTAATTAATAAACACTAAACCTCTCATCTTGAATCTAATAACTTACATTCTGATCATCAATATGGATTTTGATCTTCTCGTTCAACAGCTGATTTGCTAACAGTAATAACTGATAAGTTTTATTGTCCATTAGATAGAGGTGGAGAGGTTAAGGTTTTCCCTCATGACATTTCTAAAGCTTTTGATAGAGTTTGACATGCTGGTCTTTTCCGTAATCTTTCTTCTCAAGGTGTGTCAGGTAACATGTTTAAGATTATTGAATCCTTTCTTTCCAATTGTAATATAAAAGTTGTCCTCAATGGGCAGCACTCTTCTTCATATCCTGTAACTTCAGGGGTTCCTCAAGGTCCTACACAAGGTCCTATACTCTTGGTCCTATACTCTTTTTAATTTATATTAACAATCTTCCAGATACTCTTACACCTAATGTAGAATTGTTTCCTGATGATACTACTATTTATTCTTGTCTTGATAAGAAGCCAACACTCTCTAATTGCTTGGAAGGGGCATTTGAGCTTCAAAAGGATCTTACTTCTGCTAACTAATCATTATTGTAATAATCAAGATCTTCCTATATTTATGAATGGTAATGTACTTGATGAGTTATCTACTCTTCATCTTCTAGGATTAGCTCTTACTTCCGATATTTCTTGGAAACCATATATTAAATTGATTGGAAAATTAGCATCTGCTAAGGTTGCATTGTGCTCAACACTATCTTACTCCGGATTCTATTCTTTATCTCTATAAATCCACAGCCAACCTCCAACCATTATCACATTGTCGTAATGTTGCTTCTCCTTCTCTTTTCTATAAAAACTGTAATGGGCACTGCTCTAAAGAGCTAGTTTCTCTTGTGCCGTCTACTAAAATTCATTCTAGCATTACTCATCATTTAATTTAGTCTCATCCTTTTACTGTGACTGTTCCTAAGTGCTCATTAAACTCTTATTCATCTAGTTTTTTTCCTTGAACATCAGTTCTTCGGAATTCATTTTCCTCATCTTGTTCTCCTGAGTCATATAATTTACAATCTTTTAAGTTGTCTGTCAATCGTTATCTTGTTCTATAAACTTTATCTTTTCTCTTCCAGTAACTTCCAAACCTAATAGTGGCTGCTTGCAGCCTTGTTGGAAGCAAAGATGTTGAAAAAAAAAGAGAGAGGCTTTTCCAAAATTTTTTCTAATTATTTCAAAAATTTAATGGCAGCATGGAAGAATGTTTTAACATATACATTTAAAAGATATCTCATAAACTATTTTTATATCTTCCAGCATTTTCATAATGCATGATCTAATTTAAATAAAGTTTAAACTCTTTATTTGTGGTGTGATTGATAATCTTTGCTTGTAACATCTTTATTATTTATAGAGGTTTGCTTGTGGCATCTTTATTATTTATAGAGATTGGAATCAGGAGTAAGAAAATAGTGAATATAGTAAATAGAGATAACTTTAGCAAATGCTATTTTTGCAATAGATTTGATATATGAGATATGTTTCTATGAGAAAACAATTGTGTAAAAAATCTGAGAAGATGCATAGAAAAGGCTTAGTAAGAGTGTTGCTCACCTTGTTCTCTCTGTGCATTAGTAGGCTTACCTTGTTAGTTAAGGTTTTTTATTGATTACCTTGTTAGTTAAGGTTTTAAGTTGAAAAAAAAAATTTTTTTGACGGCTTTTTCAACCTTATGGAAATAAATACAATGAATATATATATATATATACATATATATATATATATATATATATATATATATATATATATATATATATATATATATATATATATATATATATATATATATATATATATATATATATATATATATATATATATATATATATATATATATATATATAATCAAATTGTTTTCATTTTACACAGTGTTTCATCAATAAAGACTCAGTCTTTATTGATGAAACACTGTGTAAAATGAAAACAATTTGATTAGTGATTTTTGTCTAATTTATTATTGCTCTGTTTTTTAAGAATATATATATATATATATATATATATATATATATATATATATATATATATATATATATACATGTATATGTATATATATATATATTTACATACATTTATATATGTTTTTATATGTTATATATATATATAGATATGATTACTCAAGTATTATGCATTATTGGCCATTGGCTTTTTCTAACAATAAACTGGCAACAATTATTCCATTAAAATCATCTGTTAAACAAGATGACATAGGGCAACGTTATGGTTTTAGTACAGGGGATATTCGACGCATTAATGAAGCCTATCGGGTACTTATTTTTAAAATTATCTGGTACTTATTTTTTCATATAAAATATAAATGTCATAAACATTTACTAGTCATTTTTGTTGTGTAAATTTTTATATATTTTTTACAAAACATGATTTGTTTTATATTCAAAATCTGCTTGTGATAGTATTTTTCTTTTCTTTTTGCTTTTGATTTAGTTATATTTAGTTATGTTTATGTTTACTTAATGTTTATTTAATTTACATTTATTTAATGTTTGTTTAATTACATTTTATTTAAGATTGCTATTTTATACAATATGATGTAAAATATTGTTAGTTTTTTTTTTATAATTTATTTTTTTCTAATTTAAGTAAAACTTATTTAATTTATTGTATATAAAGTTATCCTTGTCAAACGAACGAATTTGACAAAGAGAACTTTATTAACTTTATTCTCATAAAAAGGAACTCAGTATTGACTTGGACTACTCTAACCACTTAGTACTTAGGTTACCTAGGTTACTTAGACTTCTGTAAAAGTTCTATCTGAATTTTGACAAACTTTTTATTTGAAAATTGTCTCTTTACAATTGTTAAAAGTTTGTTCCAACATTTATGGGATTTGCTGATAGATAAACAATAATAAATAATAAGGTACTCGGACAGACAATGTACATGAGTTTAACAAACGTTTGTTTTAAATTTTTATCTGATACTATTATCTTAAATTTGTATCTTATACTAATATTAATACTATTGTGTTGATTTAACAGAATCTTAATTATTATAGTAATGTTAACAAATAAATCAACTTTATTTATTGACATTTTTTACTATATGTGCAGAAGTTATTTTAGAAAAAAACAAACATCTCTATTATTGTTATCATTATTATTTTTTTAAATTAAGCTAAAACTTTATTTAAAGCTTTTATTGAGATATTTAAATTGATGTTGAGATATTTAATTGATTTTTGAAACATGATAATTGATTTTTTAGACATTTTTTATTTTTTTATATATAAAATTAGAACTTTGTAGAATTGGTGTAATTTAGCTTTCAATATCTACATTTGAAAGGTTTGTGTAGTTTAGCTTTCAATATCTACATTTCAAATAAATTTTCAAATCCACTCAAGAAGCTTTTTTTTAAATTGCATTAATAAAACTTAGTTTCAATTTCATCAAATTATTTATTAGCAAAAAGTAAAAAAATTTATTGCTCAAAGATGATGAGAAAAAAATTTGAAGAATGGGTATTATTATTTGCAGTATTATAAACAGTAAAATGACTAATCATGGTCTGTAAATTATAAGCAGTAAAATTAGTAATCATGGTCTGTAAATTATAAGCATTAAAATGAGTATTCAGGGTCTGCTTATAATTGATTTTTTAGACATTTTTTATTTTTTTATATATAAAATTAGAACTTTGTAGAATTGGTGTAATTTATAAGCAGTAAAATGAGTAATCACGGTCTGTAAATTGTAGGTTAAAAATTTCAGTGGTTTCCCAAAACCGTTTGAAAGTATGAATGGTTACATATGGTAGAGTAACTAGGAAAAATATAAATATCTTTTAGTTTTGTTTGAGAGTGTTATTTAATTTTGATTTCTGCAAAATTGTTTACCATGTTTGTAAAAATGTAAAAGAGAACTTACAAAATTTATTATTGAACTTGTGAAAAACGGATTTTAATATTAAAAAGGTTTCAAGCAGAGTTTATGGTCGAAAATTGAATCAAAATGATGCTAAAGTTTTATTTCCTGAGCTGTTTAACTTTAATTCAATTCATATTAGGTTATATTAAGGCTGTACCAGATTTAATTTTTCCAAATCCAGCTGGAGCCGGATTTGCCGGATTTCTACTAACAGATCCTGCCAGAATCGGAGCCAGAGCCGGATTTTGAAGCAAAACTACAGGAGCCAAAATCCTGTACATCCCTACTTGGTCCTGAAAATGATCAACAATGTTGACTATTCAGAATACCAAGTGACAGTTGTTTTCTGTTAAACTTCATTTTTGTATTTAAAAAATTTTATAGCAATTTCTATAGAAATTAATAGATATTTTATATAAATTCTATAGAGTTTCTATAGGCCATATATTGTATTAAATTGTAAAGAAATGTAAATACAGATACCAAAACAAACATGAAGTTCATAGACTATAAAATTACCAAAAAAATTGATTTGTAAAAATAAAGTATTAAGTATACATGTTATCACGGTCAAGAAAGATGTAATAAATATCTGACCAAAATTCAGTAATCCAGCTAAAGTTATGCCGGATTTGCTAACATTTTGCCGGAGCCGGATTTGGGCCGGATTTGTAAAAATGGCCGGATTTCGGCCAGAGTTACTTGAAACTTTTACCCCCAAAAAGTGTTTATGAGAATTATTTTAAGTGCTAACTCCTATAAAAAATTATAAGTGTTAAAATTTACAGACCATAATTTCAAAAATCGTATAAATTATATTATCTTTATGGTAATTAAACATTAATATGATTATTGATAATATATATTATTAATAGTATAAATTAATTAATGATAATGTATGGTAATATATATTAAAATAGAATAATATTAATAATTGTATGGTAACTTTATGGTTTTTTGTTTAACATTTACACAATTAATGTATAACACATTTTAATGTATAACACAATTAATGTATTACACAATTAATGTATAACACAATTAATATAATAACACAATTAATGTATAACACATTTTAATGTATAACACAATTAATGTATAACACAATTAATGTATAACACAATTAATGTATAACACAATTAATGTATAACATATTTTAATGTATAACACAATTAATGTATAACACAATTAATGTATAACACAATTAATGTATAACACAATTAATGTAATAACACAATTAATGTATAACACAATTAATGTATAACACAAATAATGTATAACACATTTTATTGTTTTCATTTTGCAAATTTAGAGTATAAGCAGCACTGGTGTCACAGAAGAAACATTAAGTCTGTCATTAGGAGGAATTGGAAGTTTACAAGCAGGAGGTTCTATAAACTCACATCCTGGAGCTGCAGTAAATCTTCAAGCAGGAGAAACAGTAAATCCATCAATAGGAGTAACATTAAATTCACAAACAGGAGGAGTTGTAAATTTACAAACAGAAAGCTCACAATCTGGAGGAACAATAAGTTTACCAGTTGGAGGAAAAGGAAACTCATCAATAGGATTAACGTTAAGTTCTTCAGTAGGAGGAGCAGTAAATTCACAAGCTGAAAAAGCAATAAATCTCCACGCAGGAGAAATAGTAAATTCACAAACGGAAGGTTCAGTAAGTTTGCAATCTGGAGAAGCAATTAATCTGCAGGCTGAAGGTAAAGTAAATCCATCAATAGGATTAACATTAGATTCATCAGCAGGAGGAATAGCAACTTCACAATCAGAAGGAGCAATAAATCTCCAAGCAGGAGAAACAGTAAACTCACAAACAGTAGGTTCAGTAAGTTCACAATCTGGCGGAGCAGTTAATCTGCAGGTTGAAGGAAAATTAAACCCATCAATAGGATTAAAGCTAAGTTCACCAACTGGAGTAGCAGTAACTTCACAAGTTGGAGGAGCAATAAATGAACAAACAGGACAAACAGTAAGTTCTCAAACTGGTGGTTTAATGAGTTCACAATCTGGAGGAACAACAAATCTACAAACTGGAGGAAAAGTAAATTCGTCGACAGGATTAACATTAAATTCATTAACTGGAGGAAAAGTAACTTCACAAGTTGAAGGAGCAATAAATGAACAAGCTGGAGAAACAGTAAGTTCGCAAACCGAAGGTTTAATAAGTTCACAATTAGGAGGAGCAACAAACCTACAAGGTGGAGGAAAAGTAACTCCATCAATAGAATTAAAGTTAAATTCACCAACTGGAGGAGAATTAATTTCACAGGTTGGAGGAGCAGTAAATGAACAAGCAGGAGAAATAGTAAATTCACAAACAGAAGGTTTAGTAAGTTCACAATCCGGAGGAGCAATAAATCTACATACTGGAGGAAAAGTAAATCCATTAATAGAATTAACACTAAATTCACCAACAGAAGAATCAGTAACTTCACAAGCTGAAGGAACGATAAATAACCATGCAGGAGAAATAATAAATTCACAAACAGAAGGTTTAGTAAGCTCGCAATCTGGAGGAGCAATAAATCTACATTCTGCAGGAAGAGTAAATCAGTTAATAGGATTAACATTAAATTCATCGGGAGGAGGAGCGGTAAATTCACAAGCTGGAGGAGCAATTAATCTTGACTCAGGAGAAAATGTTGTTACACAAACCGAAGGCTCAGTAGGTTCACAAGCTGGAGAAGTAATTAGCTTACAATCTGGAGGTAAAGTAAACCCACCATCAGAATGTTTAGTAAGTTCACAAGCTGAAGAAACAGTAAATTCACAAGTAGATTTGAAGAATGAAGAAAAAGTAAATCTTCAAGAAGGAGAGAATTTAAATTCATCAATAGGAATCTTATTAGATTCACCAACAGGAACAATAGTAAATTCAAGCGCAGAAGGTTCAGTAGGTTTACAATCTGAAGGAAAAATAAATGTAAAAACAGGTGGAAAAGTAAATCCATGTTTAGGAGTGGCATTAAATTCACTATCAGGAAAAGCAGTTAACTCACAAGTGGAAAGTTCAATGAGTTCACAAACTGAAAAACCAGTCTATCTACATGAAGAAGGATCACTAAATACACCAGATGAAGTAATAAATGCACCAACTGAAGGAACAGTAAATGTTAAAGAAAAAAATGACTCAGTATATAATATACTTAAGCCAACAAGCTCAAGTTCCTTGGTAGATGAGGCAGTGAGTAACAATCCTTGTTTAACTTCGCCACCATCTTTGTCACCATCTTCGCCACCACCTCAAGGTGAATAAGATACCAAATTGTTAAGGTAATTTTCAACAACGCATTTGAATTCAACATGATTGTCTTTTTTTAGATAAAATTAAAGGCTGTTTGAAAACAACTCCAATTCCAAGAAGAAATCCACCAACAGAAAAAACAGTTGGCTCACATGCAAATCTAGGAGCAAACCCACCATTAGTATCAGTTATAAATGGTGGAGTAGCTAATCTTTTCGAACGTAAGTCAATTATTAGCATTTAGAGCATAGTTTATTTTTAGAATGTTATCATTTTTAGTTTTATTTTAATCATTTAGTTTTTTTATATGGTTAAAAAAAAGCATGGTTATATGTAGTATATATATTAAAACCATGGTTATATTAAGTTTACTATGAAAAATCAATGTTATAAACTACTTTATAACATAAAATACTTGGTTTTTAAAAAAATTACTTTTTGTAGTTAAAAAAAAACGATTTTTTTTTAGAGTATCCATCGTGGCCATTTGATTTCAAAATTTCTCCATCAACAAAGCCGTGTTGCAATGGTAATATAACCCATAATTGTAAATGTAATTGTATTTCAATTTTTATAAATGAAGCAGCGCATCCTTCAAAAAGAAATTATTTGTGTCATAAAAAAAGGTCAAAAGATCCTGGATTTGTTTTATCTGAAACTGGTAAGTAAAATACTTCGTTTTTCTAATATTAATAATTAGAGGTTCAAGTCATCATTTACGATAATCAGAAACACTAAGAAAGTTTACTTTAATTTCAAGAAAGCGTGTACAAAAAGTTCGTATTTCAGTCTTTTTTTGGATGTTTCTAAAGTGGTTGAGTTTAACGTGTTTATAGACAATCCAAATTCGAGGTGCAGTCAAGGTGAAAGATTTTGATCCTAGGGAGGCTTTTGATAAGCGATGTGTAAATTGGCAACTGTCTGATAATCTTGTGTTTTGTTTTGAAATTGGGGTTTTATAGGAGTTTGAATAGATATGCAGAAGAATTTATTGTCAATGTTTTATATCTAATAACTGATGCCTTACAAATTATTGTTTGATGGATTTATAATCAATGAAGAGATTTTACTAATTTTTCTGATTTTAAATGGAATGGAAAATGAGATGTGATTGGGCATAATCTATTTTGAGTACATTACAATTTTTTAGGATTCTTCTAGTAAAAACCTAATAAAAGTTGTAATGACAATTTGAGAGTTGCAAGCACACACAATTGCCACTAGCAATTGTGTTTGCAGCTTTTTTGGTAATACATGAATATATGTGGCAAACAGTACAAGTATGGTATTTAGCAGAATTTTGAAACTAGTGTTGAAACTAAGGTGGCACCTTGGGTTTACAGATTTTATTATAGTTAGTATTGTTCCAGATAACGTAATTTTAAAATCATTTTTAAGTTTGCCAGTTTGTTTCCTAGATCTAAATAAGATTCTGTTTTGTTTGGGTTAAGTAAAAGTCCATTTTGTGACTGCATTAGCATATTCAGTGATTTTGGTTAATATTTTATTTTCCTGGGAATGAAAGTGTATATTAGAGTATTATAAAACATCAAAAATAGAACATAATAGAAAATAGTGAAGTCGCTACGCTATCCTATACAACTCTTGTTGAACTTGCTGACTAGATTTTTTAGACCAATAGAAATATAGGGTTTTTGAGAGTACAAGTATGATGTCAGCTATTTTAGTGCAACATCTGCGACACCAAATTCATCTTTTATGGCAATAAAAGATGAATTTGGTGCTTTATTGGCAATCAGCAGGTTGTAATCAATTGTATCAAATGCTGCAAATATATCCAGAGAAGGGAGAATGATGGTTAGAGCATCATCAATGTTTAACAGGATGTCATTGCATATCTTAATGAGTGCTGTTTCGGTTTAGCGGTCAGATCTAAAACCAGATTGAAAAGGACTGAAGTTTACAGTTAAAGTTGCATTTGGAAGAAGCCAAGATGAAGTAAACTTTTCAAGAGTTTTTGATATTGTATTGTTATAGGCCAGAGATCAGTGAGATCAAATACTATTTTTCCTGACTATGGGAGTCCGTGTAATTTGAGCAATCTTGAATGACCCTGGGAAAATTCCAGATTTGAATGAGAGGTCAACGAGATGAACTATTATTGAAGTGTATAATTCTAAACATGGTTTAATGTTTGTTAGAATAGTTCTAAACATGGTTTAATGTTTGTTAGAATAATTCTAAACATGGTTTAATGTTTGTTTGAATAATTCTAAACATGGTTTAATGTTTGTTAGAATAATATGAGGCGATGTCTTGGGTTTGAGAGTTTTGATTACTTGTGACACATCTGTAAGTGACTGTACCAAATGTTGTAAAAATATCTACAGGAAGAGGTTACTCCAAAATTAAATCAGATTCTGGGATTGGGAACAAATTTTATACTTTCAAGTTTGCTTATAAATTATTGACTTATTGTGTCATCAACTATTAATGGTAAATGATGCTTTGCATAATGATAAGTTGCCAAATTTTATTTGTGCAATTGCAGCATTGCTTGTTAGTGTAATTTCTTGTTTACCACTGCGCAAATCTTGTTTGTGATTTTTTGATAAATGTTTTTTTTGTTTGTTTTTGTTTTTTATTTCAAGTTATTAATTTACATGGTTGACTCGTATTTATGCAAGGGCTAAATGCTTAAATAAATATAGTAAATAAGTGTGAAATAAAGTGTCTTCAGATAATCAGGAAATCTTTTCATTTTCGATTTATTTTTATAGTTTTTTTTTTTCGAAACTAGCTAATCCAATTCTAAAAATTAATGGATCATCTTCAGCGGAATTTTTTACTTTTTAAAACTACATTTTAAGTTTTGCGCTGAAAGTTTATGTTCAGTCAGTTAATTACAATTAATTAAAAAGTCAAATAAAAAATTGTTAAATGTTAAAAGTTTTTAAAAAGATTTTTCAAAACTAAAAAGTACTCGGTTTTACTTTTTTTATATTTGTTAAAAAAAGTTATAATTTTTGTGTTAATATATTTATTGATTAAGTGAAAGTTTATTGAGTTGTTCTCAACAAAAGAAAATCTTTTTTTCACGACAGTTGTATTGAATCCATGTGACTGTTGTTGATAATTTTGATGCAATTATGGTTCGGTTCGTTTTGAAATTTAACAAATTTCCAAGCTCTATATAGGAGGGGGAGGGGGTTAAATTTTTTAACGGCTAAATTACTGGCCATAATCAAAAATGCCTTTGACTAATCCAATAACTTTTTTTTTTTTTTTAGACGAATATCCCATAAAAGATTGCGTATTGCTTCCATTTGAATATAAATCGAAAAGGTTTTTGTGTTATTCACGCGAACCAAATTACAAACTTCGCTGGTCGAGTAATCCACATGCTAAAAATTGCATTCAATACACATTAGGTACACTAAGAAAGAAATTATGCGGTTCACTATCTCAGTAATGTGGTTAACTATCTTAGTAATATGGTTCACTATCTCAGTAATAATGTGGTTCACTATCTCAATAATGTGAACTCTATTTGGGAATTTTTGGGGAAGACTCTTTGAAAAAAAAAAACACAACCTATTTTTTAATAATGAGTAGTTTATTTCCAGTTATATATATTTTTTTAATTCGAGAAATTGTGAATTTAATGTCCGTTAGTAACGGGATTGGCAAAAACTTAGGTTTTTAAAAAACAAAAAAAAAAAAAAACGAAAAAAACCTGGTTTTTTCTGGGGCTTTCAGTTTTTAATAGGTTTTTTAGACTTTTGCAAAAAATATTGTAATTTTCACGGAGTAATATTTGGTAAAAATAAAAAATAAAACTTTTATATTATACTCTTTTTGTTCTGCATAAAATAATATGAAATATATTTTAAAAAGTTAACGACTTTTTTAAACACCAAGGATATTTACAAATAGCAAAAAAAAGTAAACAACTGAAAAAAAACATTGTTAGATAAATAGAATCTTAGAGTTTAAGTTTTAGATAAAAAAAAGGTATTATATATATATATATATATATATATATATATATATATATATATATATATATATATATATATATATATATATATATATATATATATATATATATATATATATATATTATAGATATATATATATATATATATATATATATTTTATAGATAAGAATAAAACACTTTTTGTGCGTTTGTGTGTAAAAACAGTATATCTTCCATGAGTTTTTTTTTTTGTTTTTGTTTGCAAGCTGCTTATTTTTTATGCGTCGATTTAACAAAAATGTTGCAAAATTCAGTTGGATTTCTTCTGCAAACGGTATCTAGTTCTTCCTTTAGGTTATTTATCGTTCTATTTAGACCCTGACTTATTCTTTGTCCATCCAAGCCCAAATAGATTCTATTGGATAAAAATGAGGCGATTAAACTCGGGCGATATGTCTACTTTATTTTCATGTTTGACTCTACGAGCTGTGTGGGCCGTGGTCATATCTTGTTGAAAGTGACGCCATTCGTTTCAATTGTTTAACATGTCTACGCATGAAACAATGCAGTTCTCTAGCGTTTTTACACGCACTTACTCCGTTAAGATTAAAGGAGCACCAAATATCAATACTCCTATCGCCACCATGCAACTTTGGTACAACAAAGCGATAACAATACTTTTTAAATGTAAATCTTTTATTACTTTAAAATTAATTTCATCACGGAAAATTACTTGCTTCCACTTCTCCAAAGATCACCTAAGTCACTCCTTACACCACTTTTAATTTTATTGGTCGTTCTCTGGTCAGCATGGGTTTTCTAACAGCTGTATTATACTAGGTCAGAATTTAAAAAGGTACATTTTTTATTTCATCTTAAAGTAACCCTTTTTAAGGCATATATTTATTTTCTAAATAATTTAAAAAAAAACGGGCATCGGTTTGTAATTGAGAAAATTTGCATAGATATGAATTTTTTCTAGGTGTTTAAAAAAAAAATTCTTTATGGTTATTGTAACTAATCAAATTATAAAATATTAAAACAAAAAATAATTAAATTTTTGTTTTATTTAAAATCTAATGGTCATCCAAAGTATTGGACAAAACATTAACAAAACTTTTAAGTATTTAACAAATATTTCAAGTCATTTTTAATTATGTTTTAAGTTATAGTTGCACTATAAGCTCGATTAACTAAAAAATTAAAAACAGAGAATCAAATCTGACGCAACACAAAATTATAAATGATAAAAATAATAAGTCATCTATGAATCTACTATTTGTTTTATATGAATCTACTATTTTTATATGAATCTACTATTTGTTTCTTTTCAATTTATCACAAAATCCTTTTCCACACTACTTCTCTGCATCTTTGAACTTCTTCTCCATTCGTCTAATTTTTGCTCCTTTGTAATGAAATCATTCAAATGAAAAATACTTAAACCAACAGCCATTATTATGGTTTCCCTACTGACAAATACAGTTTTTGGTAAACTTGGCCTTATAAGTCCACTTAAGGCTTCATTTGTTTTCTGGGCTTTTTCATGTAGACATTTATTTAGCAAAGCCTCAGTCATTAAATAATTCAAAATTGGACGATGTAGGCTTTATATCCAAAAAAGGATCGTGTTGGCCCTTGGATCAGTACTTATACCAACTGTTGGCATATTGACGGCAACATTTGTGATGTTCAAGCGAACCATTCGTCTTTGTAAAATAAAACAATTTGTATATATAGCTTTTTTCATACCGTAAACATTGCAGAAGTTAATCTTGTTGCCATACCATGATAATTTTTAATAGAATCAATGAATTTATTAGGTAGTTGATCTTTTCCAGATGTACCTTCGTAAAATTTAACAAGGTTGCGTAATCGGTTCTCAATTATTTCTGCACATGTCCAATAAGTTCGAGTTTAGTTGGTGTTAAACTATGTTTTACGTGTGGCTCAAATATGACATAATTATTAACATGAAGATAAAAGAGATTAAAGAGAATGAATATAAAAATTTTAAGTTTATGATAGAGGAAAATGTTTGCATATATATGAAAACTCAAAATTAATTTAGTAAAAACCAAATATAGCTCTGGTATTGGCATCGTCTATTTTGCGATTTCGATATTCACTTTCTGGTTTGTAGAAGTCTCAGGAGATGTATACAATGATCCAATCACGCATTGAACAATTTATGTAGATACAATGTGGTAAATCCATTTGCTTTGCATTCTAATTAATAACAATAAGTAATAAATAAAATTAATTAATAAATAAAAGTCGTTGCGATCTTATTACAGAGCACCAGGAAAGAGTATTTAAAAAAGGGTATACGCCACCTTCCTTACCGATGTTATAAGACTTGCCCAGGGGTGGCGTTGTAATCACTTAGCGCCAATCACTGCGCCGTAGCGCCGTTATTATTTAACGGACAATTATTTAAATGACAATAAATACAGCAAATTAATTATTTTTGACGTATAATAAAAACAAAACAAAATTAAAAATATTATTTTTGACAAATTTTACAAAAGCAAAATTTTCCATGCCATTTTAAAGTTCTTTTTTTGAACGTCTTTTGACTATTTATTGACATTTCTATATCTAAATGAACTCTAGACAGTTTCATTGTTTAGAGAGTTCCATAGCGAAGTTGCTCTTTATAAGTTATTTTACGTACTTTTACTGTTTTTGAGACTATGGGTGAGAGTATTCATTTTGAGACTATGGGAGGGAACATTAATTTTGAGACTATGGGTGGGAGTACTAATTTTGAGACTATGGGTGGGAGTATTAATTTATTTACTGCAGAGAAGACTAAATGGAAGGGATTGGTAAAAAGATCTTACATAAACTTTGGGTTTAAACTATTTATAGTTTTAAAAACTTCGGTTGTTAAAAACTTCAAGTTCCTAAGGCGGGCGTATGGTTTCAAGTTTCTAAGGTGGGTGTATGGTTTATTTTCTAAGGTGGGTGTATGGTTTATTTTCTAGTTTTAGAGTTTCACCTAATGAGAGATCAAGTTTCTAAGGTGGATGTATGATTTATTTTCTAATTTTAGAGTTTCACCTAATGAGAGATCAAGTTTCTAAGGTGGGTGTATGGTTTATTTTCTAATTTTAAAGTTTCACCTAATGAGAGATCAATTCTCTTATGGACAATACGAAGTTTTGACGAAGTTTTTATATTAATTAGATTTTTTATATATTTTAAGCAAAACATCCAAATCAAAAGACAGTATGTTAAATTTGACAATAAAAAGCATCAAATAAGAAAGAAGTTTGTTTAAATGATTAAAAGTTCTCTTTCACAAAAAAAATTTTTATCATTTAAATCAGTCTTAAATAAAAAAGAAAAAATCTGAGTCTTTAATAAATAAATAAAAATCGTTAATAAAAATATCAAAGAAAATTGGTCCCAATATTAAACCTTGAGGCACACCAAAATCGACATATAAGTAATCTGAAAATGAAGAACCTAATCTTACCCTCTGTTCGCGGGCAGAAAGGTACAACAACAAAAATTTGAGGTTTGTATTAGAAAACCCATAACCTTCTAACTTGGTTATATCAGTAAATCATGAGGAATTAAATCATATGCCTTTGACAAATTTAAAAATATTGAATTAAATATAAACATATTGGTAGGTATGTAGAATTTCGCGATTTACGGAACCGGTATTTGCGCTAAAATTCTGTGTCACGCATTTTGAAGTTTGCTTTTAGTCAGTGAGGAAGAAGCATATTTTGTTGTCTTTGAATTTATAATTGTATAGTAATATAGACATTTTTTTTAAAAAAGAATAGATAAACTTTATTAATCTGTATCTTCTAATTGCAATGAAAAAAAATTTAGGTGAATTTTTTAATGACAACTTAGTATTTTCTGCTTCAGTAAACGTTGAAGATTATGATTTTTTCCAAACAATTCTTGATGTAAAGTTTACATATTTTCTTTGCTCTTGCCAAGTTTCATCAAATTGTTTTGTACAGCACATACCCTATTTTGAAAAATAAATTTAAGCAGCATATTTGGTGCTTAAATTTATTTTTCTGCCTTTCTTTTGAGTGAGAGAGACGCGGGAAGGGGCGAGCGAATGGAGAGGAGCTTAAATTGCTTTTATAAATATAATCATTTATAGTTTGTAAATTTATATATTATGTAAGTTTCCAGAATTAAATAGCTTTTATAAATATAATTGTTAAAAATAATTTATTTAGATTTGATTAAAAAGAAAATAAATAAAAAAGAAAAGATTAAAAAATTAAAAATAAAAAAGAACTTTTTCAGGGGCCAGGAAGCAAAATAGAAGATTTTTTGTATAAAAAAAAATATTTTGTTAAAGTAAGCTTTTAATATAAAATAATGTCCAAGTAAAAATCGTTATCTTGTTGTTTGAATCAGTTTAACCTAAACACATTTCCACAAGTTAGAATAACTTTGAAATCATTATAATTTCAAAGAGAAACACAAAATATAATTATATTTCAGAAAAAAAAAATTAAAATGGGTGGTTATTTTACAATTACTTTTTCAGGCTAATACTTTTGTAACAAACAAGCAAAATTATCAAAGTTGTGGCGCAGTTGTTAGAGCGCTTACTTTAGAAGCAAGAGAACCTGGGTTCGAAGCGAGCTCTGGAAATATTTTGCACCATTAGTAGGCAAAGAGGCGTGAACTTCCTATTTAAATATTCTTCCGCCATGCTCTGTGACAAGACCGTAAAGTCTTCTCGGGACACCTGGAAAAAAAATTACCAAAGTTTTAAGGTAGCCTTTATAAATTGACAAAAACCTAAAAATTTACAAAACTTAAAAAAATTGTGCATCGCGTAAAAATACATTGCGTAAAAATACGTTGCGTCGCAAAACGGAGGTAAAAAAAATCCGGGTTTTCACTAAGTCCTTATATTACATAAGATAATTTCCAAATTTCTTCATTGTTTTTTCATACAAAAATAAATTATATTAAATAAATTAAATAAATGGTACATTTTATAATTTAAAAACCAAGAAAAGAAAAAAAATGTTTGGTTCATGGATTTTATGTGTCTTTAAAGATTAATTGATTGGATCATGGTCTAATCAACCACATGAATGTTACAACGAGGTACTCCCATGTTACTACAGAGGTAGTTTATTACTCGTTATACATTTTCTGCAATAAATCAACGCGTTGATGAAATTTACTTATTATGAATGATACATTTACTTATTAAATAAAAAAACAAACCATCGTTTTTCTTGTTTACATGCACTGTTTGCACTTACCTAAATAAAATATAAAGTTCAGCATGTTGTAAAACATACTGAATCAATCTTTTGACTTTGGCACAAGTTATTTGAAGTGGTAAAAGAAAACTTTAAAATATGCTTGCATCTGAATTGACATTATTAGGAAATATTTGTTTATATTAACTTTGCTGTGATTTGTAACAACCCTATTTGCAATTTAGTGCTACCAAGTTTCTTTGCTGTTTTTTTTTTTTAATTTTATACTGCAATCTATGTTTAAATTTTATACTGCAATCTGTGCTATGCGCTAAGCTATTGCATTTCGGAATTAAACGGTAAGTTTTAGCAAGATTTACAAAACGAAACGAAGCGATTTATCGTTTCGGAAATTCGCTAACTTTTTAATTTACCGCTACCATCTTGTTATAACTATATATAAAAAAAATCTGATCTCGCCATTTCGAGACAAAACGAGATTTTATCCAAAAACCTCTAATTCTTTTGCTGTACCAATTTTAATGAAAATTAATTTTTTTTTTTTTAAATCACAGCATTTTATTCTCGCAAAATATTAGGTAATGCTTTAGCCAATCAGAAACCGTTGTTTGTCTACAAAGTTTTTTAGTTTTAAGTGAGAAAGTTCTTTAAAAATGGCTTCTCGAATAAGAATTTGTATTCCTATTGATATAGTTTTGAATTTAATGTTTATTTGTTTTATAATATGTAATTATATATTTATATGATAATAGTTTCACATTATAATGTATTTTTTATATACCTATATAATTATAACTTCACATTATAATGTAATGTAATAATTGTTAAGCCATGGCCTACTATATTATGTAATGTAGTAGGCCATGGGTCTTCGGTCAACTTCAGAGTACCCGTGAGCGATTCAAAACTTTATGAACTTTTTTTTAACTTTTAACTTCTTTTTTTTTTTTTTTTTTTTTTTTTAAATTATTTTAATTTTTTTTAACTTTGAAAATTTTTGTTTTACTAATAAGCATAAAATAATTGTTTATTTTAAAACCCGTCTTTTTATTGCATAATTTAATAAAATCAAGTATTATCTTTTAAATGAACCGTTGGATTACTATTTTGCACGTAAGTTATGTCAAAAAAATAATGATTACGAATAACGGCGAATTATAATATAAGTTTTGATTTGAAAAATAATTTTAAAACCAAATATTTATATTATTATTATATACACAAAAAGGTTTATGCTTTAGGTTTTTTTATATAGATTACCTAGTAGTTTCATCAAATATAAAATAAAGCCTTGGAAATGCGTAAAAACACATATAATTAGTAATTGGACGTGTTTAGTTTTTAAATGCATAATATAATTTTCAATCAGACTGTCACAATAATATTAGTCTAGTTTATAACTGTGAAGTTTAATAAACTTAAGCTAATAACTATGCAAAATGAACCGTTGCCAGACCATTTAGGTGTCGCTATTAACCAAATAAAAAATCCATAGTACCACGACATCTTTAGTATAAAAATACTAAATGTGGTAATTATGGGAGTAATCCGATTAAGTTATTACTTTTGTCCAGTTTAAATTTATTATGGTTAATAAAATATTAGTGTTGTTACGACTATTAAATAATTTAACTGACGACGAAATCGACTAATGTATTTTCTAAAATCAATTTATACATTTTTGAAATAGACAAAGTCGACTAAAAGCCAATTTAGTTAAAGTATGGAAAGAATTTTTTTTTTTTTTGAAATAAATTGTAATAAAAGTAGTTTATATTCGCTTTCTATTTTTTAACATCATATCATTTAAATAATAATGGAGGAGAGAATTCTCCGCTCCGTCAACGGTCGCTCCGTCAACGGTCGCTCCGACAACGAGACAATTTATCAAAAAATCTCTAGATAAGATTTTTATAATTTTTTCCTTGTTTTGGACCTGGTTTATTGCATTTGATTTAAAGACATCTTAAATCATTACTTTTTTTCATACAGCATATGCAAAAGCATTTTAAAAACTCGTTATGATCTTTAGCAAAGTATTGCATTTTAAAGTATTTCTATTCTTGAAAAATAATTCCTATTTTCTAATTGACTCTTAAATTTCAGTTAATATAAGTTTTTACTTAAATAAAGTCGCCGTTATTACTAAAATGTGTTTATAAATATTATTTAAGTCTTTAAAAGCAACAATAACTATAAGCCAATCGGAAACTATTAAATATTATTATAGCCAATCGCGCTGCTGCAATTACAGAAAGTAAACAACTATAATGGCTGACGGAAAAATGTTATTTTAATCGTTATTTATAAAACTTCTTACTGAGTTTTCTCAAAAAACTACCAATGTTTTGTAGTTTCAGAATGGACAAATGGACTACTTTCATAAACAAAATTTTTTTCATGGGACTTGATATAAGGTTTTAGGCCATCTTCATAGTACCCGTGAGCAACCCTATACATGCTCAGAATAGGCAGAGATATGCGCAATCTGATTCGCCAATTTTGGAAGAGAGGCGTAAGTTTAAATTAAAACACATGTCAAAAAACGTATTGAATAATAAAAGTGGAATAGAGTAATTGCCAAATAATAATAACAAAAAAAAAAAAGATTTTTCTATCCAATTTTGTACAATATAGTACATTTATTATCTTAAAAATAAAGATTTAAAAAAATTAGTTTGTTTTTCTTATGGTTTTTATAACTCTAAAATATAAAAATAACAACGATTGTAACAAACTATAAACCAGATACAGTGGCGGATTAAGACTTCTTGGGGCCCTGGGCTATTTTTGGAGGCCTTTTTATGGACCAGAGCCTGAAAATGACTTCGAAAAAAAAAAAAAAAAAGGTCCTCTAAAATTTTTGGGGGCCCCTAATTTTGCAGGGGCCGGGGGCATATTTTGAAACCCTATACAGGCTCAGAATAGGCAGAAATATGAGCAATTTGATTCCCTGATTTTCTATGTCGATAGTAACACGAGACTTGTATTGATAAACTTTGGTTATCATAACTATGAAATATTTTCAAAATCTGTTTAGATTTTAAATATATTTTTAAATAAAGCGTACTTGCCTCTCTTTCAAAATCAGCGAATCAGATTGCTCATATTTCTGCCTATTCTGAGCCTGTATAGGGTTTCAAAATATGCTACCCGTGAAGTGTAAACATCTGTAGCATATGTTGATTTTACAGACGGTATATGGAACAATCGTGAATAAAATATATTATACAAAAAACTATATATATAGTAAAAAAGACTTCTTATTGTAAAAATAAAATTTTAAAGTTTTCTCCTATTATGCTTATTATGTGTAATATGAGAAAACTTTAAAATTATATTTTTACAATTAGAAGTCTTTTTTAATATGCATATATTTTTTTGTTATAAATATAGGGAAGATTGAAAAAACTTTTATAATTTATTATGCTAAGGCGATGTCTTGAAGCCTCGAAACGACACTGATGGTAACGCACTAAGCCACTGAGCTATTTAAGAGAAAACAAACCTAATTTAAATCTCTTTTAAACTTAACATAGACAAAAATGGTGCGCATGTTAAACTTTTTGCTCTTAAAGCAATTTTTCAGAAAGGTTTTAGTAAAAAAATATTGAAATATATTAGGAATAGGTATAGAAATGATCGGTGTGGAATAGATAGTATAGAAGTTGTCGGTTCAACAAAGACCCGTATTTTTACGAGTCCGGTCAGATAGTTAATACATAATTGTTACTAATTAACTAAATTACGGTTTTAATAACGATTAGTATTTTCATTTAATCGTGCATTTGATTAGCATCAAAGTATGAATGATACCTATCAAAGGTACTCTCGATTTCCTAATAAACGTCCCCCCCCCCCCCCCCCGTTTATTAATTTTTGGATATATTTATCACCCACCCTAAGCTTATTAAGAACCCCCCCCCCCTCGTTTATTAATTTTTACTTGTTATCAACAAAAAAATTATATATCTCAAAAGTAAAATAAAAAATTCAGTGAAAATCGGCCTTAAAAATTTGAAAATAATTTTCAGTCACCGATAAAAACAAAAACTTTCAGTGTAAACAGGTTTTACAAATTGTCGACCTATTAAATCTCGATTTGCTAAAAATTTTACTTTATTTCTCAACAAAGCTTTGGTTTTAAATATAGGATTTAATATGCTGAATAGAAGTTTTATACTTTGCAAAGTATAAAACTTTGCAAAGTATAAAAGTTTTATACTTTGCAAAGTATAAAACAAAGTATAAAACAAAGTATAAAAATTCAGCATATTAAATCCTATTGAAACTATGATAAAACAGCCTAACCCTACCCTAACAGCTGTTAGAAATTGCGCTTTTGACCGCAAGTCAAATGCGCATGAACATGCATAAATGCTTGAAGCTTGAACATGCATAAGCCTGAACATGCATAAATAGTTTTATGCATGCTTTGTAAAAAATATTGGTTTGGATTTATAAATTAAAATTTTTTACAAAAATATTTATATTGTAACATGGCGTCAGATCGGAAATTTTCAAGAACTAACCGAGATAAATACAGCTGTAAGAGAGTTTTATTCGGACCTTAAAGACATTAAGCATGATAATTCAACCTTAACAAAAGCCCTAAAACTTGGGAAAAGATGTCTAAACTAAGTTGAGGCAGATGAAGATGCTGTAACTGCTCCTCCAAGCAAATCAAGTTATCGTCAAGCAGGAGGAGGACGAAAATTAACCATCCCAGACGTCAGACAACTTTTATTCGAGTGGTTTGTAGACATCCGTGGAACCCTTAAAGCACGTTTACCCAGGAAAATGTTTACAGCCCAATGCAAACTTTTTTATGAACAGTGGCTTGCCCAACAACCAAAAGAGGTGCTAGAGAACAAGAAAATTGTTTTCTCAAACTGTTGGTTAAATAACTGGATGAGTGAGCATGGTGTCAGTCTGCGCCATCCTAACAAACGCTTTCAAATGATGCAGGCTGACCGTGAAGAAAGAATATTTGAGTACCTGAAAAACATTTGGACTGTACGTAAATACTTTATTGAAAATTTTGGAGTTGATCCACCTGTGCTGAATGGTGACCAAATGCTACTCCACCGAAATAAAAGTTCTACCCAAAAGACCTTGAACTTTACTGGTTTGGACACATACGTCAAAGAAAATTATTCTCTTTCAAGAGAACGAATTACTGTTTACACTCAAGTTTGCAGTGACCCTAAAGTCTCAATTAAACCAGAATTTGTGTTTAAAGCTCCCCATTTGAATCAATAAGTTGCGGAGTTCCACAAGGATCAATACTTGGACCTTTATTGTTTTTAGTTTATATCAATGATATTTTTTTGTCTTCAA
Source organism: Hydra vulgaris (assembly GCF_022113875.1). Classification (NCBI taxonomy): domain Eukaryota; kingdom Metazoa; phylum Cnidaria; class Hydrozoa; order Anthoathecata; family Hydridae; genus Hydra; species Hydra vulgaris. The sequence goes on from NC_061164.1 coordinate 45,437,480, forward strand.
AAATACTTAATTATACTATTTTTGCTGATGACACTAATGTTTTCTTTTCTGACTCAAATTTAAAAAATATTTTTTATTATGTAAACGCTGAACTAATATATCTTAATGAGTGGTTTATAGCAAATAAACTATCATTAAATATTGAAAAAACTAAATATATTTTGTTTGCTAAACCATCTCAATCCGAGAACCTTCCACTTAAACTTCCAGAACTAACAATTAACAATATTAAAAAAAAAAGAGTTTTTTCAATGAAAATACTAGGAATAAATTTCGATGAACATTTAAATTGGTAAAGCCAAATAAAGTTAGTCGAGAACAAAGTTTCAAAGACTGTGGGGATTATGTACAGGACAAAACATCTTTTGAATAAAATATGTTTAAAAAACTTATACTTTTCATTTATACATAGTCATATTAACTATTGTAATATTGCCTGGGCAAACAATCATTCATCTTTCCTAAAAAATATTTATACTAAACAAAAGCAAGCAAGTCGATTAGTTTTGGGCGCAGATAGGTACGAAAGTGCCAAGCCGTTACTCAAGGAAATTAATGCGCTAAACGTATACGAACTAAATATATACCATAACTTGTTATTTATGTTTAAACTTCAAAATGAACTAATTCCAAAATATTTTTATAAAGGTTTCTCTCTAATTAACCATAAATATGAAACAAGACACTCAATAAATAATTACTACATCCCACCAACATCACTCAAAAAATCTGACTTCTCAATTACATGTCGGGGGCCACGCTTGTGGAAGTCAGTTCTTGACGAAAATATGAAAAAAATAAAATCTATTGATATATTCAAAAGAACTATAAAAAAACACTTACTAAACTCAAACACTACATACATTCTTTCATTTTTTTAAAAATAATATTTTTTTGATAAATTTGATAAAAAGCTTTTTTTTTTTTTTTTTTTTTTTTTTTTTATATATATATATACATATATATCTTTCTTGTTTGATTTCTCTTTGACTGTTTTTTTTTTAACTTTTTTTAATAAATACTAACAAATGAATTTAAATCTACATAACGTTTGGAATCTTTTTAATATATAAATATTTTTGAATATATACTTCGCTTTGTATTGAATATGTATACGTATATGTACTGATTTGTAAAAAAAATTCAAACTTTTTAATTTACGCATTGTATACATTTTTATTTTTTTATTTCGAGATTTTATTATTATTATTATTATTATTTTTTTTTCTTTCTAACTTTTACTTTTTTTAATTTTTAATTTATTTTAAACTTTTTAATTTTTTTCAATCTTTTTACTTTATTTCAAACTCTTTAAATTTTTTTATTTTTATTTTAATTTTGTTTGAATGTTTGTTTATTTTTTTCAAAATTTTTAATTTAACTCTTTTTTATATTATTGGAATTTTAGAAATTTTATATTTCTCTATTTCACAAAAGGGCTTGATGATAAGACTTTATGTCTTCTACTTGCCCCTGTCAGCTTGTAATTATATATATATTTATTCGAATTTAAAGATAACATTGTAAAATGTGTAAAACGACAAAATAAACTAACTATATATAAAGGCAAAGGTGTTAGGGTTAAACTTAATCCTCCTCAAGATGTGAAGTTTCAATGGGCACCTAAAGGTTCCTATTGATTGGAACATATGCTGAATACAATAGCTAATTTACCAAACAGGCATTATATTTTTACACATCAAAATTACGGGATTTATGTTCTAGATGATTATAGTGTTCATATAATGCCAGAAATCAAAGCTGCCTTACTATAGAAAGGCTATATTTATGTCGAAATAAGTGGTGGTGTTACAGGGGACGTTTAAATTGACGATACAGATTTCCACAGGCCTTTAAAAGCTAAATACCGAGAGTTGGAGCAAAACCTTATGATAGAGCAATTAAGGCTTGACCCCAAAAAAATTCTACAGCCATCCAGGGATCACATGATGCAAATGCTACTAAAAAGTTGGAATTCGTTGGAGAATGATGTTACTAGTCGATTTAAGGCACTATGGGTAACCAATGCTTTAGACGGAAGCAAGGATTATCTAGTTTCGGAAAGCCTTAGTGGGAGAAAAGCTTCAAGCATTTCGGAAAAAACTTATGCTTACCCCAAGCCCAAGAAACTTGAAAGATCTTCAGGGGCTAATTCAACCTCCAAAAGGAGTGAAACGAAAGTAAGGACAAAACGCTTGTGAAACAGAGCCGCTAGATGAAGGATATGAATTATTTGATTGTGAAGGTGAAACATTATTTATAAATCAACTTGATGAAGAGCATCAGACAGACGAGGAAAACGATACAAATTTGGAAACAAGTGCTTTAGAAAATCAAGATGAAAACAATCGAGTTAATTTAAATACCGATAGTTCATCCAACATTTTATTAGGTGACTTATGTCAAGGCAATGATGATCTAAGAAAAGATGCTGTTTTCATTGATGAATTAGGAAAACTTTTATGTAATGCAGAAACATCAACCCAATTTATTCCACATCTTACAAGATTGAAACAGAGCTATATAACATCTCGCCGTGCCATATAAAGCCGTATTGAAAACAACTTTGAAGCCTTTGACAACGAACAGTTAGAAAATGAAGTGGAACACCGCGATGAAAATGATTCAATCAGGAACGCTTTTGAGGATCTATTTAAATAAAAAGATCTTTTTGATATATTTTATTTAAAGTTAATAAATATTGATAATTAAACCTTTTTTAAAGTCGTACATTTTCTTTTGGTAAATTATTTTTGTACGTTACTACGGGGGTTGTAAGAAGGAGTACGGGGATTACATTCTTTCTCTGTTTACTAGAAATAGAAGATGTTCCTTTTTTTTAAACAAAAAAACCCGCACATTTATTTTGTAGATAAAATCCTCCTCCTCCTATAAATCCCCCCCCCCCCCCCGTTTATTAAATTTCAGAAAAAATCTCTCATTCCCCCCTCCCTCTCCGTTAATTAAAACCCCCCCCGTTTATTAGATTTTGACTAAAATTCCCACCCATCCGTTTATTCCCACCCCCTGTTGTATTCGGCACTCGAGAGTAAGAAAGAGTAAGAATCATATCTAACCTCTAACAATAATATTATGCGCAACAATAATCTAATTAAATAAAAAATTATTTGATGCTGCGAATCTATTATAATAAAACTCACGGATGATGTAGGAAATAGTGTAGTTATGAAACCAATAGAGGTAGAGATTACTAACGAATGGTGTTCAGCAAAGTTGAACACCATTCGTTGATCTCAAAGGTAGCGTGATGAGCCAAACAGATGTGTTTTATAATTGACTTTAAATTTTATAAATATTTTTTAAAATTTTCAAAAGGTGGACGATTTGAAATGGAATCGTCACATCTAACAACTTAAAAACAAAACAACGTGGTTTCTTAAAAAAAAATTTGTTGAACATTAATTGTTCAAAATAAATTTGTTTTATTTTACATTTTTACATTAAAATTAACTTTGGATTTCGGGGTTGAAGTGTGGGCGGTTGGAAAGCTTTTCTACAAAAAGAAGCTTTTACAGTTGGCGATTTGTCGTCTGGATACAATCGATCTGAATGTAAACGATGCATTTCTTTATAGGCAATCTTGTATTCTCGATCGAATGCGTCTGAAAATAAAATTTTATAAAACAGTGAAGAAAAAAGTTAACAAACAAATTTTTTTCTAACTTAATTGTGAACTTTAAACAATTTGATACCTCAATATCTCTCACACACAAAATAAACACCATTTTTTAAACTATTTGAGAACTTCAGTAAAACTTTATTTCTATAAAATATAGAAATAAAGTTTTACAAGACTTTTGCATTCATCTTTTGCAAAACTTGATATCTCTTTTTTTCACAGAAGAGAGAGAATTTCTACAAAAGATTCTTGAGAAAATCACAAAAAAAACTGTTATGGTTTGATCGATCGATACACACACCTGATCAAAACATCTGATGCAATATTTCAAATCCGTTAAAGTATTATGCAATAAAGCTAAAGTTTTAATGTTTTGAACTTTTACGAATGGTCTTGATTTTGTTATAAACCATCCAAGAATGAGGGCTTATTCATCCAAGAATGAGGACTTATATTAAAACATAATTAAACTTAAATAAAATTTGAATTTTAACTTTAAATATTAATTTTTTTCTCTTTTAAATGAGGAATTACTCTAATATCTAGATAATATTATAATATTATATTAGTTGCTTATATTATATATATATATTTTTTTTATTTAAATGCGTTCAAAATATAAATTCAAAAAAATCTTTTAGTAGCTTTTTATTTAGTAATCATTGTACATTCCTATAACTTTCATACCAATATCTATGTTATCTTCTCCACACGAGACCAATGATAAAAACATTAATTCTCTGTACAAACTCCTAAAAAATGTTTAAAGTTAGTCTAGTATTAATTCAATGGTATAATTAACTTAAATAACTTAACTAATTTAATTTATAATCCCAATAAAACTCACCAATGCAAATTTGGATTTTCTTTTTGTTGACGACTTCTTTCTTCTAATAGTATTTTAATAGGCTCCATAATATCATTCTTCTGCACATGCAAGTTGATTGTTTTCAATGTACTAAAAATTGAACAAAAAAAGTGCATATACATCCCATTGAATCTGATAGGTTATGGTCAACAATCATATGCGCATCTAGAGGTTTGTAAAAATTTATAACTTTGTCTACCTGTGTGATTTTACAGATCATCAAAAACTAAGCTTTGCTGCATCATTTACCTAATTTACACCAACATTGTGTGTAAATGAGGAGTAAATTTTCAAAAAAGTGTCAAGTCAAAATAAAAAATTTTAAGTTTATTCCATTTCCAAATTTATATATATATATATATACATATATATATATATATATATATATATATATATATATATATATATATATATATATATATATATATATATATATATATATATATATATATATATTATATATACTGAAATCATTCATCTATTTAAATAAGACAATAATAGATTCTTGGTCCTAATAATAGAGAGAGAAAATATTAATTTCTGTTGTACTGCCTTTAAGCAGTTCAGTTTTTTGTCCATTTCTCGAAATCAAGGTACTTGATCTTAACACCTTTTGAAATTTCAATTGTAAGCATTTATAAAATTCGAAACTAATAAATTAATACATGCATCACATCACAACAACATGCGCAGTAACAAGCATAATAGAAGTCTTATATATTCTCCAATATTAAAAATTAGGCTTCTAAAACCAAATATAAACATATTGATCGCCACAATAATTTATGCTCATAAGATTGCAAGACTTTGTTTTCTGAAACTGAATACATTTGTCTCAAATGCAATGGTTTCATCTATTTCAAATTTATTTAGAGCCTAAACCAACACATCAGGATGCCAATAAATTTCCCTTTATTCAATATTGATTAGCCTAATACTATTTGGTTATTTTTTTCCCGTTAAAATTGATTGATTTAAAATTTTAAAACTTTGACTATCTATTCATAAAACTGTAAGAAGGAATAATAATATTTAATTAATAATATTAATATGCACTGTTGCATTAAGACAATTATACCAACATACAATAAGAAATAGGGAATATGAATACTCACTTGTATGGTGTCCAATTATGATCAGCTATTAAATAATGCTTGTCTTCTAAAAACATTAAATAAATTTACAAGACATAAATTTCAATTCAATTTTTTTTGTTGTTGTTGATTTAAGTTATATTGCAAACAAGTTATTAAAAATTCTAAGTGTTTCATTTTTCTTACCAGGCAAATTCCACAGCATATATAGAGGAACAGTGGAATTTGTTTGTCTATTCATATCCCAAGATGTAGATATAACAACTTCATTGGAGGAAAGACTCTGTAAACGTTAAACAGTTAAAAATATGCTTAATATGCCTTTAAAGGGAAAAACAAACAATTTATTTAAAATGACACAAAGTATAGGTTACGAACAATATGTTTTCCACGTGAAGCAGAAAGCAACATAGGTAAATGACTGGGTAGAGCCAACCTTCGAAAGTACCAAACCTAAAGTTAAACAAAAATAAAGTTAATGATTCACTCTTGTTTTTAAGTATTTACCACAAGTTTAAAAAAAAAACATTATGTTTTTAAACATTTACCATATTCCAGAACAAGATTGGTTTCTCTTTCACTATTTCAGCTGTTTGTAACACATGATCACCATTATTTTCAAGCAAGTTTTCAACTTCCTTGCGAAGTACCAAAGGACTCAAGTAAGGTACTGAGCAAGATTCTGATTCTACTGGCGAGTCTAAGAAAATACCAAACCGATTATAATTACATTAACTTAATTATGTATGAACTAAAAATTATAATTAAAATAATTACCCTAATTAATACAAATTTTGCATTACATGCAAAATTAAAAAAAAAAGTACAAATGGTGTAAGATGTATGGAAACAATATGAAGTTGATTAAATTCTTATTTTATCTTTTTTATTTTTTTTGTGTATTTTTTTTTAAATCTTTTTAATCTTTACATTTATATTATATTATATATATATTTATATATTTATAAATATATATATATTTATAAATATATATATATTTATAAATATATATATATTTATAAATATATATATATTTATAAATATATATATATATATATATATATATATATATATATATATATATATATATATATATATATATATATATATATATATACAGTTGCGAAAAATAAAATAGCACCACTAAGCATATTTTCCTTTTTGTTAAGAAAACAGCATGCAATAAATTTTTTTTATAGCTTTGCTGTTTAAAATATTAACATGTTTATTTTCTAAAACAAATCATTTTGGGAAAAAAACTGCTTGGTGTTGCTTGATTTTAATCAAAAAATTCTGACCGAAAAATAAAATACTTTGATATCAATAAAAACAATTGTGAAAATAGCAAGCATTGTTTTTTTTTTTTTGCTGTTTTATTTGTTTTATGTTAGTGCGTATTAGTAGGAAACATTTACATATAAAAATAGGGCGCGGAAAGCATTTTAGTGCAGAAAAACGAGAACTGATATGAATGTTGATATCAGCAGGGAAATCTTATAGAGAAGTTGGTCGTTTGGTTAAGTGTTACAATAAAATGATAAGAAATGCCATAAAATTTCAAGAAAAGCATGAAACACGTGTTCGAAAATGTTCTATTTCAACATTGCTGGCCAATCGCTTAGTCAGACAGGCTAAAAAATTGAAAGTTCAATTAATTGATGTATGTCTGCAAGAGTAAGTTTAGTTCGAGTTTTTAAGTCATCAATGTCAGCATTCAATATATCAATAATAACCGGAATTGCTTCGTCAATGGGTATGGATGGATATAAATTGACTATATCAAATGAAACTTGAACTTCGTTGAACTTCATTAAGTATATGCTATTTCTTATATGAAAACAATATCCGAATAATACCTAATTCAAGTCCTATAGCTTTATCTTTAATGGTTGTTATGGCGGAAGCGTTTTTAAAGAATATAGAAAGAAAAGCCCTCAACATAGCAATTATTCATACATCCAAACCAAAAACTTACAAGAGATATGTAGATGATTGTCATGCTCGCTTTGCTTCAATAAAACAACAACAAATGTTCCTGAACATCCTTAATGAACAACATCCTGCCATAAAATACACAGTGGAACTTGAAAACGACCTAAAACAACTCAATTTCCTAGATATTAACATTACAAACACAGGCTCTGGAACTTATGAATTTCAAATACATAGAAAAGAAGCTATTGCAAATGTTCAACTTAAACCTACCTCGAACATTAATCCTAACATTATTATTGGCATTTTCAAACAATTTTTATGTCGTGCTAAAAGAATATGCTCTCAAAAATACCTTCAAAAAGAAATTGATTTTCTAATAGACATCTTTGTTGAAAATGGCCATGACAAGAACATTCTAAATAATATTACTATAGACTATTTAAAAAACGGTTTAAAAAACACCACATTTCAACCAATAAATACCCAAAACTTTGTAAAACTACCTTAGATACCGATTGTTGGTCCAAAACTTTGTAAAGAATTTCGAAAGCAAAACATAAAGGTTATTTTTACACCAATTCCCAATTTAAAAAATATTTTCTGCAACAATAAAGCTAAACTACCACTAAACACAGACCCTGGCGTATACCAGCTAAAATGTTCATGCGGTTCGATATACATTGGCAAAACTAAAAAAAAGATGATATCGAGATGTATTGAACACCAAAAAAAAACAGCTTAAAAGGAAAATGGTCCAGTTCGGGTGCAACTGAGCATTCTAAAACATGCCATGGTAAGTTAAATAGGTTGCACCCCAAAACATTATCTGTAGCCCCAGAATATCGAACTCGGAAAATCAGAGAGTCACTCGAAATAAGCAAAGCTAGGGTTCAACAGGAGTTGAGAAATGGTGACGCGGTTTTCAATTGGGATGACGGTGATAACGTAACAACCAAAACCTGGGGGCCATTTTTTAATAAAATCTGCTGACGTCAGTTATTTGAAAAGTTTTTTCTGTATTATATTTTGGCTTTTTAATGTTATTTTATTTATTATACCTGATGAAGCTGATCACAATAGATCAGCGAAATATCTAAATAATTATATATTAAAGAAAAAATATATATATTTAAAAAAAGTTTATACGCAACCGTATTTATTGAATTCTACCCATATTTTAACGTATAACAAGAAAATGACATTCAAAGATTATATATATATATATATAATATATATATATATATATATATATATATATATATATATATATACATATATGTACAGAATATATATGTTTTCCAATGATTAGTTGAAGTTACAAACTGAAACAAATAGTTCTGAACTAGTTGATTACAATAGTGGGGATCAATAAAAAAGCCAACATCATTAACAACTCATAAAAGTTTTTAAATAACAACTTAAAATAAGAGGTTTTTAAAGAATTTCTCGTCATTCATATCTAATTTAACACAAGGTTTGAATGGAAAAAAACATTTGTTGATATCTATCCAGCTGGGAAGATAAATATAGGTGGATTAAGTATAACGCTGTTATACTTAATCCACCTATATTAATTAAGAATGAAATTCTGTTGGATATTTTGTTAGAAATCTAATGTAAATTATCAAAGACAATAAAGAAAAGAGATTTCTTTGGAATCATGATGGATGAATCAGCTAATAACTCAGAAAAAGAGCAGGCTTTATTAGCCAAACTAACAATTTATTGAACCCTTTATTTGCTTTTAATAATTTTTATGAATTTTCAGACTTTATAGGTATTGATATCCTTTCGTAATGTGGCATACTTCTGTACAGTGGATGATGAATTCCAAATTAATGAGGATTTTTGTGAATTTTATGAGATAGCCACAACTAAAAGCAAAGATCTGGTTTTGATTATCAAAGACATCTTTCTTTGCTCCAATTTACAGCAGGTGAACCATCAAAAACAATGCTATGATGGAGCTGCTGCTATGCCTTCTGACATAGCTGGCTTGCAAAAACTTGTTCTTCAACAAGAAACCAGAGCCCTTTATGTTAATTGCAGAGCTCACAACATAAATTTGGTCATACAAGATGAAATAAAAAACATCATTGATATTGAAAATATTATATGTTCAAAAGTTCATTCTTTTTACCAGAAACTCTCTAAAGAGGCTCACTTAGTTTTTAAGTCTAAAATCATCTTTTAGACTTTTTTGCCCAAACAGATGGATAATGCGTCAGTCATCACTGGCATCTATTACCAGTAATTACCAATCACTTCTGGTTTGGCTGGAAGATCATAACACCAACACTGACTTATGCAGAAAATGCAGAGTGGAAACAATGACCTTTTTGTCTTCTCTCCAGGTTTGTGACAGTTTTTTTTTATATTGAAAATTCTTTGAATCATCTTAATCCTACTAGAAGATTCAAGCATTCAATTTTAGAGAAGTCAACTCAACTTTAGTAAAGCTGAATCCATCATTCAGACCCTAAAACAAATTTTTGTATCTTTGCATACAAAGTCACATTTTAAAACACTTTTGGATGCAAAAACTGAATCTGCTAAAATGATGGATGTAGAAAAACCAGTTCCACCTAGAAAGAAGAAAATACCTGCAAGATTTGTAAGTGGCTCCAGGAATACTTATTACCAGCCAAAGACCCAAATGAGATCAACAAGCAGTTATACTTTACCGGCTTTGATGCGGTTTTAGTCCGCCTCACCTTTTTATTAGCCAAAGATCCAATCAGGTGAAACTGTGGCTGAATTATGAAAAGTTGACTTAAAGTTTTAAAAGTTTTAATGTCACACCCAAGCAGTGAGCGATGCATAAAGCTTGGAACAGAGGCTTCATAAAAAGTAGCTGGCTCCATTTTAGCTGGCACATAACTCTAGATCCTCAATAAGCATTTAACGCATTCAGTAACAAACTAAAATCTAAATTTTAAAACATTTTTTTTTCTTGTTTAGATATTGTTCTCAACAAGCTATAAGATCAATTTTCCTATACAAAAATTAAGATAAATAAAAATGCTTAAATCCTTAAGTTTTTTAAATTTAAAACATGCTGTTTTTTATGTATCTATTATTAGATAGAATTACAAGATAGAACTAGCAAAAGAATTACAAAATTATAAATTCAAAAAACCATAAAATAGCAATTACATTTAAAAAAAATTTTAATTTTAAACTTAAAAAGAAATTAAAATATTTTTTTTCAAAAAACTAAATTCTTTTTGGGACTTTTCTAATTGTTTACAGTGTGAGATGAGACTTAATATTTTAAAGCTATTAGTAACAACAATTTTATTATTGACTATAAAATGACACAAACACATTAACAATTTTATTAGACTTTCAAAGAAATAGCACAAATTAAATAAAGAAGTTTGTCCTTTTTCTGAAGCTGTTACCATGACAGGTGCAGAAGTTTCTAGACATAAGTTAAAGATAACCTGGGCAAACTTGATATATGACTTAAACTTGACGAAGTAAAGTAGAATAGTTATAAAATTACTTGATTTCAAAATTTGTAATTTTAAAAAAATTACAAATTTTAAAATCAAGTAATTTTGAAATCAACTGTAATCTGTAACACAATTGTAACGAGATTACAGTAACAAATTAATATAAGATTAAAAACAAAGTAACAATGATTTTTTTTACCCAAAAATGAACTGACACCAGTGCTACAATTACTGATTGTTTTTCTATGTTTTACAATTAAAGGTCTCTGTGGTGTTCCGACTGCACCTGATGAGCTGTGACTTGGGCTTGAACAAGCATTGAAGTTATCCTCAACTGTATTAAGACTATTCAATGCACTTTCATGCTTTACAGAGGCAGGTTTTGCAGAAGTTCCTGGTAACTGATCCAATGAAGAAGAAAAAAAGTCTTCCAATTGCTGAATTGAGCCTTGATTATAGAAAAATAAACAAAGTTAAAAGAATACTTAAACAAAAATTGTATACATAATGGATATAAAAAAGTTAAACATATAATGGATATAAACCAACTTGTTTCTTTTTCAGAAGGAACTTTTGAGACTAATGAATCACTGAGGCTAGAAAGCGAAAATGAATTTTGATTTGAAACACAACCTTCTTTACATTCAATATTATTTCTTGAGCCCAAATTCTGTGAATAATCCTAAATAAAAAATTTGTATTGTTTGGCACAATCTAATAACAAGATGTATTTATTCATTTTATATCCATATATAGAATTTTATATTAAATAAAGTTATGGAAATAATAAAGAGGACCATAAATTATATAATAAAACATAAATCATAGTTTATCTAGTTTTGGACTTTATCTGGAAATAAACTTTTCTTTAAGAAAAACATACATTATTTTTATTACAATGAAAGAAAAAGTGAACTTAATAATAATTTTTTTTATTATTGTTTTTAAATTTTCTGGATTCATTGCTTTAATTGTTGATGGAACTGTTCAACAAATATTTTATTTTGCATTACACCCTATACTATATTACAAGGTTCAATATTAAAAAACAATAAAGTAAAAGAAAAGTTTTTAAGTATATTTGATTATGTACAATTAGAAAAACTATTGCACAAGCTTTTTTGACAGTTAGTTTAATAAGCAAAAATCTGTTTGGAAGCCAGAATGTCACAATGAATCTCAAACACACAAAAAATATTAATGTAAAAAAACTAAAATGTTAGTATCACAACATTAAGATTAAAGTATATTATATAACCTTTAAAAGTAAACATATAAATAAAATATGAAAATAAACCATAAGTGTAAGCCACATCAAAAAATAAATCAAAAACATAATTTTAAGAAATGGATATATTATTAAAAATTTTACCAATTCAAAATTAAAAACAATGATAATAATAGATAGTAAACACTAATAATAATAACAATATATAATAAAAACAAAAAAATCAAAGATTTAAAAACTTATTTAAATACATTAACACATTTACTTTACCCAATAAATAAAAAAACTTTACTTTTAACTTAATCTCTAGCATTGGTACTCGTTTTGTTTGACAAAATGGACACCTAAAAAATCCAAAATTACATATTTTATATAATTATGCACATATTTTATTTATATTAATTATTTATATTATAATTATATATATTCATTACTGATACTTAACATCATTATAACTTTTGATAAAACTACATTATTTGTACTGCTACTATGACAACATAACTGTAAACTTTAATGTTATATACAATAGAAAATAATGCTGCACTGATAACAATTGAGTGAGATTTGTTTTCTAAGTGATACTGTGCAGAACTTAATTCACAATTAAAAACTATATAAGAATTTTCTCTCACAGCCCTAAAAATTATATATTGCATTTTTATATTATATAGAGAATTTATAAAAATATTACAATATATTGAGATTTGAATCATCAGCACTCCATGCCCCCATAACTTCTTCATCATAGATAATTTTATCACATGTTGAACATATTTGACTGCTGCATATCACAGCCTCCAAGGAGATAGGAGATTTTTGAACATAAAACGACTTTGGACATGAACTACCCAGAGATAAATTATTGTTCCACATTTTTTCGAGAGAAGTAGTTTGACTATCGACCATGCTTGTACTTAAAGAACGAGATGTTTCTTTGAGCTTATTAATTTTGATTTGATTGATAATTTCATTATCTGAAATCTGACTGCTCATACTTAGATTTCGAATATGTTTTTTCAAAGAAACAATATTATTGCTACTTAGAGACTTCTTTGGTTCTTCGCCAAATTCAATTAAACCTAATAAAAGTTTTTACTATTACTCATCATAATCACAGAAATGATAATTATCATCATCACCATCATGATAATGATCATTATTACCTTTATTTAAAAAAAAAAAAAAATTCAAAAAAAAAAACTTCTGCACATTCTATTGTTTTTTTTCTTCAAAAATTAGATATTTTGTTTTGATATTGAAAAAAGCAGAAAATTTTTTAAACTTTGAATAAGATACAATGATCCACCTGACCGAACTTTATAAATAACTTCCACCTGACCAAAAGTTATAAATAACTTCCAGCCAGTTGGATCTGAATTATCCAAGAATAACAACTTCAAAATAATTATGTAAACTTGTTCTGGAGCAAGAGCTGCAATATTTATAATTTAATACATTAATTTATTAACTTGTTAATTTATTATTATTAACACATTAATTTATTAACTTGTTAATTTATTATTATTAACACATTAATTTATTAACTTGTTAATTTATTATTATTAACACATTAATTTATTAACACAAGAGATTCTAATCTGCTCAATAATTATTGCAAAAAGACATTAAAAATAAAAATTGCTTCTTTTTCATGTTTTTTTGCCTCTTTTTCATCCATGGCCCTAATTAAGTTATAAAATTAGCAGTGATTTAACTTCTTCTAACTGAAAGTAAAAAAAACAACAAAAAAACTGTATACAAAGTTTTTAAAACATTTAAATTTAAAAGGAAAAACTACTAAGTTTTAATAACTGATTACAAAATAATAAAAAAAATTGAATATAACGGGTGTTCACTTGAAATCCGGACTGACTTTAAAGGGTCATAACTCCCTTATTTTTTATCAACTTAAAAAAATAAAATATGATTTAAAATCAGCATTTAATTCTCTATAATATGATACTTTATTTATTTTCAATTAAATTTTTTCTTCTTATAGAATCAATTCTTGATAAAATACCCTTTGCAAACTCTTGTACAAGATTGATATCAACTTTGCTGGAGCAATACACTATCCTTTTCCTTAGTTGTTCTAAATTTTCTGCTTGCCAATTATCCTTGTAAACTAAACCTTTTATTATTGAACAAAAATCCTCAATAGGTCTTGCTTCTGGTACATTTGCAGGGTTATCTTCTTTTGGTACAAATCTGACGTTTTGTCCATTTAAATAAGCTTGAACAGAATTAGCATAATGAGACGTCGCCAGATCTGGCCAAAATACAAATTGACTGTCTTGATGATGCTCTTTAATAAAAGGAATAAGACGTTTCTTAATACAATCTTCTAAGTAGATTTTTTGATTGATTGCAAGACCACTTTGACGGATTAGAATTTTTGACATTCCTTTTACAGAAAAGGCTACCCAGACCAGGAGCTTGGGTTCATACTTTCGCTTTGTATAATATTTGACACTAGATGGGCAGAGGTTTATGTCATTTCCGTTGATTGATGAATGAGAAAGAGTAAAATAAGATTCATCATCAATGATCCAATCAAATTTGCTAAAAGCTCGATATAATCTACCACACTTTGTTTTTGCCATCAGTTTTTGATCATCAGTTCGATGTGGAATCTTTTTCTTCTTTCTTTTCTTGATCTTTGATTTTGTCTGAACAATTTTATGGGCATAAGAAGCTGATATTCTAAATTTTCTACCTGCTTTCCTATAAGAAACGCCATCATGATGATCAAACATTGATTTTAACGCTTGTATTTTTTTTTGGGTCATTTTTAGAGCTTTTTTTTCTGAACCAGGACGTCTAAGATATCCAGAATCGTCATCAGCACGTTTAATTATATCATAGATGGTCGATCTGGCAATTTTTTCTTTTTCAAAATGATCTACGGTGTACTTTTTGCCTTTTTCTTTATTTTCAATATAAAAGTTGTACACACCTTTTCGAGTGTCGTCTTGTTTAGGTTTCATTTTCAATTTGAATAATCATTTAATCTAAATATAAAAGTAGTATATTAAAGCTAAATTTAAACGCTTTAAAATAATGTATCACATGGTACAATTGCAATACATTATGTCAGATTTATATTGACTTAAAGTCAGTCCAGATTTCAAGTGGACACCCGATATTTATTATCAAAAATCCTTTAATTATGAGAAAATAGGTTTTCATTTTTTAAGTCTATAAAAACTTAAAAAAGCCATGATGATTAAATACTTAAGTATTTATGAATTTTTTACATATTTAGCAGAATTCAGGATTTACATAATAATGAACTTTGACCTGCATTACACCTGCTGCACTTCATTCCCTAGCCAATTAGATGGTCTTAAAATGAATGAATTGAATCAATTTTACTACCAAGTAACTCACAATAAACACAGAGTTAATTTTCTATCCTATATTATTTAAATTAGGAAAAGAATTTGTTTTTAACAACAGGCTAACAACATGCTAACAAAATGGAGATTAATTTAACAACATTAAAACTCCTTCTTTTACAGATAAACTTTTTTAAAACAGTGAAACCCTTTTTTTAAACATAATAAAAAAGGAGTTATTATACTAACATATTTTAAAATCTAACATTGCATTATATAATTCTTACTGCATCTTATTTTTATTCTTATTATCTTATTTTTTTTTACATCTTTTTGAAAGTCAAAAGTTTTAAGCAAATATATTAATTTTCTTTTGAACTAAATAACTTTTTTTTTAACTTAAATTTTTTATAACACTTTTATTTTGCAAATAAACTTTTTATTAAATTAAAAAATATGTATTACAGTAAATCTTTATATTATTTTATAAATATGGCTAGTAAAATTTAAAACTAAAAATAAAAATTAAAAATTAAAAATTAGTAAAAAAAATAAAAATTTAAAATGCTAACTAAAAAAACAAAA
>NC_061164.1:45458625-45491125 GCF_022113875.1 Hydra vulgaris
ATACATTAAATATTGCATATTTGATTGTTGCAAGTATTAAAACTATTGCGTTTAGATCATGGCGATACATATTACAGGCCTTCCCGTTGCGAATCCGTATTTTTGACTGGGGGCGGACAATCTTACAGAAAGATATATTTTAGTTTTTTTAAAGTTCGATTTGTGAGTAATTGATTGTTACAATAAATGGTTAAAAAGTGCTGTGTTCCTGAATGTATAGGAAACTATGACGCTAAAAATAAAGTAGGAGTTTTTAGGCTTCCCTCCAATGAAGAATAAAGAAATTGTTGGATAAATTCAATTCCAAGAAGTAATTTTCCAAATAAACCAGATACTGTTGTCTGTGAAAGACAATTTCCTGAAAATTTTTTAACAACTATTGTCAATGGGAAAGTTAGACCAATTGAACCTCCTTCAATTTTCCCAAACATTCCAGATAGTGTTGTACCAACTCAACCTTTAAAACCAAGGTCCACTACTAAAGTGTTGTCTTCTATCAGAACTGAAAAGTGTGATGAGTTGTTGCAATATTTAAAAAACGATTAGTTTACATTCATTTTTTTATGTGAAGATATTAAAAATCCTAAATTTATTTGTCCTGTAACAACTTTTGTTACAAATAATGTTTTGCACATCCAATCAAATTCCTTTTATGTTAACTGTATACTTATGTTTGCTGTTCATATCTCAAGCAATTTTAAATTTGAAAGTTTTCATGCTGGTGTTAGTTGTTTTATTTCTTCACTATCAAAAAATCGAATAGCATATCTTGATTGCTGGTCAAGAGTTGAAGAAACAATTCGCTTTTTGAACAACATTGAAATTGATCATCAAAAGTAGTACAAGATCTTATTATATCTCTGAATGCATCAGAAGTAGGTAAAAAAAAATTATAATGTAGAAACTATGATCAGATCCTATTGTTATTTTTCAACATTTCAATGCTTATACAATCAGGTACGAAAAGATTTTCAATTGCCAAGTGTAAAAACTTTAACAAAAATTACATCTATGACAAAAAAAGTTTTATATATTGACTTTATTAGTACCATTTTTTCAAATTTAGAGGAAAATCATAGAAATTGTATACTTTTGGTGGATGAAGTTTATGTAAAGTCTCTTCTTCTTTATCATGGTGGTTATCTTTTTGGAAAAGCAGAATAATCCAGAGTTATTAGCAAATAGTGTTTTGGGTATTATGGTTAAATGTTTAAAAGGACCATCTTTTATATGCAAAATGATACCTGTCTGTCATTTGGATGCTTCTTTTTTGTTTGAGGAAGTATGCTATGTCATTAATTTAATTAAGTCTAGCAATGGAAAAGTAATTTCAGTTATTTGTGATGGCAATCAAACAAATCAAGCTTTTTTTAAATTATTTGAGAGAGTTGAAGGAAAACCATGGTTAACAAAATGTGGAATTTTTCTCCTTTTTGATTATGTTCATCTACTAAAAAATATTAGGAATAACTAGATTACAGAAAAAATGCAGGAATTACAATTTGAAAAAGACCAAAATTTGACTGCCAAGTGGAGTGACCTTAAATGTATCTTAGATTTTGAGAAAGATCAGCTAATTAAGTTATCAAGACTAAATTTTGTAGCTATCCAAAACCCATTGAAAGACAAAAAGTATTGTTTAAGAGTATTTTGTGATGAAACTATAGCTGCTCTTAAAACTTATTCAAAAGTTATCCACCCTTGCAATATGAATGAAACCATTTGGTTTTTAGAAAAGTTACTAAATTTTGGAAAATTGTAAGTGTAAAAGAAATTTATGGTGATATAAAATTTTCAGATTCTCGTAAGAGAGTTATTTCTGAAGAATTAGACATAAATTTGCAGTACTTACTTGATTGTGGAGATATGGCATTTAAAATGAGTGGTGAACAAGGTCATAGAATGAAATCTTTAACTAAAGATACAGGTACTTCAATTTAGCATACATGTTATGGAGTCGTCGAGATGTGTAAATATTTGCTAAAAAACAATTTTGGTTATGTTAGAAGAGTTTTCAACAGATTACATTGAAAAAGCATTCAGTAAGTTTAGGTTCAGAGACCGTGGTGAATTGTTTAGACCGCGGTGAATTGAATATGCCTCTCGATTGCTGCGTGCAGTGGGTATTTTTTTGTTTCATTATTTTTGAAATTGAGAAAAACAAAATGTGCAGAAAGTCATTGTATAATACTTTTATGATATCTGATATTTATAACTTTAATATGTTAAAGAAACATGGTACAATATTATCAAACATATTTCTTAAAAATTATTGTTTGCTTTTTTCATCCAAGTCCAATAAAGAACCTGCATTGAAGGTTTTAAAGTTATCTGTATAACATTAAAAAATTATTATGTACATTTTTTTATAGCATAATTGATGTATATTTTGATATTTTTTTCTTTTTACTTGATGTATATTATGTTTTTTTTTTTTTTTTTTTTTTTTTTTTTTTTTTTTTTGCATTATTTTAAAGTTTGTTCATTTTTTTGTGATTTAGATTTTAAATAATTACAACTCATTGTTCTGAAAAATATTGTATTATATGCTTTTTTTCAAAATGTTTTTTTAAAATTTGATGATTCTTAATAAACACTGCAATAGACATTTTTTGCATTAATACAGTACTTTTAAAATTTAGTAAACTAACTAAAAATAATGGATTAGTTTGCAAACTTTTCTAGCCTTTTTTTATATTTTTCGTAAATTTGTCCGCCCCCAGTCAAAAATACGGATTTGCGATGGGAAGGCCTGTAATAAGTATCGCCAAGGTTTAGATTTATTTATTAAAGCTACATATTTATATATATTTTACTTATAATATAAAAAAAAGAAAAAAGTACATTTTAGTTTCCAATTTAGTTTATTGTGAATTAATAATTTATATATATATATATATATATATATATATATATATATATATATATATATATATATATATATATATATATACATATATATATATATATATATATATATATATATATATATATATATATATATATATATATATATATATATATATATATATATTAAGTATTAAATTAATAATAAAATAAATACAATTAGATTTGAAACATAACTCGGAGTTTCACGCTTTATGCGATCATCAGACGTTACAAACAACCGTAACAACAGCAAAAATTATATACAAAAATACAATACAGTGCTAGCTTAGATGACGTTAAAGTTGCAAATAACAAATTTGTTTTCGTGGCGACATTTTGATATTAGTTCATTTCGTTTATTCAGTAGTTTCAAAGATGACGTGATGATATGGTATTTTTCGGTTAAGCAAAGGTTACATAACTTTCCTCCAGGTTTAAATGGTTCCGCCCTATCAATAACTTTCCACGTAAGAATAGGATTTGAAAATCCCTTTTTTTTCATTTCCCAGATATATTTCGAAAGTTCTGTGGTGTTAGCTTTACTTTCATATTGAAAGGAACTTTTATGTTTGTACCAGCGATCTTTAAAGGTGTGTTCCGTTAGACCAATATAATTAAGACCACTATCCTGCGGTGATGTTTTTACATTGCAGACGTAAATTATATTTTTACTGAGACACATACCTTGCAAAGGACATTGAGAAGGTTGCCGGCAGTTACATGTTGGAACATATATATATATATATATATATATGTATATATATATATATATATATATATATATATATATATATATATATATATATATATATAATGAGCTTTAATTTATGGCTAATGGTGTATAATAGATATAAAATCAATAAATATTTTAAAAATCAAATTTTTGATAATTTTTATCATTTTATATTCCTTATTATAATATATTTTTATATATTATACATATATATATATATATATATATATATATATATATATATATATATATATATATATATATATATATATATATATATGTATATATATATATATATATATATATATATATATATATATATATACATATATATATATATATATATATATATATATATATATATATATATATATATATATAATGAGCTTTAATTTATGGCTAATGGTGTATAATAGATATAAAATCAATAAATA
Organism: Hydra vulgaris; assembly: GCF_022113875.1. Taxonomy (NCBI): domain Eukaryota; kingdom Metazoa; phylum Cnidaria; class Hydrozoa; order Anthoathecata; family Hydridae; genus Hydra; species Hydra vulgaris. The sequence goes on from NC_061164.1 coordinate 45,462,682, forward strand.
TTTTAAAAATCAAATTTTTGATAATTTTTATCATTTTATATTCCTTATTATAATATCATTTTTGAGAACTTTATTTTTTAATTTTACTTAATAACTTTAATTGTAAAACAATATAAATAAAATTTTTGTCAAGTCATATATACTACAAACACTGATACAAACACTGATACTGATACAAAGCTTGGTATTATTGGCTTATTACCAGTGTTCCAGGTATGGAGTTATAATTTACATCATTAAATGAAGTGACATCTAACTAATTTAATACTTCATATTCTACACCAGATGTTCTAATTATTATTTATCTTTGATACTTTTGAGATTCTCTTTAATAGAATATTGTTTCCATTCCTTGTTTATACTTTTAAAAAATTGATAAATAAAAGGTAAAAAAAATATTCCCTTTGCCATCTTTTTTTTTTTAATTTAAAATTTTAAACTGCCTAAAAACAATTTAGAAAACTTTTTGTGACTCTTAAGTGATAGCCATGACTCTTTAAGGGATATTATATTTACATTTTGAACTATAAAATTATTTCAATTGACTTGACTTGAAAAAAAAAGGAAATCAATTTTAAATTTTACAAAATATTATACAAAGACATTTATTAGATCTACTTTATTCCCCCCCCTCCCCTTAACTCCTCACTGCTAAAAGATTGCTTCTTGTTAATAGATTAAAAAATCATCATTAGTTTTTATTAGGTTATAACTAAAAAAATGTTTTAGAACTAAAATTTAAAAAAAACAATAGTGCTTTTGTATAAACATAATTTATGTAGCTGTAGATAATAAATTGCACCTTAGAATGATGCCTTTTAATACCACTATTTTGGCTCAGTGAAAAATTATTACTACATTATATAACTAATTATAGCTAAAGAAATACATAATTACATAATTATCATTTAATTGACATTATCTTATTAAAAAACTATTATTTTAGGTAACATAATATAATTTATATAAATATTACACTATTATAAAAATATTATAATATTAATAATTATAATTAATAATATTACAATCAATACTAAATACCAATACCTTATCAATACATTCATCAAAAAACATAAGAACTGCATCATTTGAAGATGATAATGAACGAATTTCAACAAAGTGATTAAACAACTGAGTTCTAGTAAGTAGCTGAAAAAATTTCTCAGTACCACGAGGACGACTCTTCATAAAACCTTGGTAAAAATAAAAACTTTATCGATCAAACTACCATAGTGCTTTGTGGTAGCACATATACATTTAATGGTAATACAATTAATTCGTGCTCAATAAAATAAAATCTGATTAGCAATTTGAAATTTCAACTAATTCAATATTATTTGAACCAAACACTAAATTATAAATATATAAAAAATGTATTTTTAATAATATTTTTTCAACACCAATGATCAAACAGAGTAGTTAACTATATTATTAAGCTGTTATAATACCAGCTAGATCAAATAGAGTAGTTAAATCTCTTGATCCAATATTAGGGCGTGATGTAATTGGAAGCAGATACTGACTAAAATAATAAAATTACAAAGTTAAAAAATAAAATTAAAAACAGTTAAAAAAAAATTTAATGCTTAATTTTAATATAACAAACATACTCATAACCCTGAAGAATTTGGGCATGAAACCGTAAAAATGCTTCTTGAATATCTACTTCAATATTTTCCTAGAGTGAATATAATGATAAAAATAAACATTACTCAAAGTTTCTCAAATAAAAAATCATTTTTACTGTGAAAAAAAAAAAAAAAAAAAATTAAGCTAGTAGAAAAAATATTTCATCTCCTATTACTTAATGCACTGGTAGTAAGCGACCAAGATTGTTAATTTACCGGGGCCAGGGTTAAGGCCAGGTTTGTGACCAGGGCTGCATAAATATTCATACATCCTAAAGTATATATTTTTTTATTTAAAATTCATGTTATATTTTGCATATATATGCATACATAAACATCATTATGATCAACATTATCATCATCATCATTACCACCATCATCATCATGATTAGGCTTTAGCCATCCTTTTTTATGTTGTTTCTCTAATATAAACAATCTAGAGTATTTTCTTTTCTAAACTAAAGTTTATTCATACTATATGTAAGGCACTCTCTTCAAGATTTCTTACTTCTACCACTACCATTTTCTCCTGACACTGCATAATAGACGCTAGATTTTTAGAGCAGTACCCATTGCAGTATTTTATAGAAAAGAGAAAGAGAAGCAACATTATGACAATGTGATAATGGTTGGAGGTTGGTTTTGCTTACAACACTAATTATTTTCCTAGACTAAGGGTATATGACTTATTGAGTACACTACCATTCATAAATATAGTAAGATCTAGATTATTGCAATAACAATTGACTGAAAAAAATTGGGTTTTATCTGAATTAAAGTTCACCAGCCACTGTGAGCCCCATGCTGTAGCAGAATTGAGATCCTTTTAAGCTCAGATTTTTTATTTTTTTTAAACATTGCTTCCAACAAGGCTGCAAGCAACCACTAATTAGTGTTGGAAGTTACTGGAAGAGAAAAGATGAAGATTGTAGAGCAAGATAATGATTGACAGACAACTTAAAAGATTGTAAATTATATGAATCAGGAAAGCAAGATGAAGGAAGCGAATTCCAAAGAACTGATGTTCGAGGAAAAAAACTAGACAATTAAGAGTTTTTGGAGCACTTAGAAACAGTAACATAAAAAGGATGAGACTTAATTGAATGACGAGTAACACAAGAGTGAATTTTAGTAGATGGCACAAGAGACACTAGCTCTTTAGAGCAGTGCCCATTATAGTATTTGTAGGAAAAAGAAAGAGAAGCAACATTACGATGATGTGATAATAGTTGAAGGTTGGCTATGAAAGCAGCATTGTAAACATAGTCCAACTATGTTTACAATGCGTTTTTGCACCTTGTCTAAAAGAGAAAGGGTATCATTAGAAGATCTGCCCCAGATATGGCAACAGTATTCCATACAAGGTCGGATTTGAGATTTATAGAGATGGAGAATAGAATCCAGAGTAAAAAAGTGTCGAGCTCAATAAAGAGATGCAACTTTAGCAGATGCTAATTTTGCAACGGATTTAATATATGGTTTCCAAGAAAGAGAGAAGTAAGAGTTAATCCTAGAAGATGACTCATCAAGTACATTACCGTTCATAAATATAGGAAGATACCCCCTCCAAGCTTTCAGAGAGTGTTAAAAAGAATAAATGGTAGTATCATCAGCAAACAATGCCACCTTAGATGTGAGAACTTCTGGGAGTTTGTTAATGTAAATTAAAAAGAGTATAGAGCCAAGGATAGAACCTTCTGAAGTTACGGGCTAAAAAGAAGAGTGCTGTCCATAGAGGACAACTTTTATACTAAAATTGGTAAGGAAGGATTCAATAATCTTAAAGATGTTACCAGACACACTGTATAAAGAAAGCCTAAAGAGATGACCAGCATGCCAAACTTTATTAAAGACTTTAGAAATGTTGAGAGTGATAACTTTAACATCTCCACATCTTTTTCATGCATGATGAAACCTGTTATTACCGTTAATAAATTAACAGTAGAAGGAAAAGACAAAAATCCATATTGATCATCAGAAAGTAAGTTATTAGATTCAAGATGAGAGATTAAATATTTATTAATTAAAGACTCAAAAACCTTGCTTATGATAGTAAGAAGACTAATGGGACAGTAGTTTGAGGAGTCGGATCGCTCTTCAGTATGTTGTCCGGATCACAAGCTGTAGAAGAGTCTAAACAGGAAATCACTTTAGATACAGAAGCTGGAGTGATACAAGCATCAAGCAATAGATCTATCTGTTTGTCGGCTAAGGTATAACTACTAGTGGAATCAAGAGATAAAAATGATGAGAAGTTCTGAGCAAACAGTTCAGCTTTGTCTTTAGGTGAGGTGAAAAAATCTGAATCATATAAGAGAGGTGGAAGAACAGATTTGCAATTTTTATAGATTCTGTTAAAGATTCTCCAGAAGTCACTAATTACTCAGGTTATGAAATGCAAGATTTTGTGACCTGAGAATAGCAGGCTTTGGCATTAGATAAAACTTTTTTTACAATGGTTTCTAGCAATAATAAACACACGTTTGTTTTCTGGAGAATTGTTCTGCTGATAGATGTGAAGGTAATTGTTATGATTGGAAGTTGCAGCATGATAGGAAAACCATAGAGAAGAATGAGGCTTGATTTGAATTTGTCGAGAGGGAAAAAAGGATTCCATACTAGCCTGAATCCAAGATGTTACATAAGAAGCACATTTGTCAATAGGAAGACGAAAGATTTCTACTCAAGGGTCATCACAAAGAAAATCAAGGAAAGAGTCCCAGTCAGCTTTAAGGTAGTTGTAAGAGGTACAATGATAGGGGGATTCTGAGGATGGAGAAGAATGAGATCATAGTTTTAGAGAGATCAAACCGTGATCAGAAGCACCTAGAGGTGAATGTGGAGAAACTGAGCACTGACTAGGACCAGAAACAAGACATAAATTGAGTAGAGAAGGTAAATGATTTGAATTGTCAGGAAAGTGAGTTGAAAAGTTGACTACTAGTGTTAGAGATTGAGAATAGGAAAAGTTGTGGGCCTTAACACCTGCAGAGTCACTGACACTAGAGCCAAGTGATTCAATGTGATGAGCACCAACAAAGATATTGGCTGAAGGATAAGTCACCTTGGTCAATTTGATCAGAAAAAACAGGCCTTGATCAAACTAATCAGAAATAACATTAAAAAGAGTGCAGTCTTGAGATGAAGGAAAGCGATATAGAACAAAGAGAAAGTTTCTAAAGTGAAGTGGTGTTAAATGAAAGCACATATAAGAATAGCCTGTGGATTCAAACCTAGTTTCCAAACAAATGGATGAGTTCTTACAAAATGCAGATGCCCAGACCAATCACAAGATTATTTGAGTTTTTATGAATTAATAGAAGATAACTATCAACACTAAGATCACAAGATGAGACAGCTAAACTCAAATTAGTCTCACAAATAGCAAATAGGTCTGGTGAACTTTGCAAGAGATAAGACTCAATAGAAGAAAAGTTACTTTGAAAACAACGGATATTAGTAAATAATAGATTTAGAGAGCTTGGTGTCATTTTAAAATTTTTAAAAATACTTGAATCAAAGCACAGATAGTACTCAGTACACTACTTAATAATCTAAGTAATTGTCTCATTACTATTAATAAACCCTAAGCTATAACAAAGGGCTTCAAATGTGGCCTTAACAATGCACACCATAAGTACAAACAGGGACATTATCCATGCGCAGCATGGCACTGTTAGTACTTATATGATGATGTTTTACAGTTGTTGATGCCTCTCTGAGAGCTACCACAGAGTTCAGGAAACATGACTACCAGCTGCCCCCAGAACCATAAAACTGAGTTTAAAAGCTGTACCCTCATTAGGAGATAATAGAATGAGTTGCCTAGCCATAAAAAAAGAGACACAAGCAAAACCCATGCATTGAGTAAAGAAGATCCAGCATTGAACATCCTAAACTGGAAAAAATGTATTAAAAACACATCTACGCCAGCCTAATAGATGGAGAAGGGGTGCGAGGCTGGTCAACAGATAGAATCTGTTTACCCCTTAATAGTAATAACCTGGTCTTTAACATATCAATTTTAGTTAATTTATATTTAGACATGAGATGTGCGTGTCAGTGTAGAATAAAGAAACTTGCCACAAATGTAACCACCACCAGTAACCAGTTCAGCTATTTTTTAGCTTGGCATAGTGCAGGCAAAAAATTTAACAAATTTATGTATGCTTACAAAAAACTTGAGCAAAGAATGCTGATAAGATTGCAATATAGGAAAAGCTGCATTAAAAGGGACTACAATATTCCTGACAGGTCCCTGCAGTTATCAAATGTTGAACATATACATCAATGAGAAGAAAAAAATATGTGTACTTATAAAAAACTTTATTTGAAGATTGTTGACAAGATTACAATATAAGCTGCATTAAAGGGACTACAATATTCCCAATCAACTCTATGTTCAAAACCTTGGTAAATTTATTTTGTTTTTGTGGTTATTAAGATGCTCCTAGAAGTCCTTACAGTCTTATTATATAGCAGAAGAATATTTAACTAGAAAGTTTACCTCTTCTTCTTTATCATTGTTACTTATATGAATAGAACCAAACATTGAGCCTCTGACCTCTAGGTTCTAAGCCAGGACTCTAACCACTCCAACACAATTGCTTTACTTATGATTTATTTACAATTTTTTCTAGCTATAAAATTTCATCAGGCAAAAGGAGCCAAAAAGCAAGTAGGGGATGCAATTTGTTTGCTTACACTAAAAAAGACAAAGAACATTTAAAAGAAAAATTAAGAAAAAAAGGTTCGCTAAGCTTGTTTTTCTATATCTCTACACACTAACCGTGGTTCCTCAAATGCTACCTAAATAGTGAAGCTTCAGTTTATTACAGCTTTTATGGACATCTTACCTTTAGATCTATATTTGTTCACTCCAATCAGGCAATCAGCAAATTTAATTTCAGATAATTCCCAATTATATTTATATGTTTAAAGAATCTATACTTGGTTTCACAATGAATTATTTATTGAAAAAATCAAGTAATCATTTTATTTGGAAAATGATTTGGGTCTAAGGGAACTCCACCTCTTGGTTTCCCAAAGACCTCCACACCTCTAAATCCAGCACAGTATAAGGCTAACTTAAAACTTTATATTTTTCATTATTCGTCTATTATTTCTGTTTTTAAAAGTCTAGATTAAAATTATCATTTTAAGGACAAAATGAAAGTGTGCAGAATATATTAAGATTGTGCTAATGATGTAGCCATTTAAATACACTTACCTTTCTTGAGACAGACACAGAATCTACATTTAATGGAGCCATTTCAACAGCTGAATTATTATCTTCATTTGGAACTTAAAATAATAAAAAAATTTAAATCAACTTAGTTTGTAAAAAAGTGATTTCTGATTTCAAGAAATAAGAATTAAAAAAAAATTTAAAACAAATGATTCATTCTATAAAACTATTAGTTTGAATTTATTCAATAAAGTTTTAAATGAGTTTATTCATTCTAACAAGTTAAACCAGTTTTAACCAGTGTAACCAGATTACCCAGTTTTAATAACAAATGATTACTATATATTTTAATAACAAAGTTTTTAATTTTAATAACAAATGTTTTAATAACAGTTTTAATAACAAACGATTACTATATACTCTTTAACTAGCAAAAATAAATAAAAATCTTGTTTTAAAAAATTGATAAAAGTCCCTGCAAAAAATCTGCATTTAATTGCAACCATGACCTTAGCTAAATAGTGGAATTAGTCAGGGGGTTAATTATTATAATAATTTTAAACACTAGACTATGAATAACTTTTAAATGAACAAAAGTCTTGTTGGTAACTTCAAGAATAATGTGTAACTCCATGATTGGCAAAAACTATTATTTCATCAAAAGATTTAGCAGCTGGAGGTTTACATATATTTTGTAACTTCCTTCCAAGACTTTTTATTTCTTTAAATGAACACTGAGAGCTTTCTAACAACTAGTTTCTAAAAAATTCCTCCTCCCAAATGTTTTTAATTTTCCTGACTTGGCTTATTTTTGCAAAATTGTCCCAGAAGTTTCATACTAAGGAAAAATATATGATGATGTCTAGTCCAAAAAATATCAACTGCCACTGTGAAAGCAGCACTTTAAAGACATAGTAACTCTTAAATTTGCTTCAAGTTTGACAATTTTTTTTACTAACTCAACTCAATTACCAAACAAACTAAATTACCATGATTATTAGAATCTTCAAACTTTTAAATTGGAAAGTTGTTTTGTTTGTTGTTTTGTTTGAAAGGTCATGTTTGTTTTTGTTTGGAAGGTCGTGCTTGTTGTGTTTTGTTTAGAAGGTCATGTTAGTCAACAATGTGTTCAACCAACCAAACAGCATCATTGCTGATGACTGAGCACTGAGCATTTCCACTTTGTTCATCACCATTTACATCAAATTAATTTTAAATCTTAAAATTATTGCCGTTTTGGTTAAGGTTTATTTGTTTGTTTCATTTGCGTTTTTAATTGTAAATTTTTGTAGTAAACTTTTTTCTTAGTCTTCACAATAATTCACATTCATTAAACTATTTGTGTACTTTAGACTGTTTGCAACCATTGAGAAAACAAATTTCCATTGAGTTATAAAAAAATATAGTTATAAAAAAATTATGACTATATGTTTATTAACTATAGTAATTTCCTTGACTATAGTACAGCCTCTGGGCTTTGGATAGGTAAATATGGGGAGTGAGTCGTTATATATGGGAGTGAATTGTTATTAATTTTTTTTTATTTCATAAAACCTATTTATGGAATAAAATATATAATGTATCTTATAGTTATTCAGTAAAACTATATTTAATGTGTTCCTACTATAATCAGTCATTTACTAATGCTTTATATAAAAATAAATATGTATATTTATTATATATATATATATTTTGGAGGGTACTCTGCACAACATACATTAGACTTCATCTCGAGTATGCCATCCAAGCCTGGTCTCCTCACCTAAAAAGTGACATAAAAGCACTTAAATGCATACAACAGCGAGTAACAAAGGTGATAAGCGAGATAAAACACAAAAACTATGGGGAGAGAAGAGAGGCTCATTCCTTATTCAACAGTATAAAATCACTAACGAAATAGAAAAAATAGACTTTGTAGTTCCTCAAATATATGCCCAATCGCTATCAGATTATAATTGCGTGGACATAATCAGCGACTATCAAGGTAAATTGTGAAATCTTGCCAAGAACAAGACAATTATTTTACTAATCGAGTTGTTAACAACTGGAATAGGCTACCAGCAAATGTAGTCAATGCAAGTTCTACAAACATTTTTAAAAGTCGATTTGATGCATTTTCAAAGCTAACCAGTATACATTGTGTGTCTTAAATTACATCATCATAGTGGTGCCTGATGCTGCACCACTTCATCTTCATCTTTTATGATGTTTTTTTTTTTTTTTTTAAATGGCTTGTAAATTTTTGATTTATGAATAAAAAAATTCAAATTCATATAATAATAATAATAATAAACAATAACAATAAAAAATAATTTTATAGAAAACTTGAATCATTTATTTAATTCCATTTAAAAATACCATTATGTAACTGTAAAAATACTTCATCCAATTTATCTTTTAAAACTTTGCATGGTTTCTAAAATAAAATTCAACAAATACTAAGAGTTGAAAAAATAAATTTATATTTAAATTGCTATGGAAATAACTCTCCAACTCTTAAATCTTTCAAAAAAAATAACTACTTACCTTTGGTAATGATTTCCAATTAATTTGCTTGAAATCTCTTGTTTCACTTGCCCTTTAAAACATGACAATTAAAAAAAAAAAATGGATATTTAACACAAAAACTTTTTAAAAGCAACTATAGAATATGAAAAAATGTCTATGTTAATTTTTAACAAAAGTTTAATAAATTAGTTTTCATGAAGTGTAAAAGTTAGGATCATATTAATACATGTAGCCCTAAATGTGCTATGTTAGATTATTCAACACTAATGACAAAGTGTGACAAGCAATGCTAAGGATCAGGTGTAAGTGACCATAAACAAATTTTTTAATTATTATCAGAAAAAAATACTTTATAAATACTTTAAAATTTCATTATATTTATAGAAGTTCAGCAAACTTTATTACTGTTAATGTATCCACATTAGCATTGGTGGTGCAAGTGTTTGTGCAACCACATATGTCATCAAACATGCATACTTATGTCAACAAACATATTTATGTCAACAAACATACATATGTCAACAAACACATACTTTATAAACAGTATTTCATTAAAAGGCACATTTTATCATTAGCGACAAACAGGTTACCAATAAAGTTGCATTCACTTTTTGAAATTGTTAAAATTATATAATAATTTTTATTTAAAAAAATAATTATTACAATTTGTCAAACATGAATGATAGAATAAAATTATCATTAAATTTTTTTCTAATGCTATTGAAAAATATGCATTTTCAATAATAACAAAATAAGTACTGTGTAATCATATTTGTGTCAAGATCTACACATGTCACATCACACGGTGGAGATCCTTGATCAAAGTAACGTGAATCAATTCCTAAAAAATAAGTTTCATAATTTATTTAAATAATTTTATAGGCTTATTATAACAATTTTATGCTTTGTAATTAAAATATAATAATATCATATTTAAAAAATATGAATTCTTACCATAAATAAATGGAAAAGGGGCAGAAAGAACATCTGCTAATACTAAAGGACACAGAGGAATATAAGGACACTTCCATTGAAAGGGAAATATTAACTGAAAAATATATATATTATTAACATAAATGTATGATATGAAAATTTAAGCAAACTATCTTATCAAAAGTTCATAATATACATACCGAAGTAAGTGCTTCTCCAACACTGGTTAGAAGTGCAGGCCGCAGTGAATGAACAAGTATTTTTTGTTCAGTTAATATACACGCAAGAAGAGTTAGAGTATTTTCAGTGCCAAGACAACGAAGTAACGCTGTATACGAGGCACCACTAGATTACATTCAATAATATTTTAAATTTATATATAAATATATATATATATATATATATATATATATATATATATATATATATATATATATATATATATATGTATATATATATATATATATATATATATATATATATATATATATATATATATATATATATACACACACACACACACTTATATACACACACTTATAACACATCTTATTTAACTCTGAATTGTGTTTCTAACAAATTAGAACTAAAAATTAAAGATAGTATTCATCAACTCTCGGAATTAGGAAAAAAAGTGGTCGGCATTAATTTGCCAACCATAATCCAGGGTGGCCAGCCAAAAGCTAATTTAAAATTCTAGGATATTTCCAGGACTTTTCAAAGATAATTTGGGGTTTTTCAAGGATATATTGATCTTTTCTCGATCAGAAAAAAACAAAATATATTGTCTTCAAAATATGTTTTATATATAAATATAAATATATGCTATAATATAGACGTATATAGTATGGTAAAGTTAAAAAATATTTTATACTGAATATAGATACACTAGTTTATCAAACACTTCTATTTAAACTCTTTCTTAGATTGTTCAAGGTTTTTTAGTGAAATATCAAGCTCTTTAATTGCCAGTTCTTTTTCTAGAATTGTGTTTCTAAGAAATTTGCTGTTTCTTTATAATTATAAAGTCTTCATCAATCAATTTATGTTTCTTGCTTACTTTGTCTACCTTTAACTGTTCCTTACTTTCCTTTAACACTGAATTGTACCTATTTTATGTTAACCTTCAGCTTTTTAAAAGGTCACTGGGAGGCTGATACTGATGAATAACAATGTCATGGGAATTAATGTGGCTATAAACTGTTCTTTGGAAAACAAGAGATCCTTTTTGTAGATTTTCTATTAACAACTGCTTGTTAACACTAAATCCTTGATCTATTGCCTATAGGCCATGAGATAAAACAAAAATGATAGCACAGACTTTTTACAATGATGAATACTTTTGATTTTTGTGCAAATAGACACCAAGAAATTTATCAACAGAATCAGTTAATTCATTAAAGGACTCAAATTTATTTATTGTCATTTTAAAGACTCTAAATCGAACACATTATGCACCAAAAAGTTCAACAAATTGTGGCTTTGCATCATCTACATCATCATTTGAATGCCATTTTAATGCACTTAATCTCTCAGAAAGACCCTTTAATTTCAGAGTTAATACTTTCTTGTTTTAAACCAATGCATTTGGAGAATCCCTCTTAAAAGAATACTTCAATGGGCATCTTTCTTGCAAATTTTGCAATAACGTTATGATAATCTGCCTACATTCTTTCTTAAATTCTAATTTCTCTTCTGGTTAACAATGAGGAGAATTTAGCATTTCAGTGCTGTTCCTATGTCAATATGGTCTACTTCTAGTTGGTTATTTGATTTCTCTACTTCAATCTTTGGTAAACTAAATGCAAACTTTGATGCTATTGTGCTGTTAGAGAATAATCAGAAAATTTGAATATTTCATTTAAATTTAAGCACGATCTTAAAGAAAAATGTGTCATTCTGCCTTGGTAACCAAGAATTTTATTTTTTAGGAAATTAGGAGAAGTTTTATGTAAGTTACTGATAGAACACAGTCAATTAATTTGCTACAAGCATTCCGAAATTCAGGAAAACATATTTAAATAAAAGTAAAAAAAAACCTAAATTAAAATAAAAACTAATAAACTACCAGTAAAGAATATATCTGCTGCATTATGTGTCTTTGCATTAAATTTATGCTTTTTACCAGTTGAATGAGAATCCGAGGCAGATACTCCCATGCTAGAGATATTAACATCCGTTCTGCACCAACTATAGCTTGCTTTTTTAGAATTTGAAATACAAAACTTTACCCAAGAAGAATACTTTTTGTATAGCCATTCTGTTTGAAAATGACAATTTTTTGTATTAGGCTTTATATTAGTTATATATATTTTTAATAATTGCTAGATGGTAATAATACTGACAGTAACAGTTAGCAAAAAATTTTGCAAGTCAGAAAATACATAATTAATAATTTCAGTAGAAATCTACGCAATATTAATAATATTTCTGTAAAAGGTAAAAACATAATAAAATAAATCTTGAAGTATTTCAGGAAAAAGTTCAAGGATTTTCAGGATTTATTGCTAAAATGGGTGTTTTTCCAGGACTTTACCGGACCTACCAAATTCCAGGACATTTCCAGGTTTTCAAGGTATTCAAGGACCGCTGGCCAAGCATCAGGTCTGCAGAAAAAATGTAAAACAAAGGTTTGACCATAAAACATAGAAACAAGGTCTGCAATTTTTTGCTGACCTCAAACACTTCTAGGTCAGCAGTTAGGTCAGTATTGCCGAATGCTAACTTTAAGAGGGTTGATTCATATAGTAGGAAAAACACAATGAATAAACAAGTAAATCATGTTATAATGACTCTTACAATTTCAAAGAATTCACTGGTTATATAAGAAGTTTGTTATCAATTTTATAGTTTTTATTATGCTTTTTTTTTTTTTTCACAATTATATACTATATTCTATATCGCATTTATTGTCTTTTCTTTTTATTTCCTCATTATTTTCTGCCTACTGATTTAATGCTTGTATATATATATATATATATATATATATATATATATATATATATATATATATATATATATATATATATATATATATATATATATATATATATATATATACATACATTTTATCTCTGGCTAATCGTTGTTTAATTACTCTGAGTCTGTTTTGTGTGATAGCTATTGTCTCTACTTACCAGGCAAGATTTATATGAGAACTTACTATTGGAGTTATATATTTTTTATTATACTTTTGTTTAACTACTTTCGTACTAACCACAAAACATCTTAACTTAGTATCAATGCTTATGAGTGGTATTTACTTATTATATTTATAATACATATTTCAGCCATAAAAGAAACAGTAAGTTACTATTAATTATTAATTACTATTTTCTATTCGCTTTGTGTTATTTCTACACATTTTAACTGTTTATTTATACACGCGCATACATACATGTGTACAAGTTTGTTTCTTTTAATGTAAGGGTACCTTATATTTATATGTGTTTACATATCTGTTTATGGTCACACCACACGCATCTCTCACCACCCTCACGAGATCTCTAAGAATGTTGGAGCTGTTTTCAAAAACTGGGATAGGGATTGGGTTTTTTGGCTTTTGTAGTGTAGTCCTATTATATTGCAATATTGACTAGCACAACGTAGAGTGCAGGCGGTGAGATCTGTTGCAAGAACACGCCCCTAACGAGTGGTGTTAGTACAGGTCTCGGGCTCTCCGAAACGTTATTGGTGATCGCAGTGCATTCCTGAGGAGGGGGATCACCATTTATCCACTACTTAATTCTAATTGGTTATTATGGCACCAACATTTTTTTACCTCTTAGACCCGTGTATTTTTGTGCTTTGTGAGCTTTTTATTATGAATTTGTTACATTAACGACATTTATATATTTTTATGTTAGACAGGTTATTATCAGTACATATATAGTACCACATTTATTAGACATTTGTATGGTGTGATTATTTTAGTTATGAATACCATTAATAAACCAGCGGATTTTTATTGACTTGTTTACTCATAGATCATTGTTTCATCATTTGCTAAAAGATGACTAGAGTGTGAGTTTTGGTTCCTCTTTTCCTGAGTTGCTAACTTTTACTTCTACTAAATATTCTTTACATTAATTTATGTTTTTTTACCAAAATGACATCATCTTCAATCTGTTTTTATTTTCACATCTCACAGGTCTATAAAAAATAAAAATTTTTTTTTTTTGCGTGGTCATATAAAGACATGAAATTGCACGTCTTCCTGTGAAAGCCTGAAATGAAATAAGTTTTAGTCAAAAATGATTCAGTAATAGATGAATAATAAATAGCAATACAAATATAGTAATATATATAGTGTATGCGATAGTGGTATAGTGGTAGAGCGCCCACTTCATAAGTTCTGAGTTCGAACCCCACCATATACCTGATAGTATCACACTCAACTTGTTTCCCTGCACAGCAGCCTTGTTCATCAAAGTTTGTGTTTTGGAGTTAAAGAGTCGATAAAGGGTTGTAACCACAATAAAATAATAAATAAACAATAGCTTCCTTAGCTGTAGTAATCTTTTTATCTTATGGAAGGTGAATAACATTAAAAAAAAATTAGTAGTAATAATCAATAGATTAGATAAACTTGTGTCTGATATTTTAAATGCATATTATAGAAATACTATTTTGCATTTGTATATTAAAATCAAATTTGCAAAAAAGAATTTTTTTTGAAATTTTTGAAAAAACTAATCTATGATTTATCACAGTAAATTCTATATTTAAATACAAAACTTTTAAGTATTATTCAGATTAAAGATTTAATAAGAAATATAATGCCATTTTCATTCCAACATACCATGGCCGATGACACAGGTTTCAAAGTGGGAGGGGGGGCGGGTACAATCATCAATTTTTAAAAAAAGTCCTCTATATCTAGAATATTCTAATGAAATAATAAAAAAAAGTAATTTGGAAAAAAGTAGCATATATTTATCTAATAAAATTATTTTTATTATTTAATTTTCAAGTTTGTAAACAAAACATAATACCTTACGGGTAAAGGACCATTAGAAGGCTCTGTAATTTCAAATCCTTCATGAGTCATCTAATTAAACATATAAAGCATATTTATCACTATTCTTATAAGAACACTTTTTTAAAAAATGATATAAAAATTTATTTTTAAAAAATATATAAATGTATTTCAGCAAAATTTTATGTATAAAATATCAGAAAATAACTTCAACCTGTACAAACACTCTTGGTTTTCGAGGAGTTGGAAATGGTACATTGTGCATAAAATGAGAAATGTACCTTAATCAGAACAAAAAGCTAACTAAATTAAGCTAAAAAAAACATGTTAGCAACCTCTTAGTTGCAAAACAACAACAATAAAAAAACATGTTTAGTGTTACCTTTCGATAGGAATATTTTGTTTGCCAGATACACTTATTCTGTAGAGTGCCATTAGAAATCGTCGAAATGCATCAAAAAAAGGATAACGAGATAGCAAACAAATGCATTTGTTTGTTTGAGCCACTAGACGTTGATCTTTATAGTTCTAAATAAAAAATGTCAAAACAAAATCAAACAAAAAATAATAATTTTAATAATAAAAAAAATAAATTTATATTAAACAACCTAAAAAAAATAAAAGATAAAAAAAAGAAGTTTCTTGGTAATTCTTTTGTTATTTTATTTTATTTTATATTTAACAACCTTTTGCTGTTGAAGAAGTAGAGCGTTGACTTCTTCAGTAAAGTTTTCCTTTGGAAACTCTTCAAAAAATGTTACTCCAGCACCATATATCTTAATAAAAAAACAAACATAAAAAATAAGTTTATAATCATTTTTTTAAAATCTTTTGTTTAATAATTTAAAAAATTCAAAATATAATTACCTTTTCACCTTTGGCATCTGTCAGAGCAAAGGTAGAGAAAATTGGAAGAGGAGGTTGAGCAGTCTCTGGCCAGCATTCAATAACTGCACCAAGCGGTAAGCAAAAAAGCTGGACTGAGTCTGGAAGTGGATAGTCTTTGTAATCTGTTGTCGGGTACTTGCTAATTATTTCTAAAATAATAAAACCTCTCTTTAATGTTTATTAAGGTGATAAATATGATAACCAAACTTTTTTTTTTGTAATGTGTATTTTTAATGTGTAAAGAAATTTATATATATATATATATATATATATATATATATATATATATATATATATATATATAATATATATATATATATATATATATGTATATATATATATATATATAAATTTCTTTACACATTAAAAATTTGTCATAGAACTTAATATTTGCGCAAAAACATGCCTATGACCATACGAGTCTATAATCTATAGACTAAAAGAGTAAGATAAAAGAAAAAAAAAATTAGATACCGCGTTTTTAACAATTTATCGTATTGATCTAGCATACTATTAAAAATTTAAGTTTAATTAAGTTTTTTATTCAAATGGTTTTTAAATTGATGTTTTCATTCAATTTTTTTATTTAAATTGTTTCGAATAAAAAGTTAAACAAAAAAATTTGGTTTAATAAATAGAATTATAATATAGAATTAGATTAAGAATATGCTTAAAAACGTTGAAGCAAAAAAGTAGCTGGTTTCTATTAGCAATGATTAACTATTAAAAAAAAAAATATATAAAAACGAATTAATATATACTTTAATACACTTAAAGTAGTAAAATTAATAATACAAAATTGTTGATAATTGTTGAAAATTAATAATACATAATCGTTGAAAATAATAATTTAAATTATTAATAATTAGTTAATCTGGTGGAACATTTTGAAAAACAAAGATAAAAACCAAGCTAAAAAAAAAGAATTAAGAAAAATTTCACTTTAACGACTTTTCCCTTTTCAACTTTTCATTTTAAGGACCGTTTAAATATTATTGGCTTCCACGCAGAGAATTAAATTAATTTCAATTCAAAAATGTTTTACTTTGAATGAAAATCTCAGCGGAAAAGCGTGACGTACTTTATGACAAAAACATTACTTTTAAGAATTACCAAAAAAATGCTAAACTAAAAAAAAGTAAATGAACGACCAAAAGAAAAAGAATAAAAAAAGAAAAGAAAAATTAAAAAAAAAAAAAAACTTATTGCAAAGGTGTGAAAAGCAATTGCAATTGGCAATATGCTTAATATAAGCCCTGATATAAATATATATATACATATATATATATATATATATATATATATATATATATATATATATATATATATATATATATATATATACATATATATATATATATATATATATATATATATATATATATATATATATATATATATATATATATATATATATATATATATATATATATATATATATATATATATATATATATATATATACACACACTTTTTGTAAATGCAATGCATTTTAGTGAAGCTGCACAGAGCAGTGAACGCCTTAGGGATGAATAGTAAGTTAAAAAGAGTTTAGAAGAGTGAGATAAAAGTACAAAAGGACAGATGTCTAGTGAAAAACAAAGACCCTCAAAGTAGAAAAATACTTAAAACTGATATAAGTAAAATGTAGTAAAAAATAAATAAGAATAAAAAACAATAGTCAAGGAAAGTCATTAGTTGTTGTGCTACTAAATTGTTGTTAGAGTCCAGCATAAATGTGATGTATAGATAGAATTGGTAATGGAGTAGAAGTATTCGTTTTATAAGCAGTCAACACGTGGTTTGTATTACTAGGGTGATAAACATATATATTATAGATAAGTGTCATGAACGTCTTGAGTACAGTATAAATTTGTGCAGTATAAACACATGAAGACCTCCAGCTTTCATCCAAGACTGGTATCTCAAAGAAGTTCCACTCTGGGTCTACACCAGGGTATCTTTTTAAGGTATCCCATTGTGTTATCCCAAAAGGACAATTCTCAGAGTATCCAGTCAGGACAATTGCCACAGACTCCTGAATTAACACTGAGACCAGAGGACACTTAGTGGGGTTCAGTACAACTTGCAAACAATAGTAAGTAATTTTTTGACTTGAGTGTCCATAAGTGCAGTGGTTTGTCAAAGTGTAGCATGGGTCAATGAGAAATATTAAAAAAACTTTTGCTTTTCTATTTTTATTTTAGAATTTAAATAAATTGTTTTTTATATTGTTTTTATTTTAGTTATTTTATTACAAATTTGAATATACATTTCTTTTTTCTGTTGTTCTTTTTTTTTAATTTAGAATTTAATTAAAAAGTTAGTTTTTTTATATTTTAATTATTTTAATTTTTTGCCATTGAACTTTTAATTTAATTGTTTAGAATTTTTAATTTGATAAAATATTTATTTTAACTCTTTTATTTAGAATTTAAATAAACATACTTTTTCCTTTTTTTTTTTTTTAGTTTATCTATTTAGAATTTAGGGTTTTTTTTTAATTTTGTTCAGATTTTAAATAACACCTTTATTTTTTTGTTTTTAAAAAATCATTTTATTTAGAATTTAAACAAAAAGTTTGTTTTGCCGTTTTTAATTTATTTGAAATAGGAAATAAAATTTGGTTTTAAAATTCTAAGGCTACCAATTTTTTGCCAACCTCAGAACTGTCAGGTCAACAGTTAGCCAACCCTAATTCTGAATGCTGTGATATAAATGATAAGCTGTATATTGACTATTTAGCTGTATTAATTAAATAGCTGCTTTGGTTGGTTAAACAAAATATTCAGATATATCACAAAAAAAATCAGTATTAACTTTGGCATCCATTGCCAAGAACTTATTAACAAAACTTATTATTAGAAACTGAATTCCACTTTATCTATAAAAATTACGTGAAAATATTTTTAACCTGTATGAAACTACATGATTTAAATCATTTGGTTCTACTCAAAATAGAAAGTTATGCAAAACCCTAGTTTTAATAATTTGAGTATTCTAGCTTACGGGAAACTAATTTTGATATATTTGGGAACTTATGAGAATGTGTGTGAACCTAATTTAAATATTTTTTGATCAGAAATGTTAAGAAAAGTAGGTTTTTTAGAAACTTTGATTTGGTTACTTGAAGTACTTGAAGTACTTTTTGTGTACTTAAGATCTTAGTTTTTGAAACTTGATTACTAGTGATAACGTCTTGATTACTAGTGATAACGTCTTGATTACTAGTGATAACGTCTTGATTACTAGTGATAACGTCTTGATTACTAGTGATAACGTCTTGATTACTAGTGATAACGTCTTGATTACTAGTGATAATGTCTTGGCTGAGTTTAAGGCCTTTTTTAATGGCATTGTACAAAATTAAAATTATTCAAAAAATATTGTGAAGATTATTTACCTACCTGCTGAATAGGTAAGTGAGTTTGTTCTTGCTAAAGATTTTCTATAGCAAAGGTAAACAGCAGAACCTCCAAGCCCTTGATTTAAATTTCTGTCAATTAAACAAAAAGCATGTGGTGGTTTTTCTCCCTATAATTATAATATTTGTAATTATTAAAATTTATTTTAATTTATCAATTAATTTATCAAATAATTCATTTTAATAAATAATAATTTATAAACTATTATTATTCATCAAATATAACTTAATTATTTAATTATTATAATTCATTTTATCATACTTTGCAAAAATAAACAAAAAACTCATATATATCAAGCTTTCTCAGGAAATATGTGCAGTCGCACACCTTATAAGATTTATTTTGACATACCTTTTGACATACCTTATTTTGACAACTTGGCCCTGGCTCATAAAAATGGCTGAATAAACAAATGTAAACTTAAACTAAAATTAAAAATAAACTATAAACTGGAAAGAGAAATAAAAACTAAACACAAAAAATTCAAAACTTAACTAAGAAAATAATAATCTTAACGAATGATAAAATAAATAAAAAATAAACCAGAAAAAAAAAAAACATAAAATTAATATGTTTTTATTTTAATTTAAAAGGGTTTCAATAGAAAGCACTAAAAAAAAATAAAAGTTTCAAAGTTATTTAATCCAAGATTAGTTACTTTGATACTTAATTATTAAAAATTATTAGTAAGATTTGAATTGACAAAATTAATTAATCTAAGCGCTAAATCGAAGTGACGATATAGGAAAAATTATTAACTTTAAACTATTAACTAAAACCCTTTTAAATTAAATTACGTTTGAACTATTAATTGAGAAACTTCTAAATAAAAAATATATTAGTTTTATGTTTTTATTTTCTCTGGTTTATCCTATATTTATTTTATCATTTCTTAATTTTGTTTCTCTTATCAGTTTATGGTTTGCTTATTTTTAACTTTCTCTTTAAATTAGTTTGGTTTTTTCAGCGCATTTTTTAAAACACGCAAATTATCATTATACAGACCTTACCAGGAAAGGCATGCGGTCACACGCCTTGTTTGCCCATACAAAATACTATAAAATAATACTAATTACATAATACTAAAAAAAGTTAACAAAATCTTAACAAAATCTAAAATTTGAATTAAATTTAAATGCTAGAAATAATAAATTAATAAATTAAAAAAAAATTTATTACACAAAGAAAAAAAAAAAAATTTGCAAAATTATTTTACTGTTTTTGTTTTCTTTTTTCAGCTTTTTTCAGAAATTTAATAGAAAAAAAGATAAATTATAAAAATTTAATGACAATAAAAAGACTTGATACGTAATTTATTCGCAAATTTTATCAATCAATTAGAAAGTAATTCATTATTTATGCTTCTATGAGAAATTAAGTAAAATTTTTGATTTTATTTAGTTTTTACAAAAGTTTTTGCTTCATTTGACATTATTTCTAAATACTTGGTCTAGTTAGAGATTAAGTGCTATTAATTATTAAAATATGTTATTTGAATTTTTATACATAAAGAGATTTTATTTCGTTTATTATTTATTATTTTATTATGCCTTTCATTACGTTGCAACCAACTAATTACAAAATTTTGTAATTACAAAAAAAGTTAAAAAAAAATAATAGCACCGTTTCGTACAAATATATTGACCACATTTGATTCCTGTCTGAAATTGTTTATTCAATATTGTCTAATTGTCCAAGGTTAATACAAATTACTATAGCAGACTGTATCAATAGGGCAAGGGTGGAGTCAGACTATATAGTGAAAGAAGACCATTTTTAGTTTTTTTTTTTGATTCAACAGATCATTCTGCTCATATTTTAAAAACATGGAAAACATTTTTCAAAAATAATTTGGAAAAAATCAGGAATTTATTTCCCCATGAATTTACCTTAATTTAACTTTAAACTGATACTTTCTCAATTTTTTTTCAAACTTTTCTTATTTTTGTACTGGAGTTGACTGAAAAAGTTAAAAAAAACATATACTGCAAAAATATATATTTAAATTTGTATTATATTATTATATAAGAATAAACTTATATAATAAACTTTGTAAGCTGGCAAGCCCGTAATTTAAAATTTGTACTACACAATTTTATTAAAATTTCATGCTTCTTTCAAACATTGTACCTAATTTACTTACATTTTCAAAGAATGTGCTGTGTTAAATATATTGCTTTAAAAAAAAATACTTAAATATATAAGGGAAGTTACCCTCCTCCCCTCTCATTCTTTAATGGATCTGCCTTTGTAATGGGGGTAATGAATACGACCTAATAATTTATATTTAAACATTATTATCAAAGGCTTGTTATAATTTGACAATAAAATTTATTAAAAATAAATTTTTAGATTTAAAAATATTTTACAAATAAATAGCAATCAGCCTCTATCTTCCTTGTGTATCAATTAAAAATATAAATTTCGCAAAAACATTTGAAAAAAATAACTTTAAAAATTGTTCATAGTTCTAGCATAAATATAAAGTATTTCCTCATATACTGACTGATAAAAATCAAGAAAAAAATCAAAAATCGTTTTATTTTTGTTAAATTTATATAATTTATAATCTTTTCATCGTTCTTTTTCCTTAACTTATATATATTATATATATATAATATATATAAGTATATATTATATATATATATATAATATATATATATATATATATATATATATATATATATATATATATATATATAATATATATAATTATATATTATATATATTATATATATATATAATATATATAATATATACTTATATATATTATATATATATAATATATATAAGTTACATTTTTTTATTACAATTTTTTTATTACAATTTTTATTACAACTTTTATTACAATTTTTTCATTACAATTTTTATTACAATTTTTTCAGACAAACAGACCAAGCTTTTAAATATTATGAGTTTCAAAAATTCGTGCCAAAACAAAGTTAAACAAAAAAAAGCAAAAAAAAAAACAATTCTTAATAAGAAAATGCACTGAATCTGCTTTAAACTTAAAAAAAATTAAAATTAAAAAAAAAAACAAAAAAAAACGCCTAATTATGTTGTTGTTTTTTTTTCTTAGGGTGGTAGTTAATAATTAGGTTTTTTTTTTGTTTTTTTTTTTAATTATATTTTTTTTTAAGTTTAAAGCAGATTCAGTGCATTTTCTTATTTAAGAATTGTTTTTTTTTTGCTTTTTTTTGTTTAGCTTTGTTTTGGCACGAATTTTTGAAACTCATAATATTTAAAAGCTTGGTCTGTTTGTCTGAAAAAATTATTTTATGCACAGACAAACAGGGCATGGAACAGCAAACTTTTTCTGGAAAAGCCTGATTATATGCAAAAAACTATGGTGGTATAAGACAAGCAACCGCACATGTCTCCTGAGAAGGCTTGTATATCTAAAAAGTTTTATCTAAATTAAAAACTACGAATACCCTTTTTTAAGGTTTTTTTTTATAATTATTTTATCACAAATGAATAAATTATAAATATATTTTTTTAAGAATTTTTCAGAAGTATTCTATTATAACAGAAGTATTTTATTATAACTACACTTAAATATAATGATTTACCTTATTAGTAATAATCACACATATATCAATAACAGCAAGTGATGAATGAGCAAACTGAGGAGATGCTCTTCGATATGTTATAAATAAACGCGAATTACTTGCATTGTTTACATTTGCAAACAACTTTGATGGAGTTTTTAAAACAATATCACAACCATGCATTAATCTTTGACGGCCTTCATGAAGAACTCTAAAATTTAAATAAAAAATAAGAAAAAAAACTTTTACCTTTAATTTTAAAAATAAGAAAACTTTACAACAGAAAAAAAAAAAAAGAAATACCCAATATCAGTAAGTGGGGGTTTATCTCTTCCTCTACGGAAACACAAATAACAAGTAGGGCTGCGTAATGAACCATGATTCAAGTTTGCAGGCAATCCGCTTGGAGTAGTCTCAATACATTCAAAACCATCTGGAGGCTCCTCCCCAGCACTTTTGAAAATAACAGCAAGGTCTGTAATAGGTTCTAATGTTTCATAGTCACATTCTGGCTTTCCTAAATTGTTTAGTCCAACAGTAACAAAGTAATCAGCTACCCTATGTTCTTCAATCATACCAACTTTATTAACTGTTTAAAAGATTTTAAATTTTTATACTATCTATTATAATAAAGTAAAATTGAAAAATGAAAAAGAAAAATACTTGATCATCCACTGAAACCCATCTACAGTGGTACCATCACAATGGTTACAATGTTAATAAAACTATATATTTAATAAAAAAACTTTTTAATAAAACAATTTATAAATTTTATTTGAAAACATTTAAAATTAATCTAAAACAATTACAGTCTGTAAAATAGACATACTCAATATTTTTAAACATTATGCCTGCGATACAGACTTTATCTAAAAATAATATTAATAGTACATTATACATGACATAACTTTCAAATATATATAATATAATAAATAAAGCATAAAATTATCAAAATGCTTTTATATCGTTTTACAAATGTTGCAAAATAACATGTGTTACATGTCAATAAAATATTAAATATTTTTTTTATATAGTTAAAATTTAGCATGTTGTTAAATTTTGAATTCAGTAAAAATAAGCATAGACAAAAAAAATTCATACGACTTTTTTTTTAAAGCTTATACAAACATACCCATTTTAGTTCAACATGAATTTAACATACAACAAGCTTTTCAAGTCAACAAAATAAGGTGCATAAATTGAAACAAGTATATATAAACCTTTTTTTACAAACATTGTTTACAAATTTTTTTTAAACTTCATTTTACTGTTTCAAGTTATACAGCCTAACCTCAAATTATAAAACAAAACTGTTTATAAAAACACCAGTTGGCAGAATGTTTATAAAATAATATTTTTTACATAATACATATATAAGGATTACATTAAAATTGCATAACAAGGTTCTGGTAAAGTAACAATTAATAACTTATTCTTATTTTACATTAAAAGGGTAGCATCCTCGATGTATGTGTTATGAATTCTTAGGATCTTTTACTTCAAATGTTTTTTTATTGTTAATGCTTTTGAATCATCTCCATATTCATTACTGATCTTCATTACCAGAATCATCATTATCAAAGCACTCTTCTTCATCATCCTGTTCTAAATAGTCATCATCATCATCATACCAGTCATCACATATGTCAATGTTACTATCAGATTGACTATGTGGCTTATGTTTGATACAATATTCTTCAATTGAAGACGGAATATGAATTCCTTCTTTCTCTGCTTCAAGACGACTGTTTAAAACTTGTTTGCTATTAAAAAAAAAAAACTTGTGTATTTATAAAGAATAGTACAGAATAAGTTGCTCAGCATTTGAATAGTATTTTCCATTTGTAATAAAAAAAGAAGGATAGCAATAAAACTAAAATAAAAAATTTAAAAGATTTAAAAAAATTAAAAAAGATGAAACACAAAAAATACTATTTTAAAACAATAGAATTATAAAGTTAAAAGATTTTATATAGAGGAAAAATAAATTAATATAAAAGTATATACAAAATTTACACGCATTTACATGTTCTGATTTATAATTATATTACAGTAAAATTTTAAAGAGTATTCTTTAACTTTATGAAGAATTCAAAGAAACTTCCTATATAAATATATAAATATAAATATATAAATATAAATATATAAACATATATATATATATATATATATATATATATATATATATATATATATATATATATATATATATATATATATATATATATATATATATATATATATATATATATATATATATATATATATATATATATATATATATATATATATATATATATATATATATATATATATATATATATATATATATATATATATATATAGTATATATATATATATATATGTATGTATGTATATATATATATATATATATATATATATATATATATATATATATATATATATATATATATATATATATATATATATATACATATATGGTGACTATGCACCAAAATATAATACAGTTACCAAGTGGGCATTATTTAAAGATGCTAGAGACAGAGACAGATTTAAAGATGATTGTCACTCATGACATCCTCAAACTATATATACAATATAATGACAGTTTGAACATTTGTTTTGAACATTTAATAAAATGAAAAAAAAAACTTTTTTTTTTATAGGGGAGTTTTACGAACTTTCCAATAACCTAAGTAGTATACTAATCTTATTTTTTTTTAAATCTATTCAATCTAATCTAAATATATTCTCCTAATACCATGTGGGGTTTGCCCACAAGGTATTAGGAGAAAATACAGCCTGCCTTGAGCTCTTGGTTGAGTTAAGAATAAAACTGGTGTCTCAATAAAAATACTTGTTTTAGGCAGATGTTAAATGCACGCAGCTAATCTTGTAAAAGGTATAAAAGACAAAGACTTTAGGGGTAAGTAGAAAAACTCTGTCTAACAGCCTCTCGCCTCTGGCACAGATGTATACCAGTGTTACATTGTTTTCTGGCTAGGATGTTAAAATCTTGACACTAATGTTACTTCTTGAGGTTATTGTTTTGTTTCTTGAGGTTTTCTTAGTAATTGCTCTTCATTTTTAATAACAAAAGTTATTGCAACTTTTCCTGTAATCTTCTAATAAAGACACATTTCTAAAACTCAGAGTAATGGTTCTGGGGCTGATTGGTAAGATTTCTCAAATATCTGAGGTAGCTCTCAGAAAAGCTGATTCTATTAAGAGCTAAGGAGTATAAAGAGTACCATGTTGCACATGGAAGATGCCCTGTTAAAGCATAAAGAGCTCTTTGTTACAAAATAGGGTTGATTAACAGGACTATTTGCTTAACACATCTTCACTCAATCATCTTGCTTTTTGTTCTTTATCGTTCTCATTTAGATGTTGTTTCTGATCAAACTGACTGATCCCTTTCTCTTTATCTTACAGACTGTTATTATTGATGACTTTAATGCTTATCACACTGAATGGTTTGGCTGTACTGCAGACTCTAAAGTTCAAAATATTTTAACTTTCTTAATCTCCTACTCAAATAGTAAACTTTGCGATGCATCTACCTTCACTCCGTGATTTGAGTATTGTCTCTGAACCTATCTTGTGGTCAGTTTCTTCGTGTTCTTCTTTACTTGTTTCAGTTCAAGTCATGATCTCACTAAAACTTTAATCTCAAAAATCAGATTTAACCTATCAATGCACTTCTTACAACTACTTTTAGGCTGATTTTATTTTTGAAGAATTCATTTTGTGATTTTTTTGCACTGATGTCATCCTACTAAAAATTGTGCCTCCTTTATAATCTTCTGAATTCAGAAAGACATGGAAGCTTTTTTCTTCCTTCACTTTGATTTTAAATCAAGCCTCACTAAAACACCATGGTTTTCTTCTTCTTATGCAGTTGTTATTTTTAATCTTTTTTTTTTCTCCAACAAGAATAGTGATCAAACGAAATTCTGTTTTGGTATCGGTTTCGGATGAAATTTCTATTTAAAACCGTTACTGAAATTTTGGTTTCTGTACTTTTTATAAATTCGGTAAAAAGCAAAATTTTGGTTGAAAAATATACCTTACACCGAAAAATTTGTAAGACTTTTAACTTTTTTCTTATTTAGAAAAATAGTTGTTTTAAAGAATTTTCACAAAATTTTTTTTTAAATTTTTACAAAAACTTCAAGAATTTTCACAAAATACCTCAAAAAAATCTAGTTTTGCCAAGAAATTCTGCCAGTTGTTAACTTTTATTAACTTTTTTTTGCTATTAATTTACATCGCCATCAATTTTAACATAATAGGAGTATAAAAAAAATATATATAAAAGTGCATTTTTAAATAAGTTTTTTTAATGAAATTAATTTTGACTAGCCGATATGTTGGTATCGGTTTCGGTAAAATATTTGCTGAAATATCGGTTTTGGCATCGAACTTGAGTACTCAAAATTTTGGTTTATTTCAGTCTCAGCTTTTTTTCTGTTTCAGTCAATCACTACACAGATTGTCACAAGAACAACTCTCTAGAGAATGCCTTTTTATTATTGCATCAAACCAATGCAAAAAAACCTTTGTCTGAGCCTGCATCATTGTCTGAGCCATTAAGAAAGGTCCATTATTCTTAGATTACTAAATTAATTTTAACTCAGAAGTTTAGGTTTGAAAAATTTTCGTAAAATCTTTAGTCAAAAATTTTGTAGCCAAAATATTTGTCACAATCTTAATTCTAAAGAACTCTTTTCAACACTCTCTAAACTATTTAACAAGTAAACCTTTCTGTCCTGTTGGAGTCCCCTTTAAATATTGCCCAATTTTTTTTTTCTATTCACCTACTTAAGGCTGAAAAGGCTACTACAGATGAGGAGGTAACTTAATAGTGGTTATAACCCTCTCTCAACTCTATAACTCTAAAACACGAACCTTGACGAACAAGGCCACTGCGCAGAGAAACAAGTTGAGCGCGGTACTACCAGGGATGTGGTGGGGATTGAACTCAGAAACTCTTGCTTATGAAGCATTTTACCATTACACCACTACCACATTAATCTTTTAAAGATTTTTATCTATGAATCCTTATCCATTTTATGATTTTTATCTATGAATCCTTATCCTTTTTAAGATTTTTATCTATGAATCCTTATCCTTTTGAAGATTTTTATCTATGAATCCTTATCTTGAGGATACCTCATCTTGAGTCTAACATCTCATTTCTCATATCTATTTTTTGAGTCTAGTCTTTAAATAACAAACTTTTAATATCTCATTTTGAGTTATTAAAATTATTAAATTTAAATATCTTTAAATATCTATCATTCCAGATTTCTATTTGCTAATGAAATAACTATATACTCCAGTCTTGACAAAAAATAATC